>NW_019775674.1:42951-95878 GCF_001039355.2 Lingula anatina | reverse complement strand
CCCCCCCGGAGGCTACGGCCCTGCTTTAAGTGGATCCAGTCTTGGATTTTTGCCCACAGGGGATCAACAACTTTGCTCTCAATACATAGGTGGTGAAGGGTTGTTCGTTCGTTTGGAGTTTCGGGTTGTTCCCAATATATCGTAAAATGATTTGTAGATAACGCTCTTTTTAACATTTTAAATTGAAACCAGCACAGTTTAGTATCTGGAGTACATTGAAAAGGAATTTTCCACCCTTCATCTATAATAGGTTGCTTAAAAGGGAGGTCCCATTTTGACACTGTATTTGTCTTTTAATTTCCTTTGAATTTAAAATATTGTGAAAAGGTTATATTCCCTCCTTTTGCAAGTTTCAGTAACTATTTGAGTTGGGTTGGAATTATAGGGAGCTAAATTTTTCATGAATTATCAATATTCATTTGCTATTGAATTTTGTTCACTGCGCACAGTATGCTTGTGAACGTAACATGATTTATTATATTCCCAAAACTTTCCTTGAACTGACCTTATGCTAGGCAATTTCCCCCTGTATCGTTCATGTCATTTATGTTTCGTATACCTATTTTATTACAGGTTCTTATAAGAATAGGGTTGTTAATATCAGTATTTTATCATATAGCCATATACATTCTTTTATTTATTTTTTTCCTTTTGCAACAATCTTTTTATTCTGCACCATTTATCAATAACCTGACTCCAGAAAGCATTTTTTCATCCGTTCTTTATTATTTTGCATTTCAGATATTCCCATTTCAGACCAGTGTACACCCTTACATTCAGGTATCAGACTAAGGAACAAAGATACCATTTTGAGTTTTTGTGCATGATTCTCCTGAAGCATACAATTTTATTGAATCAATATAGTTTCTTACATAGGGAACCTTTATAACTCCATTTGAGCACGATTGTGTCATTATTTCTCGTTTTATTCTTTCAATTTTTCCAATCCATAAGAAATTAAAGCACAATTTTAGTATTTTTGTCTACATATTTTTTGGTATTGGCAATGTGGAAAATAAATGAGTCATTTTTGGAAGGATCAGTGATTTAAGAATTACATTTCTCCCCAAAACTGTTAGCGATCTGTAAGATCATTGTTTCATGATTCTTTCCATATCTTTGAGTTTCTCTCTATAATATTCCTCCATAATTTCCTGCAAATTTACCGAGAAATCTGTTCTAGGGATTTTGACAAAATGTTCATTTCTGTCAACATTCGACTCTTTACACGTGCTTTCTTGTAAGTCTTACTTGCTTCCGAACCAGTTTAATTTAGACCATTAGACCAATTGTTCACTTATACTCCAGAAAATTGTGAGATATCATTAAAAACCTTGAGGGTATTTCTTAACTTTTTTCAGTCCCATTCAACACAATAGTCGTGTCATCAGCATATTGGGAGATGAGACAAGTTTGTTTTTTTTTTTTTTAATTTGATTGCCTTTTATGTCTTCTTCGTTTTTTAATATGAAACTAAGTATCTCAGCACAACGTATGAAAAAATAAGGAGAGATTATGGTCCCCTGACTGCAACCCAAAGAAAGACTGAAGAAATTAGAGGCAAAACCATTGACCAAGGCACACGAAGACGAGTCTGGAAAAGCTTTATCTATTTCATTATAGATCTTCCAAAGCCGAAGAATTCAAATTTTTTAAAAATAAAACCTCAATCGATTGAATAGAAAGCCTTAGCGATAACGATTTGCATTAACAGGCCCGGTGTTTCATGCGTGTCACAGTATTCTCCTCTATGGGTGCTTTCCCAGAGATTTAGATCGATTTAAAGATTAAGCTTTAGATCGACCTAACTCCCTGGGGGTTCACGCTAAATTGCAGTCAGCCGAGCGGGCACCATAGTTAATTACCCCCCTACAGCTTTTAGTAGGCGGGACAGACGCTTAAGCCGGCCAAGATGAAAGTAATCTAGTGAGCCTCCCCACAGGGATAGATCGATCTAAAAATCTATGGAAACGGGGTGTATGTATCTGCCCGCCATAAATCCATTTTGGTCTTCATTTATTTATAATTTTTCAGACTCAATTCAATAAGTACTGGTACATAGATTGTCATGACCTTGCACAATATGATATACAAATGATGATACAATACAATCGGTGCATTACCATTTCTCTAGTTGGCAATAAGGTCGCGAGACATGGTTATTTTCAGTTGCACCCTGGATTACGCACGCTTGCTCCGCAAGGTGTCGCCTGTGGTGGGGGGGCGGCACAGCCCATATGGTTACTGTGGCGAAGGTGACAAGTACTTCCAAACATTTTTTCATAACTGTCATTATTCCTCATTCTATTCACAAATTTGATATTTACGGCAATGGAAAATGTGGCACTGGCAAAAGTGGGTCTTGGTGCGTTGACAGGCCGCACAGGTGTCCCCAATTAACCGCCGCCAGAGAAGAGACCCCAAGCATTAAACAACACGACCTGTAGATATTGGAAATTTGGCAAAAGTTAAGCAACTAAGGCTTTATTAGATTTGGGCAGAAATCGAGAGGAATGTCCAGTGACATGCCAAACCTCTAAGTTCAAATCTTGGCCCTTGACACCAGTAACGCACCCCTTAGTCAAGAATGTGAACAAATCAATGTTGGGCAGGTATGCTCTATTTTCTACAGGCGTTTTGTGATTTTATCAACTTGATTGTCAAGTGCCAGACCTTTTGTCCCCAGGTACTAGTAGCAAACTTTATCAGATAACAATCTGACACTAACCAACAGCGCTGTAAACCCAGTTATCAATGCTGTCATCTTTACCTGTATCTTTACCGGTATTATGCCAGTGGTACGTTTGCTACATTTGAGTAAGGAAATATGCTTTGATGCTTATATTTATTTGTAATACGTTAGCATCAACCTGTTAATAAAAACTTGGAAACTTTCAATGTTATTACAGAATAAAAGTATAATGATGGGAGATGTTATGATTAAATGCTTAGAAGAAATAATAAAAAAGATCACGTGAAATATAAAATGAATTCATTTTATTTGGGTTATTTGTTTATTTATTTATTTCAAACCAATTAATTATCAAACATGTAGTTTATTTTTAGAAACATTAACAGATATTACTGCAATATAACCCTGCTGGTACACAGATCTACAGTTCTAAAATGCAAATACCTTCCACACACCACTGATGAAATGTGAATAATCATATGTATAAAGCAGTAAAAATATCACAAAATATGGCAAGATACTTCTACAAGTAACCTCATTAATCAGTCAGGAAACTTCATAATGCATTCAATAAATGTAGAAATTTGAGCAAAAGAAATTCTACATACAGGCATGACAGATTTACCATATATTGCCACCAACTCTTAACTGAATGGGCATAGAAAGAACAAAGTGAGTCTCCCTCCCATTAAAAAGAATAATAAAAAAAATAATTAAAAACAGATACTGCCAGTCTTAATACTGAAAAACAATGGCACCTTGCAGCCTTCATTGCCTCACTATTTGCAGAAAATGTTCTAGTCACTGCAACTGTGTACTTTTGATGAGGCATAGACACAAGAATAACTCCTTTGAAGTATATTGTGAAGGTCTCTTTTGTCATAAATCTGCCATGTATAACCTGAATTTACATATTGCAATTCACACTGCAGCAGCTTGTCTTAGTAAGGACTCAACCAGTTGAAAACTTGAGGCACAGCTTCAGGGACAAGATCATACCATCTACCCTTGCTGTGATGATGGATCTACTAGTACATTATCTATGTCTTGTCCTCCTAGTTTCTCTAATACCATTTCCCCTGATATATGCTCACATCAATCTCTACAGCTTTACCAACAGCTACACAGTTTTTACATCTGAAAGTATAAAGCCAAAATTATAAAAAAGCACTATCAATTTACTTGTTATATATTGATTTGAGGGCAAGAGAAAAAGGCAAGAACCTCGTATCATAATCAAGATAACTGAAAACCAAATATGCATAATCAAATAACTTTAATTGTATATACTACTGATGATTTTATCTTTTAAACTTCAGCATAAATTTTGACTTTCTCTTGTTAAAGCATAGCCACTTTATCAAAATGTGCTTGAACAAATAATAATAATAAACAATCTGCACACATGATGGAACATGGAGGTCAATTGCCACAAAATAAGTTGATTTGTACTTGGTAGCCTGAAAAATAGTATCAGGTATAAATTTGAGCAGTAATAATACCACAGAGTTAACAACGACACAAGCATATGGTGTAATGTAACAAAATTCATGCATTACATGGCAGTGTCCTCCTCAACCTATCGTGCACCGCAGGTTTTGATTTTCAATGTCATCAAAAATTTTTATTGCTGTTAGTTTGATCTATGTATCTGCTATTCAAATAATATCGTTTGGAAAATAACTAACTGATTTAATTATGCTTTTGCAACCAGAAATTATCATTAACTTTGCCGGTTCACGTGTACACAGTACCTTGCTATCAGTGCTGCTCTTTTCTCCCCAACACGCCACTGACAGGCTAACCACATCGTTTCAAAACAACGTTGGTATGCTCCTTTAATTTTGGTGTTGGCAGTTTCGCCCCGGGGACATCGTTTTCGGTTAAAAACAACGTATCGTTTTCACCCATCTTTGTATTGCTCCTGTACAAAATGTCCGCTTGCTGCCCCCCCAAGGGAAAAATCGTAGCACGTGGGTAGTTACGCAAGACCTGTGACGTATAACGCGCGCGACCTTATTATGTTGCCTAGCCGTTTGTGAATGAAAAAATAATCTTTATATAATGAACATATGTACTAGTAAAATTACTCATAAATTATTCTATCTAAGCAGTGAGATAAACCTTGGTTTGATTATAAATTTACCATAAAAGTATGGGTACAAGCATATGTTACACAAAAGGATATGTTCAAACTTAAAGGGAGGGTGAACTACAGTTACATGGCAGTTTAAAGCCAGTTTGATGACATAGATAATTGTAATTAATGACAATTACAAAAGATATAGATAAGTAAATAACTTACACAGATATAAATATTGTGCCATGTTCAGTCCCGCTGCCCAGTCACTTCTCACAACAGTGGGACCATACATTGCCATTTTAAGGGATATGCTAAGAGTTACCAAGCAGAGCAACCACTTCATTTCTTTTCTTGAATGATTTTATTATAAAGTTGGAGAGGGACACTAAAGTAATTTTGTTGGTACTGTTAAATACATGCCATAATTGACTTTCTGGTGACCTAGTATCAGCTTTTAGGATTGAGGTTTTACTAAAAAAAGGTGATTCGGTCTGCTTTGTACATTGGGCATTGGAATATAATATGGTATTCATCTTCAATTACCCCTTCGGTGCACAGGCGACAGATTCTGTCGCACCTTTCAGTTTTTGGCCTGGTGTGCCGCCCAGTTTCGAAAATGGCGGCCATTTGGGATTTTTTGACCAAACGGTGAATTGTTTCAGAGGGCTACGGCTCTAATTTGATTTAGAATGTCAAAAGGTAACCACATGCCAAATTTGGTGCTTTTATCCGCCGTGTCACGATTTTTTTCCTTAAGCCAGCGGACTATATAAGATCCAGTCCAATCAAAAAGGTAATAAATGACACTTTTTCTATAAATATAATATAATTTAAATATTATAGAAATCACTTGGGACAGACTTGCTTTTGTATCATTATAGTTGTTTATGGACAAAGTGCTATCAATCTATTACGATATGAAGGTGGATTAATCAGCACACACGTATCCAATGTTCAAATGAAAAACGATTTATTTCACAACGGAGGTTAGGTCAAAAGCGATCACATTTGTTCTGATATATTTTAGCTAAAAGTATAAACTTTGGAAGCTGACTTCGGGACTTGTAGTATAACAGATAGACAAATATTACGTGATAAGATAGAACAAGCCAGCATAGCTGTCAAATGTTCAGACAAAAGGTAGAAAAAAAAGAATGCAGAAAATAGCTGTCATTTCAGAGTCTTATCCCTAAGCGTAGCAGGAAAGGCGTGCCCTGAATAAAACAGCAGTGGCAACACTAGCCCAACTTTGACTTATAACATCTTATCACAACATTTAATCATATACAATCCCGCCAGAAACTCCCCTTACCAAAAGGCCGCATGGTTTCCCAACCCTGCACCGTATGGTGGAACAATAGAGGCCGCATGATAATTACAGGGTAGGGAAATCGGCAAGCAATCCTTATCGGACACCCAAATTAGTCGGCTCAACGAACACGCCCTGCTCCTTCTTAATTGCCTCACTTAAGTTTCTATTAAAGCTGATGCAAAGAGAGCCCTTCGTTGTATTTCTCTAACACTTAGTAAATTGCCTGTGCGACACTTGATGGTCCTCATTTTCCATTTGGGCGGTGATGTTTTTAAATCGCATCCCTTGTTCTCGGAGGCCGATGATACGCAAACGTACATAATCGCTAAGAGGCATCTTGGAATTGTGATGATTTGGAACATTTGAGTGTCGATTTATACCGTTTACTTGGCAGGTGACACGATGGTACAGAAATCAGTGATATAAACATGTCATATTATACAGAATATGTACTGGCCATTTAGGAAGTCCAGATACACAAACATCTTGTTTACACGTGTCAGTTGATTGATAATTAGGTAAAATTGAAGATTGAAGAGCGGCATCGCAATGTTACCATTAATTTAAGACGACGTGTGTCACACAGTAGTGAATATGTAATAGTCAGAGCTTAATCGCTGTGTTTACCCGGCAAAAATAAAGCTAACCTGAACTGACTGTTAATTAATGTGAGATGACACGTGCAAACAGTTAATTAATGTGAGATGACACGTGCCAAACAGTGAAGTTAACCCGAGAGATTGTAATTCAGCTTTTTAAATTAATTTTCTTTGATGGCTTTAAGTATGAAGAAGGCTTTTAGTTAAGTTTGGAGTTTAGATCGTAAACATTAACTATTTTTATCTTTTTGAATTACATTGGTGCAGAGTTAATATCAAACAACGACAGAGAAACATTTGTATCAAAATTTAGGCTAATTTCTATAATAATATTTAACGTGTGTTTGATAATAATTATTTTTACTTTGTGGCCTCCAGATCCAAGTAGTTAGTCTTTCGGCCGGCCACCCTTCGCCTTGTCAAATAAAGAAAATTTTCAAATTCGACAACGGGCCGGTTCCCCAGGCAACTTTTGCGTGCAGTTAATGGGAATATTGTTTACTGTTGATGAACAAACAGAAATATTACGGGTGTAGATGTGAGAGATCCTGTATGCAAATATAGACTGAATTCTATGAAAGATATGGCCTACAAAATGTTTATTACTCAAACAACTGACAAGCCTTTTTGGAAAAAAATGCATTCCATCCATGAACAAAGCAAATAGAAATATTAGGACCTACTATAAAAATAAACTTCGATCGTGTTTATAGTATGTACATAGCGGTTTGAAAATATTATATGTACAACTACGAGCAGTGTTTTATTTGGTCTTTCATAAATTCATACATTCATTTATTCAACTCTATGTGAATTCAATCAATCCATAGCTAAAATGTACAAGAAAGTTACTTTCATTACCGAATCTTTTTGGTAAAGTCACTTTTAAAATCATTGTTGGCAAGTTCTTATACTTAAAATCTCCGCATCAGAGTAGAGTGATCAAAGTAGAGTGAAGCCACCGCGCATTAAAGGTCAATTAACGCTTGGACGAACATTTAATTGCGACCACTCTCAGCTTCGATCTTTATCTCAGCGAGCTAGGCTTAGGCTCCTTTCACTAGTGGGCTGGATTTGGTCTTAAAGTGCAATTTAAGTTCACAAGTGATCTTACACGATCTTAAACATTACAGCAGTAGTTTTAAATTGGACTGAATCTGCTTTTAAGATCAAAAATGATCTAACATCTACTTAAGTGGTCAAGCAGTTTCCTCCCCTCACAATGGGGGATACCTCCCCTCACAACAGAGGACACCTCTGCTCACAATAGGAGAATGTGTAAGGGGAGACAATTTAATTGGCTGTTAGACCAGAAATAGTCTAACTCATAGTTTAAGATCATGTAAGACTATTTGTGAACTTAAATTGCACTTTAAGACCAAATCAAGCCCACTAGTGTTTGTTAGCAGAAAGTAAGACACGATAATTACCCGACGGAGCAGGGCATGGTACTATTGTTAACAGAAACCAAACAGCGCATGGATGACAATATTATTTCCATGGTTACCGCGCCAGGCCGACTGAACAACCCGCTGCGACCCGCAGAGTAAGTAAGGGGACTTTCCGGCGGGTCTGTAGCAAGACAAGCCCAGATTTTCGAGTAGTGGGGCCAGTGCATACAATGTATAAAAAAATGATTTATGTTGATTATATAACCTCACCTTTGTCACCGACAACGGGAAAAGCTGGTCTGCAGTAAAGCCGTCACAGATCTTTTGTATCTTGCGAAGAGTGTCTTGGAAAACATAAGTCTTGTCTTTGTCTGGCACCTGGTCCCACTTGTTGAGAACAAACATGACTGTTGATGGATCGAACAGTCTAGCACCTGAAGCGAGTTTTTCAGTACCGGTATCTTCTTCTTCAGAGTCCAATTTACCACGAACTGCCTCACTTAGAAGATCCTGAAGCTACAAAGAAAAGGCGATTTATTGATTTTTAGCTATTTACGAACTTCACTCCAGTAACCTACAATATAATGTACATAATTAATCAGTCAAATAAAACGAAGTGTACTCCCCTACACACGATGTAACTTTAATAGAGCGGCACAATGCAAAGCCATCTTGCCTTATTATCTAAAACATATCTCAGGAGGGATCTGCATATCACTAATATGCTGAATCTTTGCAGATACATGGCATAAAAATGGTCTGATTGATTTTACGAAAGTCAAATAATGGAGACAGACGTCTTTTATTCCAGACCAAAGACATGTACGCACAGGTTGAGTTATAAATAACTTAAAACATATTAAAGCACCTGTTGTAACGTTGTACAAAAACATGACTCTGTGGAATAAATTGCAATCCATATTACCCTATCGTCTTGCACTCCTCCAGCCACCATGCTGTTAATGACGTAGATGTACCTTAATTCACACAGCACGGCGGTACAACTGAAGAAATCCGTTGGAAGAAGATCTTCCCCAAGGAGTAGATTCAACAAACAACTCTTACCAGCACCGGTCTCACCTGAATTATATGTGAACACAATTTCACAAATGCTGAAAGGTGATCCCAAAGTGTGGGATTCTGCCGTATACGATATGCAAGTTCGAGAACGAAGGTTGCTTATGTTGACATAGAGGTATGGCAAATAATTCAAATAATTTCATAGAAGAAGTGGTAATGTGGGCCAATTTTACAGGAATAATATCAAATTTAAAGCACGGTAAAGTCTTCTAGTATATTTACAATACCAGACTGTTCATCAACACTTGTAAAATAACTAAGTTATTCTTTCTAGAAACAGATAGGCCAATTAAAACTGTTGCACCCACTCAGATTTACCTGCTACTAAAATCCCACTTTGGTTTTTAGATAGTTCTTCAACGGTTTCATGTAATCTTTCTTCCACACGCGGAATGTTTTGATTCAGGTCATGTCTTCTTCTTTCTGGTAAACCAGAAATGTAATCAATGGTGTCTTTGTAAAATTCTTGTAGCTGTTGTCTTGTCACCTTATCTTCCTCCAAAGCATCTGCCATCAGTTCAGCGGCCTAAAAACCATTGCAACCATGTTCATAGTGTGAAACGTTTGCACCAACTGGGTAGATGCGTTTTATAGGTTACATTTGGCAAACTGTTTTTCGCGTTTTTCTAAGAAAAATAATTTAATAATGAAAATTATTATTATTGACATGAACACTTTTTGTGGCTTTATTCGCCAACCACTGGCTTATACGCAAAGGATGGCCAAGTGGCGATTGTCAATTTTGCTGTTTTGTAAATGGGTGTGTGATTATGGTTGGTATTATGTAACGGAGCAAAATTTCAACATCACAATTGACATGGCTGACAACTATACCCTGGTGCCAACATTTGGTTTTAGGGTTTATATTGAGGAGATATGAGTCCCTACCTACATTACGCCATCATGCAAAGTCCATGGGCCACTGTATATCCCCTACTTAGTGACTTTCAGTCATTATGTCTTTTTGAAAACTTAGATCCCAAATTTTACGTGCAACTAGTTGAGATTATATGTGACCACAATCCAAGAGATGGGCCTGCAGGCTCTTGTACTCTAGGAAGAGAAGCGGTAACAGTGACATGGCGGCGGAGCCGACGGAGCCCGCGGAAACGGCAGATACGGCGGACGAGACTGGTCGGGACTAAAACGCTGCTGGTTCAATTATAATTTTAAGTTCTAAAATTCACCATGGCCACAAATGACCATGGTAATGCAAATATGATATTATACTGTTATAAAATTAAACAAGGCAAGTAAAAATAAAAGTATAAAAGTTGTGCAGTTAATTACAATTAAGAATGGCCTTTCCACACTGCTATCATAGTAACACTTGTCCATATTAAATCGCAAAATTTAGAATTTAGACTTTTTGGTAGAGGATGAAATGCCTCGGCTGTAGTCTTTTTCAGTGAAGTGCGTTCATTATTTTATGGAAAGCCATTAAAGATTTCCTTATATCTCTGAGACTTTTTGTAAAAATCGAAGATGATTATCATCTATATGGTGTCATTTCATGGTCCTACGGTAACATGAATTAATTCGAATTATTGAAAACGATTCTGTTTTCGTATTCAATAAAGTAATACAGAATTAATTTTGGAATGTTAAATGTGGCTTATCGCCAGTCTGAACAGCAATATGTAAAATGCATGTTTTTGGCAGCCATCTTGGATTTCAAGATTTTACCTCTTAAAAAGGATTTACCTTGATCAAACACCGTAGGCAGAAAGTACAGACTCCGTGCTGCACTGGTACACAAAACGATCTCCAATATTACAATGTATTTATAATTAAATGAAAATTCAACAAGTAAATTTTATCAAAATTTCTTTAAATCAGCAAAAATTGACTGACGTCTTAAAGTTGTCGTTATCTAGGTAAATTTTGATAATCGTGAAGTATAGCGCAGCTCTAACACAACACATTTTGAATGGCTTTGAATTTCATTTATTTAATACATTTGAAATATTCAAAATTTTGTTGGTCTCAGAAATGTTAATTTTTAACCCGCGCGTTACCATGGCAACGGCTCTGACACCCACAAACACCACCAATTAAATTGCAAACAAGTAGTTTAAAAATCTAAGGACCTCACCTATCAGAAAAAAACATGCTGGCGAAAAATCACTAAGGGGTAATTGGCCCAAGACTAATTACGACTCTTTACTAATAAAAGCAGAAATAAGCCTCCCATGAATATTTACTGGCAACAGATTGTAGCACGTATTGGTTTGCTTAAATAGGTGTTAAAACGGCGTTGGCAGCTTTTCTTGTGAGGAACTGTTTGAAATTGCTTTGAGAGCTTCACATCAAAATCTGCTGTTACCGCTTTAACTCGTTGGGAAATTCACCCCAGTGTTTATTTAATGCGATTTTAACTTACATTTAGTGGGTCCTCAGCCATGCCTATTCCATGTTCTTTCAGGAATTTTCTCAATCTGAGGACGACGTCGGCCACGTTTTTCACTCCAGCGTGGTCTATCCCTAACTCTCGTAACTTTCGGATGCCTTCTCGCAGGTTGGATAAAGCATCTATTTCATCCAAGGAAATCGGGCATGAGTCTTGGTCAGCCATCTTCTGTTTAGGTATAGAAAGGTTTGAATAATATATACGTCCTTAGCAAGAATAAGTGTCACTCCTCATGCCATGCGTATCCTGAGTGTCAGAGCAACGTAAAAGCTAGCTTGTTAAATATATACCTTGTGATGGAGTCGCTTTTACCTGGTATTGCGACATGGGTTATACATGAAATCAAAATAGAGCTGGCAACACCGGCATCTAGAACCTAGGGTAGACATGCGTAATGTGCTACAGAAAATCATGCCATAAACCAGATTTGTGGATGACGTAATGTGCTACAGAAAATCATGCCATAAACCAGGTATTGTCACCCTGAGCTTCAGAGATAACTTGTCACTAACCTCTTCACTATAGCCTATCTTCATCGAGTCAAGTTACCTCTGACGAAAATAGTTTGACCTAGTTTATATAAGCCAATCGAATCCAAGTTTCAAAAATTTTCACCAAAGTTTGGTGAAAACGCTGATTGGTTGACCGTCAATCGGTAATCCTCGGCTGATTCCGCAAGCTCCATACTAACAACAAAGTTATTGTCGAGTGCGGAGACATCCGAGTAGTTCCGAGTGCATAACCGTACACAAAGAAAGCATGGCGTCTCCTACGAGTGACTACGTAAAATAATGTGTTAAGTTATCTCTTGATTCTTTGTAAAATATGAGTATATCGGAATTGAAACCAGAGCAGTTTGAGGCCCTGCATCATTATCTACTGAGGGATGATGTATTTTGCGTGCTGCCCACAGGTTACGGCAAGTTCCTGATATTCAGCCTTATCTTTGATTGGTCCGGATTTGAACAAAGCGCGCTTTGACTCGTTCGCGTTCATTGGCTAGATCGTTCAATGAGTCATTGAGTGCGGGGTTTAAATTTGATTGGCGGGCGGCGGGGGCAATCGAATGTGGTCAGAGGTAACTTGACACGATGAAGATAGGCTATAGTGAAGAGGTTAGTGTCAAGTTATCTCTGAAGCTCAGGGGGGGTATTGTGGATATCTAGAAAATCCATATGCATCAAATGATGAGCACTTTTTCTGTCCCGCTCCTCATTATTCTTAAATTGAACACCCCCCCTACGGCATGATGTCATCTATCTATAGTCCAGCCAATCTACAGTTTGATTGAAAAGTAACAGCAACTCTTATTTATTTTACCACCGTGCTTTTGTATGAAGTTCACAAAATGACACACTAAAAGTCCTTAGGAATCCTAGCAACGGAAATATGGAAAAAAGCCAAGCTTACCACCAATTCCATAGTAATCTACATGTATGGGTATCAAATACAACCAGGGAGATAATGCACCAGTTATTGAATTTAGATTGCCACTCAGCGTTTTCCAATACCTTACTATACAGGTATGTAAATTTCGGCGAAATGTTGTCTTTTGCAATTTGAGAAAACCCAAGATGGCAACCACTTCTTGTAGAAATTTACGGACTTCAACTTCATAAATATATGTCGGGGGTAAATAGTGTTTATTTTCAAATCAAGTTTGTTTTCTACATCGCTATTAAGATCTTTAAAATTTACTTAGTTGGTATCAAGCGCGTTTCCTTGGATTCTTTTAATTTTTCCAACATTTACTGTATTGGAATTAACTACTGTTAGGAATTTAGTATCCATTAACACATAAAGTTTGATTCTGAGTATTTTCTACACCCTTGTTACACAAATATAATATACATTATCATGAGAAGAGCAACAAATGAACAACTATTTAAGTACTGTTCAAACCAAGAAGGAATATGGCACTCCTTGTTCCCGATAAAGTATAACGTTACAGCCGAAAGTTATAAACTCAACGTGATATATCAAAAACCTGACTCCCAACCGCCAATTTTTTCAATATGGCTTCGAACAAAGGAGAAATTAGCTAATGGCTTGCAACAGCTATATGCTAAGAGGTCGTATATACCTCGTCGCCAATTAAGTCTTTTACTCCATACAAACTCTGATACTTACTGAGAGAATTGCCTGTTTCCCCTGTAGTGTTGTTGCACGGCGTGTGTTATTCTTGACAGTGTCCTGGAGAGCTTGATAAGTACAGCATCTCTAGTCAGTGATAGACTGCAAGGAATCAAGTAGGTCACATGTGCTGCTGATCATACGACCAGTTGCGCATAGGAATCCCATGATTCTCCCCGCATAGAAACAGCCACTACATCTTACTTCGATCTCAGATCATGTACCATATCGTTATTACTACTTTATGGCTGTTATTAATATTGTTATCGACATTTTGAAGATTACTTCTTGTCTTACATGGACTGTAATCATAAACATATTTTACTGTTAAATGCCACTGAAAGGTTTTCTTTGTAGCTCGATTTTGTAGCTCGATTTTACTCGATTCAACCGTTAATAGTGGACAAGACTCTGGTATACATGTATAAAGAACTGTACGTCGACGATACATCAAGTAAAGGGCATGTTTCGTTACAACGAAAGTACACAATTTAGAGCTCATTTTTGGGATATCATTTTATTCGATAAATGGATTTTAAAATGTTGCAGTTGAGCTACATGTTCATGTATAACGAGAGTGTTGTTCTAATGGCGAAAACTGCTCTTATTCAACAACGACTAAATGTCTGGTCAAAAAATTAGGATATACCGTACAGCAAATACATCTTTTTCTTAACCTCTGGTGACAGCAAGTAATAGTTTTGTGTTAATCATTGGAATTTTAATAAATCATGCCTTGCAAGTACATGTATTGGGAATTTTCGTATTCAGTAGCAAATGCTTTGGTCTATTTAAGGAAGTTTAAAATAACAACATACTTCCTGTTTAAGATTTCCTTAAGTTATATTTTTCTATTCATTATCTTCTTATCATGAAGTTTTGCAGAGAATTGAAGTCAACAGGAATGTTTTCTTGATTTAATGTGTATATAGAACTCCATAGCAAGTGTGATATAGTCTAATGACTTAAAATATCTAAATGTTTGCCCAAAATAATGTTTTCAATACCGAATGCAATTACTCTACAAGAGAAAACATGTGTTCCGTATATTATTTTTCTGTCTCAAAAAGTTTACAGCTATAATCTTCTGTGACCCCTTATTTCTCTTAGTATGATTTTCAGGCAGTATTCTGTGTAAAATTCCGATTTTTATAACTAACTCAGTTTGCATCAGCATCAAAGTCAGTTAAATGTTTACAACAGGTTCACATTGTGGTTGAAAAAATACTTGCCTATGTGTCCAACTTGCATCTCATCAATCTTTTTATCCATGCAGATTTCAAAGAATCAATGAAACTATCCAGATCTAACATTTTCAGTCCACCCTTGAAGAAGTCACTAGTTATCACTTTTTGTTTAATAGTACCAGTCTTATTATTCCAGATGAAATTTAAAAAAAAAACATGTTTTCAATACAATAAAAGACATTGGGTCAGTTTAGATATAACTATTTTTAAACAGTAAATTTCCCCAAGGGTGTTAATGTTCTTCTATTCCACTGCTGCAAGCTAATTTTCAATTTTACTATCAGTTTATCATAGCTCAGTTTTATAATATTGTTTAGAATTACATCTTCAGACATTTAATATATAATATTTCAGTTTTCAAAATAACTCAGATCTCATATAAGGTATGTGAATGGAGAAGTGTGTAGTAAAGTGTGTTGCTACCAATTAATTGACTACCATGTCTGTTGATTTAATTGGATAGTACCATTTTAGACTGGTTAAAGCTTGGCATTGGCGAAGCAGGGTTCTGTCAAAAAAGTATCCATATGTCGGCAACTTCTACATAAAAGTATTTGAAATTATGTACGCAAGAGATCAGTTTTGCAGAGCCTTAAATGAGTTAAGCAGTGTTTTATGAAACTGTTAATCTGTGCTAAACAATAAACAGGTATTGGGAAATAGGGTCACCTTGTCTACATCCTTTTGATATATTTAAGTAGTTGGACAAGAATCCATTTTGAATAACTGCAGCTTTGATATCAGTGTTCAAAATGTGTACCCATTCCTTATAGTACATTCAAAATTGAAAAAAATCTCAGCACGTTATTAATAAACGACCATGCAGTGCTGTCAAAACCCTCTCTATAAGTAATTCTAAGAATAAACCCAAGGATGTCATTGTCTTCTACATATTCCATAATGTCATATATCAACCGTATATTTTCTCCTATATACATGTATCTACCACTCACAAAACATGTTTGCGTGGGAGATATCAAACTACCATCCTCGGTTGGCGGGGATGTGAGCTTCTCTCACATCTTATGGCCTTTTATTTTCATTGGTGCCAACTTTTTGCTCTTAAAGCTGTTGTTATTTCTCATAATTTTCTTAATTAATCTTGGTTACACTCATTAATATTGTTTATTATTTTTATGTTATGGCATTTATATACTTTGGGAGATGTTACCCCGGTATATGATCTCCCCAGTTTTGTAACTACGTATCATATTACTTTTCGTCATCAATAAATGACAATTTTCAGTCATATGGGCTTATCTTACTTACTTTGGAGCAAAAACAGAGCTTCGTTGTGCTTGTGAACATAAATATATCTAGGACTCTTTTTTAATCGAGCCGCAATCCATCCTGATAAGAACTTGTAAAAACATTTAGGAGAGAAATTGGGCTCCAATTTTAATGACTGCTGCCTTTATCAGTTTAAGGTTTATGCACGTGACGATCCCTAATCTTTGTGTAGTCATGAGCATCTCTTTTGAAAAAGATTTATTTGGATTGAACTTTCGATATCTCTCAAGAAAATTTTATAAAATTTAGTAGTGTAACCATTTGAACTTGGTGTTTTATTTGACTTTGTTTTCTTTAAAACTTATAAAATATCTGATTCTGTTATTTCACCTTCCAATTTAAATGCTTCTTCATCAGATAATTTACGTAACCCTCGTGGATAATTTTCGCGCGTTATTGATAATGAAAAATTAGACTAAAGGGATACTACGCTATGCACGTTTATGACACTGGCACATTTTATCCCGTACTAGGTCTTCCTCCAGTAGGCCTCCAATGTCTGATTTACATTGTCATATTCAGACGCCAAATAGCAGTTGCCTTCCTGGATGCTAGCAATGAATATTCTGAAAAAGAACGCATGGAAATATATTATATTGTATTTTACCACTAAAACGCCCGTTATTGTAGTAAAACTAAAATCTGTGCTTGTCAATAGGGCTTTCGATGCCTTTCTTAGCGGTTGTCAAGGCATCCGTTGCTAATGACGTTAGGGTGTCACGCGGATTTTCGCGTTCATTCGAGCCCAAAATAGCATGGCGCGAAACTCGTTGATGCAGACGCAGACGTAAGTTGCGAGTTTTTGTATAGTGCGTCGGATAACGAAAAGCACAGAATGGCACACATTGTGGATATAAATTCATTTTTAACAAAAAGACGAATATATCTCATGAATCTTATATTATTGTTATATAGTGTTGTTGTTGTCTGCTTTTCCCGCGGTTTTAAGTACATGTAGGTCACCAGTGACTATGCAATGTCATAGAGGGCTCCGTCCGTCAAAAAAACCGTACGTTTAGGAAAAAACCCTCACTCTAAAGCTCGAGTACGCGTCGTAAACATGAAACAGAACACATTTTAAGTGTGCAAATGTTAGATTTTGAGAACGCTTTAAACAGTGTTCTGGCGCTAGAACACTAAGCGTTGTGAAATAAAGAACACATTTTATGTTCTTTTTTGTATTTTGTTTAGAACACATTTACATGTAAATTCAGAACACATTTTAAGTGTGCAAATGTTACATTTTGAGAATGTTTTAAACAGTGTTCTGACGCTAGAACAGTAAGCGTTGTGAAATATAGAACACATTTTTATGTTCTTTTTTGTGTTTTGTTTAGAACACTTTTTACGTGTTCAAATGTTACTTATTTAGAACAGTAAGATGTGTTCTAAAAGGAATTTAGAACACTTGCTATCCTAAAAGTAATCTAGAACACTTCGTGTTCTTCAACAAAATTCATTTATTTGTAAGAGGACAAAATTACAATAAAAATGTTACACACTTCAGTGTTCTTCACATCAGTGATCGCTCTTAATCGAAACCGCTCTCATACGAAACCGACAAATATGCTGATTACACAATATCAACTAAGTGATTACTAAATCATAGTTCTGAATACAAGCAGTAAACAAAGCTCAAAAATCGTACATTGATAATTACATGCACATCAGCTTGACTTGCCTAAAACGTATTACAAACCATCAGATCATTGATAGAAAGTGCCAAACTTCTAGACTAACAACATCCGTAAAAGGAACTTTTTATCTTATGAAGCTTTACACGCCAAACATTATGGTGGCTAAACATATGACCAAGGTGGATCAAACCATGAAACAAGGGTGGTCAGGCAGTCGAAGCAGAGAGACGAGACCCGGCATACAAATTTGGCAACAGATTCTTTATTTTGACACTGTAATCTATAATATTTCTTAAATAAGCATATAAAAAGCTTAAATTTGACATTGGATTTTGACATGTGCAAAACTAGCTATGAGCAGCTTAAAAAAATTACATAAGTGTTTTCTTTGAAGTAGGATACTTCGTTAATGTCGTTTCAATACCAAGTCCCTTATCATCCTCACTCAGGAGTACCACTTGGTGTGGTCCTGTGCTCCTCAGCAACGCCTTTATGGGAAGTGACTGGAATCTTTTTCAACACTGGCCGTGTTCACAGAAGACTGTAAATATTACAGAGAGAAAGTAGAAATACCAGAGAGAGGGGAAAATATTGAAGGAGCGCAAAAACCAAAAAAATTATACTGGGTGGATAAATCTCTCCTACATGTTTATATGTACACTCTAAAGTAAATGAACGCAACGACGCGTAGCATATATTCTATTATCCGCCGCTGTGTTCTAATAAGGAACACCTTGTGTTCATATCCACAGTGGTATAATTTCGTTATAGGCTCCATATAATAAAATGTTTTTATAGTGTGCTGAAATGTTTTAGGACATTCAATGTTTTGGAATTGAGTACCGTCCCCTCGTAGTTAGATACAGGTCCAAAACAAGCAATGAGCAGCTTAAAAAACTTACATAAGTGTTTTCTTTGAAGCATGGATACTTCGTTAATGTCGTTTCAATACCAAGTCCCATATCAGCCTCACTCAGGAGTACCACTTGGTGTGGTCGTGTGCTCCTAAGCAACGCCTTTACATGCTTCGAATTTTTCTTAGTCCAAGCAGTCTGCAGTTCCTGCACTTGACACTCTACATCCTCAGGACTTTCTACATGTTGCTCAACTACTGGTTCGTTCATATATGTCTTCATCTTTTTCAATGCTGATGTGGTAGATAGTATTTGCTGAAATGAGTGTAATATTGACTAATAAATCACAACCAAGCCACCTCTTTTAAACAATAGCTTTTCGTTACAATAAGTCATTTAGTATCTTAATCTTTTGAGCGCCACGATTGTTGTCTAATTTTCATAAAAGAGTTTCACAGTTGGGCACCTCGAGAGACTGTGGTACAAAGAGTCTTTTCAGTTATTATGAAGACATTGAAGATTTACATTCAATGAAACTTGCATTCCTGAAGGCCCACCTCCAAAACATTATCAGTTTATTTTGTTCAAAGCGGATAAAAAAACTTACCCATGGTTTTGGTCCTTTCAATGCAACCAGAGGATAGCGTTGGTACATTTTCTGCTCAATCGCAAGATAGTGAGCCTGGTCCCCAATTGTTGACAATATGTTGTAGCAAAAGGAGGCCACTTCTGTAATCATAAAGACCACACCCTTGCAGGGGTCCCATTGACACCGAGGTGGACTTGACCAAATCACTGAATGGAGAAAGTGGTGACATTAGAATTGCTTCAGAGATTTTTTTTCTGAAGCTAAATAAATTTACCAATAAAAAAGTAACTGCATGAAAAATTAGTACTGTAGTGGGAAATGACTGAAATAAAATGACTGATATGACTTTTTTTTTAGTAAATAGGTAAAACGTCTTACTCATTGTGATTGTTTAATAGCATGTTCACAAAAATTGTATTCATATTGTCATTTTCATCCACACAAGTGGATGCATATGTTACAGTGAAATAAACTACGAAACTATATGTCCAAAGAGATGCATGAACTTTTAATTAAATGTACAGAATTTACCAACACAGATCAATTGAGTCATCATTACATACAGGAAAACAATGCTTTTGAGATTTTTAATAGAAACCAAAATTTTATTCGTCATTACTTTTAAAAATAATTTCCAGCCAAAATATAGTATGGCATTCTTGTGTGCGAAAATCAGACTTTCGAGAACTGAAGGAAGTTTTACTGTATTATGTAAGCATGTATACCTTTATCCACATTCAGCAAAATAGTCTCAGCAGTCTTGAAAGGCTCATGGGATGAAGGGCCAGGCTGAAGGATCACATCACATCCTGCTCCAGAACTATGCTTATGCCTTGAGACCTGATGAAGCATTTCATGATGTTTTCTCCTAACATGCACTTTATAACACTGCCAATTTTTTGTGGTGTAGGCACATGCACCAATACAACAAACCACTGCAAATTTTTAGTCATGGTGATGGTTGCGAATAAAATGTTTGCTAAAAAGTTGATAACTGTGATTGGCAATTGCACTTAGACCACGGTGGAAGTGAAGAACAAAAAACTCAGACGTGGTGTAACTCGCATAACCGCACGTCTCGCATGAATGCGTTATAACCCGTTCATGGACCGTGGTCTAAATAAGATAGAGCCCTCGTCAGCGGGGGTTATGTGACATCCCCATTTCCCACATAACCCTCGCTGACTCGGGATCTATCTATTACATAGATTGCACTTGAAATTACCTGACATGGTGAAAAGGTGTGGAATGTGGAGTGCCTACACTACTGTAAACCCTAACACTACAAAATCCCTGTAATGTCCAGAACAAAATACACCCAAACAGTAATCACTTCGTTCAGAAAGTTTTACAAAACGACGAATTACTTTCAGTTTGACTAAACCGCACGCCGTTGCAGCACACAAGAATCGGAGGTAAAACTGCTCATGTAAGAATAGCACACCTGGTCCACCTTGCGGTGAAACCATGTTCTTGTTCTAGAATGTGTCGGAGATCAGAACGTTGTGTTCTGATTTGGAACACTGACTTGGTGTGTTAAACTTTATCAAGAAGAAACAATTTTCAAATGGGTTAACATAACACCAGATATTTTTGAATCACTTTTATTTTAAATAATTTCCATTGAACAGGGCTATTTTCGGTACATTTCAATAAACATTGATTCAATTATGCCAGAATACCGTATGACGCTGTAAATCGCCGTAGTTGCTAACGACGTGTGTAACATTTTTATTGTAATTATGTCCTCTTACAAATAAATGAATTTTATTGAAGAACACGAAGTGTTCTAGATTACTTTCAGAATAGCAAGTGTTCTAAATTCCTTTTAGAACACATCTTACTGTTCTCAAAAAGTAATATTTGAACACGTAAAACGTGTTCTAAACAAAACACAAAAAAGAACATAAAAATGTGTTCTATATTTCACAACGCTTACTGTTCTAGCGTCAGAACACCGTTTAAAGCATTCTCAAAATGTAACATTTGCACACTTAAAATGTGTTCTGAATTTACATGTAAATGTGTTCTAAACAAAATACAAAAAAGAACATAAAATGTGTTCTATATTTCACAACGCTTAGTGTTCTAGCGCCAGAACACTGTTTAAAGCGTTCTCAAAATCTAACATTTGCACACTTAAAATGTGTTCTGTTTCATGTTTACGACGCGTTCCCGAGCTTTAGAGTGAGGGTTTTTCCTAAACGTACGGTTTTTTGACGGACGGAACCCTCTCTGACATTGCATAGTTCCACGAAGAGTTCAACATCATGGAGAACCAAGTTGCTCATTTGGAAGGTCAGTTCACCAGTAACGATGTGCTTGTTGTCGAGGATGCAAACCCCACAATATTAAAAGACGTGGAGGACACTTCTACTTTCACCACCACTGAAAAAGTCATCATTGGCGTCACTTCTCCAATTTGGATTCCAATAGGCCTCGTAGCTGCACTTTTCGTTGTCCCTGTTGCCCTTGCTGTGGCACTAAAAGAGCGTCTCAACGAGAAGAAACAAATCAAAGAGTATACAAAACACAAAGCGGCAGTCATGGAAACTATTGCAGAAAAAGTACTCGAACATTTTATGTCTGAAGAAAACCTGTCGAAAGAGGTGATGCGGTACTTGAACTCCGCAGTCGCCACGCTGAATAACCTACTCAGTGCTATTCCAAAACTCCTAGATGATGACCTTCAGCTCATAAAAGGGTTGCTAAGTGAGAGTCAGACAGCCGAATCAGAGTTGCAACTGTATCAGAAAAAGCTCTAACGAAATGGTGCCTTAGAGGGATGCCTTGGGTTACTCTACGTGACAAAAATCCGGGAAGACATCAAAAACACAGAAATAGATTGGACCTTGCCTGCGATTGCCACTGGCACCTTTGGTGAGGTTTATGCCGTGACCCTTCTATCAAGAAACAACATGAGAGCAGCGGCCAAGGTAATGAAGCAATGTGCAACAGCAGAGAACGTGGAGGAGGCTATATTGGAAGAGGAAAGTTTGAGGTGAGATGTACAGATTAGGATAGATGTTAAGAATTTGCTATCTTATTTGATTATTTTACCAGGGGCGAAAAATGTTCTTTTAATGCGGTCCTAGATTAGGAAAGGGTGGGTGTATTAGTATTCGTGTATGTTTTTTCATGTGGGAAAGGGGAAATAATTTTGCTACATTTGATACGAAGATTGGTATGATCTGTTGACCGTTTTTGTTGATCCAGGAGACTTTAAAGAACCCCAAACATCTTTAGGTTCATAGGAACCAGCGCCATCATAGAGCCAGATGGTAACAGGCGCCTTGTCATTCTAATGGAGTATTGCCCCAAAACCCTTGCGAATCGTATGTTAAAGGCAGATGCGACAAGTCCCAAAGGACAACGAGAGACCATAAACCCTGGTTTGAAGCAACCGTTAGATCCTGGCCTCGTGCGTTCTGTCGCTTACTTTGGATTTACCCTTCTCAATCTTCCAAAACCCAATAAATTATTTTAACCCATTATTGATCCACTCTAATTCAAGCAACAAAAAAAATTAATCGGGATTAAGAAAGCCATGATTGTAAACCATCATTATAAGTATCCTCTACCTGGGCCACAGATTGATTTTTCACACGATCTACACAGATATGTTTTAGATAAATAGACGGCTATTTTACCATCTCTGACTCTGCCCTGAAACCGACAGGTTAATTACATGACTGGTAATTCTTTGCATAACAGCTCAGGCACTGCCTCTTAACGGGCCCAAGCCAAGTCCCCTTGACAGCAATCTAGACAGTTAATTGCTCAGATTTTAATCACTTGACAAATAAATTTAACCCCTAAATGGCTTGTTACTACAGATTGAAGTTAACTGACAAATTTCCTGCAGTAGCTCCCCACAGAGTGGGCACAATGTCATCTTTGCGCATGCATATTTAATTGCTTCCGTCTGGCCAAAAGTTACAGGGAGGCTTTTGGAAAATTTGCCCTTAATATCTGCCACCCTGCTAGAAGATAATAATTTAACACATTTTCCCATTGTTAATATTTTATATTGTGAGGAAAGGTTAAACATTTATTTTCATTTCCAGCTTGATTGGGCATCACTTATTACCCTTGAGGGTTTTACACCGCCGCCTCCTATATGGTGCAAGAATTTAGAAAAACTGCTTTCCCCCACTCCATCTGAAAGACCAACCGCAAGCAAAATGGAGAAATTCCTCGAAGAGGAAACCCGCAAAAGATTCCATTATAAGTAATTTCCAGAAGATTGTGGATGAAATAGTATATTATAAATTTTAATTTTTCGTGGTTATAGTTGGTTGTTGGCACTGTTTTTAATGTGAAAAGTAGACATTGCTATGTCGTAGTAGTACCGTTACAGGAAAAGACAGTTTATGTAGCCAAATGTTCACAAGCACAACGAAGCTCTGTTTTTGCTCCAAATTAAGTAGGATAAGTCCATATGACTGAAATTGTCATTTATTAATGACGAAAACTAATAAGATACAAAGTTACAAAACTGGGGAGATAATAAACATCCCCCAAACTATATAAGCGCTAAATATAAAAATAATAAGTATGTTAATGAAATGTAACCAGGATTAATTATGAAAAATATGAGAAATCACAACAGCTATAGGAGCAAAAAGTTGGCGCAAATGAAAATAAAAGGCCGAAAACTCCTGAATAATGCACTTCTTAATGTTGTGAATTTTACGAGAAAAGTGAGGGAGAGCATTAACTGTCTCCTGAATAACTGAACTCATATGCCTCTGATTAGCAGGCCCACCAGAGGCAAAGTGGCACTGTCCAAATAGGTGCCCCCCTTAATTATGTCACACAGGTGCCGCTTGAAAGTAAATAAGTCTAAGTGTTAAAAACACCACAAGGATGAAGGCAGGTGGTAGGGGAGGGTGGAGGGTGTACAAATAACAATAAAGAAACGTAAGTAATAATACAGTGTAGCTGCTAAAACTGCGGGTAAATATATCCGCAGCTACAAAGCTGAATGACTTCTCACTGAATGCAGCTCGATGGAATTAATCTCCAAAACATCTTTCATAGAATATACTTGTGTGTGCCTTGATACACAGCAGCTAAGACATTCCTTAACCCTGGACATCTGTTAACACCTTGTCTTGGTTAACTACTTAAGGTCAAAACGTGCAGACACAAGACCCAAACAAAACGTTGATGTATTACCAAAAAGTTAATAGCACCACTAAAACAAACCATTTGCTACATAAATACAATTAATTCTCTTAATTGTAGTTTTTTCAGGGATCTGAAGGACGAAAGGACTGAGGTTAATGTTTTGGAGGGGAGAGGAGGAAGTTGAATGTATCGTCGACATAAAGATATTGTGCGTAGCGGGCGCGCGCATACACACACTGGCAACAGTAATTGTTTTGATTGATAAATTGCAATATTTTAAGAGGTTCATTATTTTTATGCTTGAATTTAAAAATATGTCATGAATTTAAAAGCGCATTTTACTCAAAATTTATTTTTAAAAAGCTACAATATGTCAATCAATATATGATAAAGTTTCTATTCGTTTATTGCATGATATAATATCCTTCATTTTATTACCTAAAGCATGTGATAGGTGGCAGGAGTGATAGATGTTCTGTCGAACACACCAAATATACTAACATCCCACATTGTTTTTTGTTTGAATCAGATGTATTGGGCTATGTAAGTTGTAAGGTGTTTTTGAAATTTTCTTAAAATTATTCTTCAACTTCTTAAAGGTTACAAAAATGTTCTGTTATTCAGAAATTTACATTCTAATCACCAGGTTCATTGAATATTTTTTGTGCAGAAAATTATTAAATTATGAGTCATATATCGGTTTTTAATTAACAGAAATTCATAAACAGTAGGAGGTTAACTGTTGCAGAGTATTATTTTTTCAAAAAAAAAATATCATTCTTTAGATGAAAATTGCTGAATTTGTTTTGAATTTTTCTAATTTATCTTGCACCATTTAACTAACCTAGATGTCATATTTCTGTTCCTTTGAATAACTTTTTGTTAAACCGATGCATACATATACATGCTATCTTTGATGCCTAGTATTGCCAGTTTTGAAAATTAAGGATATGCATGTGAATGTATCGTAGACATAAAGATATTGTTTGTAGATGGCACTAGGACACACACACAACAGTAATTTTTTGGGTACGAATCCATACTGTTGACATGGAAATATTTTCAGTAATCGGTTCATTCTTTTATGCTATATTTTATTTATATAACTTATTGATTTTAAAGTGCTTTTCCTTAAAATTTATAAAAAGTGACAGTTTATCGATCTATGAGAGATTTTTTCCACGTGTATCGCATGATATATGATATCTTTAGAATCTATTTTATTATCTATAGGCCCTATGTGATTGGTGGCAGGAGTGATAGATGTTCTCTAAAACACACCGAACATAATAACAGCCAAGACGTTGTTTCTTATCTAAATCTGATACATTGCACATGTAGGCCTACCTTGTAAGGTTTTTTTCCAATTTTCCAAAAAAATATATTTCATCTTCTTAAAAGTTACTAGTCGTCTCTTTTATTAAAATACATATATATTGCAATCACCAGGGGCCGGTTTCACAAAGCAGTAGTTAGTTAGCGATCGGTAGTTAGCCCCTCGCTAGTTATGAGTGCTGTTTCACGAAGCAATCGCTAGTTCTCTCGCTCGTTATTGTCTCGTTGTTGCCTTGGATATTTAACGACTGATCAGACCAGTCGCTAACTCTAGAGTTTCATCGTACGCATGCGTAATGAGTGAAATAAAAAGGTTGTTTAGTTACCGTTGTCTGTCGTTTGTCTTTGTATCGAATTATGGCGGCTACCTTTCTTGCTATCCGTACCGCCAGACGGCAACGTAGACTACGACGTATTCATGAAAGGCAGAATCTATTATAATATACATACGATGATGCAATTTACGAGAGGTTGCGCTTAGCTGTGACAAAAAGAGCGGCAAAAAGGTGGTGGAGATCCTTTACGACGACCTCAAAGCAGACGTTCTTATGCATTTCCAGCCACCAAAAATTGGAGAGTTAGTGCTTTCGTGACACTTTTACGCAAGAGTTCCACTTCCGGAAGATGGTTTCGAGACTACGGTGAGTAACGAGAGAACTAGCGACCGAACTTTACGACTGAACTTAGCGATAAGTTAACTACTGCATCGTGAAACACCCCTCGAAAATCGCTAAGTTTGCTCGTTAGCGAGGTAGTTCAGTAGTTAGTTGTTCTAACTAACTACTGCTTTGTGAAACCGGCCCCAGGTAGGGGCCTACATTCGGCATTTTTTTGTGCAGATAATGATTAAATGTTTAGGCCTAATCCCATATCGTGTTTTTAATAAATAGAAATTCAAAACTATTAGGAGGTTCACTGTTGCACAATATGCTTTTTGAAAAAATCATTCATTCGTCATTTTGTTTATGAAAATAACTGATTTTTTAGAATTAATTTTTTTACCATTCAACTAACATACAGTAGATGTTATTTATTCTGTTTCTAAATGCATCTATATATGTTATCTTTGATGCCTAGTATTGCCAGCATTTGAAAATTAACTCTATGTCAGTGGTTGTCTGAATTTTTTGTCAAGTCACCATTATCATTGACTGAAGTGGCTGAAGTCAAAGTTAGTCTAATTAGTAACTAAAATGTTTATAGCTGGCTGTTTGGACACTTTCTTATTTTAGCACTGTTAGTTTGGAGACTTAGGTGGTTTTTCACATTTTTAAATTTTTATTTATGCTGAGGTGATCACGCTGTGTACTTTTTAAAATTAAATGTAACGCTTCTGTATGAACTTGTATCTTGATTTCACAACAACACTGACCATGAAATCCAATTAATTAAATGTTAAATTACAGAGATGCAACGATGATTCTGATTATCTTAACAGGAATGTTGGAAACAAAATAACTATACTATTCTAACAAACGACAGCTTCGGGAAACGGGCCCCAGGTTATGAACAAATTCAGTATTAACAAGTAAAAAATTTAAGCTTAAACTACAGTTAAGGACTCATCAACCCCACCCCCATGTATTTTTAAGAAATTGTACCACGTAACTTTTAGTATCATCCCCTCCTTCAAGATAAGTGCCAGTTTCTCCCGTAAGTTGGACTGACATTATGGCTGCCACATTCACAGTTAAAATTCCGAGTAATCAATTCAAAAACAAAGAACTATTTTTTAATCAAAAAGTGCACTAAATAATTTCAGTACTGGTTAGCAGACTCGTGTGATTGTCACTTTCCATTTCATCAAGTCTCACATGCTTCAGGAAGGTTCAGGGAATTTGATATTTTGTTTGTAACATTTTGTACAGCAACAGGTACAGGCATCACTGCCTAATTTCCATTATTACATGAAACAATACATAACACATAAAACATAACACGGTAAAAATAAAAAAACAGGGCATAATGCCGTAAGAAACAAAAAGCAAACCTTTTCATATTCTTAGAAAAAAAGCATTTAAAAAGCAGTAGAAAACATTGTGCACTCTCACACTTTAACAGGAATAAATACCAAACCATGGGCACTTTTATCTGTGCACTGTAATGGTCCCAATAGCCCTGCCCATATCATTAAAATGTGTTATAAGATACAATTCATCATTTTCTGAAAAACATTTAATTCTTAGTCATTTCACTTGAACTAAAATAATACTGTTTAACTTAATCCGGTATTCAAAACGGACATAAGCCATCAAGTCTGCAATGTCAGGTTTCAATTTTGGACCTAACATTGCAAAAGGACAGCACATGCAGTAACTTTCAAGTCTGTTATCCATCCAAAAAACCTTAAGATAAGCATAGCCCGTGGATAAGTAAAAAATCTAGGCCCTGTTTCACACAATATCTAAAAAAATGAAAATTGGTCTCAACTTCCTGGCCAATACTTTTTATTTGACCCAAGATAAAATCAGTAGTAGTCCAATGAATTAAATATTTTATCTGGTAAATATTCCCCAAACACCTTGTTATTGTACAGAATATATATATGAAAAGCTACCAGCAATGTTTCTTTCTCGGCTAGTTCATCTTTACGATCTGCAATCCAGTCATTTTGCCTTGTGAAGGTATTCTGCCGTGACTTGATAACCTGATCTTTGTAAAAGTTCACTCTGTAGTGCATCAATGGCAGACGGGTGCCAGACAGAAGCAGAATCTGTTAACAGATACATGTATATTGTTAAGCCTACAGAAAACAAGTTCTAACATGTGTACTTATAAATTTTCATAATCCATAAAATATTTATGCTTCAGAATACTGAAAAAATTATTCGTTGTAATACCTAAACAATCAAAATTCAAAATTCGGTGTTGAAATTCTTCTAAGCATTTTAGCAAATTTGAATCAAAATGTTAGACTACCAGCTGATTGACCCAATGTCAAAATGATACTTGGTAGTCATGAGCTATCGTGAAAAATAATACAAATATACTTCATGTTTTCAACTGCCTTTTCCTTATTGGTGACATTGATGATTTAAATCAATATTAAAATGAAAATGATGAAAAACCATGATATGCCACCGTGTGTGACTTTAAGCTTACCCCCTCCTGTACCTCATGTACCCTCACCCCCCCCACCCCCCCCCCCCAGAGAATTTTCTGTCATAAAAAAATCATAAATATTTCAGATAGCCACTACATGCACCTATTTTATCGTTAGTAATATCAAATTATCATCATCAGGCCGTGTTTCGTTACCAAAGATTACTGGGTTGAGCTAGAGGCCTTGCACAAGCATTTTGTGGGATGTGAGACGCGCTTGGGATTTGCAGAAATGCTGAGATCTTTTGCATAGGAAATTGCTTGAACTAGCAATGAGCACGTTGGTATTTGGCTGACAAAGCCTTTCCAAGAACAATGATACAACCTACACCTAACAAACGTAGATATTCTTTAAAATACAGTTATAGGTCTAGTGCTCATGCCACACATCAGACTAATCTTGAAACTTTTAAATACACTTAATTTTACCTTTCGAACTTTACGAACTTCTTTCACGTTTTATCGCCCAGGGGGTTCCCTCTTCACAAAGCCTCAAAGACTTTTAAACTTGAGAACTTACAATGCAATGCAATGCCAATCTATTGTTTTGATTTCAAAATGAATGTTACAATTCATCCAGTTGTGTTTTAAACTTAAATAAAGAAAAAAATTAAGCTGATACTGGATCACCTGGGGACCTTTTAAGAAGGTCGAAACGTAGTGTATCGGATTAAATATTCCCTTTACTTTAACTATTATTTGGATGTTCTCGCAGCTACCAGAACTTGGCAAAAGAAGAAAAATATCAATTTTTTATGTATAAGCAGGCCCGGGAGAAGGTCTGCTTTTTCAGCTGGGTCAGTTTGTGTTCATTTTTAACGTAAACTGATTAAGTCTACGTTTAAAAGCAATTAATACAGACAATGTCCGATTTAAAATGATCGGTAACTCGGTTACATTTGAAACAAGCTTCGTCCCATGACAACATTAACATACATAGTGTTCAGGACGGCACTCAAATAGGGACCCAGTGTGGTTTTGTCTTAGGCATTTTCTCCTTGTTGTTTACTGCAATCACTACCCTACATCAATGGAAATAAAAAGGCAATTATGAGATGGGGCATGTGCGTGAATGAACTTACCTAACGTTCTAACGAAAGGAAAGAGAGAAATGTCTGATCCATTGCAGAAGACAAGTACAGCCCAGTGTCATCAGATTCCACAGATTCATTATGCTGTCATCATATTCTACAGACTACGCATTACAAACGCTGGATTCGTTTCTGCTGTAACACAGCACAGATTTCGTATTCTATTTGCCACTTACCGTCGAATTCACCGTCTTTGTATGCTAGCAGAGAGGTAAAATAATGATTACAAAAATGTAACTATGACGATCTTCCTTTGCTGTTTTGAGTATACATGTACATTGTAATTTTCATAACACCATTGAATATAGCAAAAACAATTCTGATGCTTAGAAATCAGTGTCGTGTTTTGAAAAGACTATTCTGGCAACCAAAAATAGTGTCGTTTTTTTAAGAGCCTGACAACTTGAAACAAGGGCGTTTTTTATCAAAAACGATTCTGTACACTGATGTTTTAATAAAATGGATTTACAGTCAACGACATGACAATGAGCCAGAGAGTGAAGTTCATTCCTCGGTATACTGAAAATGCAACTTCTGTTCACTCATCAAGCCTGGGGCAGCAACCTTAATACCTGTTCAGCAAATAATTATTTTAGAGTGACTAAATAATGAAAATGATTCAGGCACACAAGTTCTGTTATTTTCCCTTGATGGAACAGTTTTAAGAAGTCATAGCATCGTGCAGAGTACATGGACAAATGTCAATATGGTACCGTATTTCTGACAGTACTACCTTACTTTCGTAAGTGTTATAAAAATTCGACCTTCCAACAAAATCTTTATTATTTTCCCAACCATAATAATAATAGCTCATATCACTGGAGAACCGCCTTACATAATTTTACAGCAGTAGAGTATATATTTCTATTTGTAAGGCCGGTCTCCAGGCAAATTACCTCATCTTTCAACGATAATACGAGTAAACTTCTCTTTTTAAGTCTTCAAATCCTTTAATGCCTTTCTTGGGTTTTTTTTATTTGACAAACAACTTCCTGAGGTGGTGTTTCTGAAATGCGTGCTGCAGAAAACGAGCCGCAGAGTGCTTTGCCAGGTCAGCCCGATTCAGATCAGATTCACGATTTATTGTAGATAGTATATACACATCCAACATGTAAGACTTACATCAAACACTTTTGCTTTGTAGAAGCACTGTTAGGTTTAAAGGATTTACGGAACATATTCTTCAGAAAACATGCCCAACTAACGATATCTTTATCCAAATACACAAATTAAAAGCTCATTTTGTAAATTTTTGGCTTTAAAAAACGTCCTATTTGCTCGGCCTGGGAGTTAATGAGCTACGTGGTCCGATGACGACAATCGAGCCACTGGAGAACAGAGCTGCATTGTCTACCTGTAAGATGACTTCTCTGGCTTCTGATAAAAGTTTATACTCATTCAAATCTCTTACCCGAGGGGTCTAAATCCTCGTGAAGCTGTGTAAAACCATTTCCCGTCTAGTCATTTCTTTAACAAGCATTTCATTATGGTTATCCCAAGTTGNCATTTAGTAAAATTTATAAGAGGTATCCCCTCAAATCGACTGTTTCACTGTGACTTCTACAGATGTAAAGAAATATCTATAAAATTGAAAAGACGCCATCAAATGTCACCAAATTCACACACAATTAGCATTAGGGTGTGCTCGTTAAAGATCACGTGCACAACAGCGTGTGCGTCTACCACGTACTGCAATTATCTGCTGTAGACGGCGCGACAAGCCTTCAACACGGGTAACAGTTCTGTTTTGTGGGATATTGTCCCATTCTTCTTAAACAAGTTGGGGGAGTTGGTCCACGTTTTTATGGGGTTGGTTCTCCTTTGCATTGCACACTCCAATTCATGTCACAGTTGATTAATAAGTTTAATATCAGGGCTCAAAGATGGTGGTTCCATCCTTAGACCATTGTGTTTCTCCAACAAACATTTGCCAGGCGAGAGGTGTGAGCAAGTGTGCAGTTATGATAAAGCTTGGAGTTAACCCCAAAGTCATTTCTTGGAGATGGAATGAGATATCAGCTGAGAATGCTACGTTCAGTGATCCCACGGGCACCTGAAACTGTCCATCCATCACTGGAAGGAAGTCGATTTTGATGCAGAATCAAATTATTTCTTGTATCCCATCGATGGTCAAAGAGGGTCCATAGACATGTTAAAAAATGCCTCTTGGAAGGGTGTGTGTAGGGTAATATCGCCTGAGTTGTTAGATCAATCCGCATTTGGAGAACATTCCAAGCCCATGGTATTAATACATTGTTCCTTTTGGAACAAAACGTAACAGGGGCATTTTAATGTAACATCCTCAACAGAAATCTCACTCCATTTGCAAGAGGTGACTTCAGGGATGCTATTGGCTTCATTGTGACAACGCACTTGCTCACAGCTCTCGTCTGGCACACATTTGTTGCAGAAACACAGGGCTCTGAGGATGGGACAACCGTCTCTGAGTCCTGATATTAATCCTACTGAGCACCTGTGGCATAAATTGGAATGTGCATTGCAGAGGAGAACCAACCCCATAAAAACGTGGACCAACTCCCCCAACTTGTTTAAGAAGAATGGGACAATATCCCACAAAACAGAACTGTTACCCGTGTTGAAGGCTTGTCGCGCCGTCTACAGCAGATAATTGCAGTACGCGGTAGACGCACACGCTGTTGTGCACGTGATCTTTAACGAGCACACCCTAATGCTAATTGTGTGTGAATTTGGTGACATTTGATGGCGTCTTTTCAATTTTATAGATATTTCTTTACATCTGTAGAAGTCACAGTGAAACAGTCGATTTGAGGGGATACCTCTTATAAATTTTACTAAATGCTATAAAATGTGTATATTTTCACCACTATTTTGTATTTTTTTAACCATTAATCATGTTAGACACGGTGTCCTTAATAAAAAGCACTATTGCTAACAGTTCACAGCTGTGAGGTGATCATTAGTAAATAAAAGTACATGGAAATGGGGGTGGGACAACCTTTTTGACCAATGCTGTATATTTTTTTATTATTTTCTGTATAAGTATTTATTAAAAGCGAATTAGAAGCGCTCAATCAAATCATTTTAATTCCTTTCATCTCAACTTAAAAGAATGACTAATGTTTATGCTGCTATCTTTTACTTCCCGTTAGTTGCACTTTTGATTCTTTTATCCACACACTCTGGCTCGTTGAAATAAGACTAGTCGTTGACTGTAATATCAATTTCATTTAAACAACAGAAAAATAGTAATTGATTTTAATTACGATAAAGTGACAGAGTCGTTTTTGAAAAAAGCCAAGTTTCGAATTCTAGGTTCCTTCTTTAAAAGTTTGCAGTGAATATTTTCTTGAGTTAATGAAATTTTAAATATATTATATATGTGTTTCCAAAGAATATTCACTTAAGAAACAAATGTTATTATGTATAAATAGTAGTGTACAAGTCAATGGAATAAAAAAATTGCCGCTGAAAAAGCAAACCTTAAGCATTAGTTTATAACACACACATACAAACAAAAACACAGATTAACGCGAATTCAAAGATGAATCATCATTAGACAAGTACATGTACATGGCACGATCTTTGTATGAATATGTGATTACCCTGCACAAAATCTAGGAAATTAAATCAACAGGTACACTGCATGCTCTATGTAATGAATATCATATTTAAAGATCAAAGTGCTCTTTATTAAATACATGCCCCCTTAATAAAAATAGGGTCACCTGTTCTGCCGTTTAATGACAATTAACACCATCACACAGCACTTTCTTTTCGGTTCAGTAAATCCTTTATTCCATGCATCCGATCTCTGCAGTCTTTTATGGCGATTTCCCCGGATAGACAAGCCCTCATGGTCTTCTCCCAATATGCCTCCAAGGTCGGGTCCATTTTACCAGTTTCAAACTCTGGGGGGAAGTTGCCCTGCCTAATGCCGGCAATGAAGTCTCCAACTACAAGAATTCTCTGGCTTTTGTACACATGTTCATTATGCCATATCTCCCACATCATGAGCCCAAGGGCGTAGATGTTGGCATCAGCATCGTAAGGTTTGGTGCCATCGAGGACGCTGTAGGGGAGATAAACCATAGACCCTATGGTGGAGTTGGGATCTGGGGGTGGCATCGTGACAGGTTTGCTGATGTTCACTAACTTCACGGTTTTATCCCGCCCAGCCTATAAAAGATATAAGGGATCGTTCAGAATGAACTTGGTCGCAACAGCTCACTTACTCCTCGGGGACCTTCGCTGAATGCAATCAGATTAACAGACTAACACGCCTCCTCTTGACGTTGAGTAAAATACGGAGAATGAGTACGCCAGTCACGTTAGAAAAAAAGAGGATTAAGCAAGTGCTACCGTGAAGTTAATGTGTTAGACTATTGCGACCTAACTCCCCTAAGTGAACAGGTATGTGTGTAAACAGGTATGTGTAAAATTTCTAGTAATTTCCTTTACATATTACTAGGCGATTCTCCATGCCACCATACAACTATATCTTTCTTTTGGAATATCATTACACATTACACACGGTCAATTCCACCATGTGCACCAGATTCCAGGACAATCCCCCCCCCCCCCGATAATCCCCCCGCCCAGACAATACTCCCCGGACACCCCCCCTCCCCCGAGTTGAGTACAAGTAGAGAAAGTATTATTAAATATTTAATCAAAGTATAACCAGGTAAAGGTGGGGTAAACATATGAACAGTTCAACAGGTAAACATTTTTTAATTCTTTTTCTTTTTGTACGGCGGGAAGTGAGTAGGTGGATAGTTGTCAATCAATTAAAAGTGACATATAATCAAATGGATACCTGTATGAGTGAGAGAATATGTTTACCCAACCTCTCCCTAGAGATGCACCCTGGTGCAAGGCTTACTTAATCAGGGGGACGGATATTTTAGCAATTAAAAGTAACACTAAATTCATCTAAATGTTACCTGGATGTGTGAGATCATTTGTTTGCCCCACTTTACCTGGAGATATACTTTGATAAGATTTTTAATAAAATTTTCTTTACTTCTATTTCTGAAATTTCCTGTACTTGTATTACATGAAAATAATTTGTTTAATGAATTAAATATCTTCTATCTTTGAGATGCATTATCACACTAAGAAATATCCATACAATAGATTAATAGATTTGAGCTTCATACTCTTTACTTTATATTTGAATATAATTATTTATTCTTCGGGGGGGGGGGGGATAGTCCGGGGGGGGGGAGATTGTCCAGGGAGGAATTGTCAGGGGGGAACTGTCCGGATGGGGGGTTGTCCTGATACCTGTACACCTTATCTTGTACAAGGTTGTGAGTTCGCGACTGTTTATTTGTTTCTTGTAATGCTCTTTGCGCTCTGTGTCAAAAAGCAACAAAATCAAACTAAATCACAAGAGAAAGGAGAATTCAAGATAAAATTTGATATTTCTTTTTTATAAATACTCACGGTGATCATAACTGTATCCATAGACAAATCCAAACAGACGAAGCCGTTCTTGTGCAGGTAGGCCAAGGCAGCCGCCAGTTGGATTAGACAATCTATCGGTTCTTTGAGTAAACATTGGACCAGCTGACCCGGGACGACTTTTCGACTACCCTTGCCACTGCTGAGGACCCTCAAACTGGTCAAACGCGGGGTCAAGATAAGAGATGGCAGTTCAGTTGTGGGGTCCAAATAAGTACCCAGTATGGTAGGAATGAATCTCCTCTTTTGTTGCTTCATTTTTCTGGAAAAAATAATTTGTCCTTGTGTTATGTCCTATTTAATGTATGGTGCCAGCCATAAATCTCTACAATTAAGAAAGAAAAAACTAAACTGAAGTAAACATAGAGAATGTTTAAGACAAACAAGAGTTAACTTCTTATTTCTACACACCTCATTTCAATGATATCTTCACGTACTTGCTTTTCACATGTAGCCCCTTTATATCGTTTTACAGATATTTTGAGGGATTGACCCTTTGGAGATTTTAAGATGGCAGAGAAAACTTCAGTCCAGTTTCCTTTATATGACGTTGGTCCTTTAACAAGTCTGATGTCTGCTTCCACATCTGTCTCGTTATAATCGTACGATAAAAGACGTGTAATAGCAAAATCTTCCAGCGCACGGTTAACTCTGGTAAACTTCTTGACGACAGGGTCATAGGTGTCGATGAGCTGCTCTTTAGACCGTTGATCTTCTTTAATGGACTGCATGTACTTTCTTGTTGATGATATAAGCTGTGGAATGGACTCGCGCATCATCTGTAGATGATCCCTGGCCTCTTGGAGTTGAGCATCGACGTAGGCCTTTGTAACATCACGCTTAGCCATTATTTTCAAAGCCTCGGATGACCTATCTCGAAGAAATTCACATTTCTTCTGGTCATATTGCTTTAAGATTTGTTTTTCTTTCCTCTTCCTTACATGTTTTTTTACGTCAACAAAAAGAAATGCCGGTGACGCGAGAAGCATACCCAACGCACCAATGGGTAAAATGATAGGTGAAAATAAACCGAGTGCAATTTTTTCACCTAGGTTAAAGTCTACAATTGACATTTTGTTCACCTCATTGTCCATTAGGTCTTGTAATTCCATGTAGGCCGCCAAATCTCTACTTTCACTGGAATCTGTTTCCGAGGACCGTTCCAGCATGTTTTCAATCATGCGCAGCTCAGATTCAATTAACTGGAATTCTCTAGTGAATTTTTTGAACAAGTCTTTCTTCAGAGTTTCAAAATGTTTTTCGTCCGTTTCCCAAGACCTGATGGCATCAATGATTCTTTTACAGATGGCATCTTCTATTCTTCCTTCTAAATAGTTCCAACTAAACCCATAAGGAGCTTCGGCATTGGTCCAAGAGGTAACTTGAGCACAGACAGGATCGCTGCTAAGATATTTAGATAAAGAATCAGTAATGGTTTCACATTCTTTATAAAGATGTTCGTCTAGTTTTTTCAAAATTTCTTCCGACTTTTTCTCAAGTCTGTCCAGCCGTTTCTTCTGGGAGTTGTGCTGAGCCTCAAGTTCATCCCTTGTCAAATTGGCAGAATGAAGATACTGCTGAGCACAATCTATAGTGCGCTCTACCATATGTTTGCCCCATCTAAAATAAACATAGTATAAATAACCTCTATTATGAAAAATATTTTAAACAGCCTCAGGAACTGGCTCAAAATCAGCGCGCTATATAAAAATGTAAACGCACATTACAAATAGATATTGTTTATTAACATAATGTTAAATTGGGTGTCGTATTATTACTCAGGAACACGGAATGAGTTTACTTTAATAAAGAAATAAATAAACTGAAACACACCGGTGCACATGCTCCGTCCTTCTTTGCAAACTCACTGGAATCAGGCCCTTGATGCCTCTGACCAGCCGCCTGTAGTCGTGAGTCATGTACCCAGCCTGACTGTGCTGCCACGCCATTTTAGCAGAAAGGGTAAATATCTGCTTTGATGAATCCATGGGCCGGTTCCAGCCCTCACTTACTGCCAAATTTACGTTCTCTAAAGCCTTTTCCCTTGCGTCCTCTGGCACCAGATCCCAGCGGTTGCAGACAAAAATAGCACAGCCAGGGTCAAATATTGGCTCTCCAGCAGTATCCTTCATATCTTGAAGTTGCCGGAGCAATTTTTGGATCTACGGAAAGAACATCAGATAAATAATAAGATAAAGATGCTATCATATGGTCTTTGCACACTTCAAATCATTTCATTTATTCTCTCATCTTCAAACGAGAAAGAAAAGGCTATCACACATATTAGATTAAATGGAACGTGTTGGAAGTGAGCTGAAAGTAATTTTTGAAAACAAATATTATTTTTAAATTATTAAAATGTTTAAGTCAATTTAGCGAAAATATTATTCCTGACTGTTGGTGGCCGTTTAGGATTTTAAACAGTAAAAAATGAAATCAGAAAAACTTCTAGTGAACACGTGAGCTGGGATAGTGGTATAAGGCTTGTTAATGAGTATTTTATATACACTTTGACCAAAAGCCTGATCAGGCCTGGCTCAGCTCCTCTCGTTTAGTCGGCCAGTCCTCTTTCCTTCTTATTGCACAGCCTAGAGCATCTCAAAAATGCTCTATGGGATTCGAACAAGGAGAAAAGGCAGGCTTGTCTATTTGCCCGGTAGGCCATTGAAGAATTGTTGCGTTCTTTGATCCCGATGAAGCTTGTTGAAATAGAAAAAAGACCAAATTGGCTTGGTTTGATGATGGTTCCACCTTTATTATGACTACTACCGTTGGCAAGTTCTAACCCAAAAAGTATTTAGCAAACCTACTGGTATCTCAAAATTGACATGGAAGAAAGATTCTTATATCAGTACTATGAAAAAACAACTACATTTTATCGGAAAACCAAACGTGCACCTAGTAATGCACGTGAAGGCAATGAAGTTGATGGGTCCATTGTAATGTGGGTTCTTCTGTTAGGTGAAGAAAATTTTCTCTGAGTCCTCTGAGAAAAAGCTGACAACTGTTCTTTGACGACCCATCTGGTAGAGCATACGATCCTTCCAGGTTGTAGTCTTAGGTGGGAAACCACTGCCGATGACTGATCACACATATTTCTTTGACCTACCGCTGGATGATATTACGATTTACCTCAGGAAGCTACAGTATCTACTTTTCACACCTCAAGCCTCAAACAAATCAAGGACTATATCCAATGAAGACGTGTTAAAACAAACCAACCGTAGAAGCGTTAGTAAAGTCATCAAGAAAAGGAGATGGAAATGGATTGGCCAAGTTTCACCACAAAAGTAACCATGTACTAGACACCAGAGGGACACAGAAAAAGAGGCAGACCTAAGACAGACCTGAAACAACTGAGGGAAACCCGGGGAATTATTCAACACCTAGCTCGTGACAGAGCGCAGTGGGAGATCTTTGTCGGTGCCCTAGACGCCCGACTGCGTGAAAGTATATAGTAGTAGTACCTATAAAAGCACTAGACAAAACTGACATGCGACACCACCAACAGTGAAAAATGCACATGACCCATCAGTGTGATCAGATATGTTACATAACCATAAGGTAATCAAATCTAATCAGCTCTTGTGTATTAAGAAGGTAATTATTACACTTATACCATTGTGACGATAGTTAAGCTATTTTCATATTTCTGACAATTATTACGGTGAACTTTGAAATTAAATCATCTCTTGTTTTCGAAATATTCCATTATTTTAACAAAGGAGTAAGAGGGCGAATATATTTGTATGGTGACTGATGGTCACTTATATTAATTAAAGGAAGTTCATGTTCACCCCGCAAGGGCTCTTCGCAACTTTAAGTATGTTGATTTGAATATTTTTAAGCAATACAGACTCAAATGCTTTTAATGCAATTATGTCTGGGGAAAACTGAGCAAGTACATTTCAAGCAATATTATTGGAGAATTGAGAAAAGCTTAGAATACAATATCAGTGGGAAATATTATTGCATTTAACTTACCCTATCTTCTTGTACTCCGCCTGACTTATCAGTCATAATGACGTAAATGAAGGCAAAGACGTCATTGTTGGCAATGAAGTCAAGAACCACGTCATCCATGACACCACTCTCACCAATACCAGGGCTGTCGATGATATACACACCACTCTAAGGGCATAACACAATTTTGTTTATGCATTTTGTGGATACTTAATATAAAGGCGTCATACCTTAGACAATTTTCTATGAAATTACATGTACATACCAGTTCCCAATTTAGTTTCATGTCACAATTTTACACGTACATAGAGGTATATCTTTAAGAAACACAATCTATACATCATTTTCCATAAGCCCTGTCTTTATGATAAACGTCATTACCTTTAACAGTTCAAATGGCAAATAAACATCAACAGTGCACTTTTCCAGTTCATCCTCCCTCGCTGCACCTTTAGGAAATAGAACAGGCTCCAAAGACGAGCACAAATCATCAGGCTTCTTTATGGGGACTTCCGACGACTTTCTGCTGCCGTCGGGTTGGTGTGTCACTTTGAATACTCTAGGTTCTTCTCCATACTTTATTCTTGTGATCGCTGCTGTGCAGCTTAAATGGGCTTCCGGTAGGATCTTTTTGCCAAGGAGAAGGTTCAAAAGCGTGCTCTTCCCCGAAGAAGTTTCGCCTAGAATGTGAAAAGCCTTGTAAGTGAAAATAACATGATAAAGCCTTCATAACACATTAGTAACAATGCCTTGACGAAGTACTTTTTGCATTTCATTATATATATATATATATATATATATATATATATATATATATATATATATATACAATAAGGCCAAAGTAATAAACAAACAATCAAATACATATGTAAAAAGCAATGTTTGATACATAAATGAATGAACCGATAATGCGAAATAATGTGAATAGAATTGATTGAATAAAAAAATTAAAAATCAATGACCCAATCTAGAAATATCATATGGATAAAATACATGTATTTTTTATTAAGTATGCGTATGCGTGCTTGTGTAATCATCGGATATTGTGATTGTGTTCCCTTTTACAACTGCACATGTTGTAAAAGGTTGAGCTCAGAAAAACGCTCCAGGTTGTTATCCGGCCGTTCACTTGTTAACAGCAATAATTATAAGGTATTAGAGCTGACACGTCTGGGGGTAACACCCCATGCTCCATTGGGTAGCTCAACGACTGGCTAACGATAACACAGTGAGCAAACATGTATTGTGTTCATGTAATACAATCAATTCATAAATGAAAATAAAAATATCACTACCAGTTGAGTTATAAAAAACTGTTACTTTTGTTAACATCTAATTTATTATGAGCTCAATAGTATATATAATTTGAATGACATATTAACAGAGGAAGAGTATTTTGATAAAACTGCCCAGTAATTTGATTATAAACAGTGACTTGTTTGGTTAATAACTCCTACCTGCTACAAGTATTGGGCAGTTACCAGTTTCGAGCATGGTGATCCTTTTACGCACGTTTGTGTCTGCGCTCTCAGATACAACATTCTCAGCTTCCAGTCTCTTTAAGATGCTCAAGTCAAGTAATGGTAGGGACTCCTTAATGGTTTTAAAGATCGACTGAAGTGCATTTCTTCTTTGCGTATCATTCTCTCGTAGTTCAGCGAAAACATCAGCGGCCTAAAATTATATATATTTAGATAAACATACAGTAACTTTTGCACCCTGGCTCCCAACAACATATTCAATATACCCAACTGATATAAGGAAAACGAGGATCAACTGCTCCACGTCTAAAATATGGAGGACCCTGCATGAAAGAAGACCAGACAAATCCGCAGATGGGCTCCCCACCTCCACACGCGCCATTAAGCGGATTGAATCAATAGCCGAAGGTTTAATTGCTGGACCTCTGCAATGACAGAGCGTGTGAAACGGAGAAACCATTAGCAGATTAGTCGGGTCTTCTTTCAGGTAGAGTCCGCCATACTTGATCCGTGGATCAGAAGACCCTCGGGTTTTTTATTCTGATTGGCCTCTATGTTTACAAAACAAACGCAAAAAAAGTAAACGTGAGTATATTTGAATAAAAAGAAAGACATAGACTATACCCTTTCCAATCTGGGAACTTGAGAGTGTTCTGCCTCGAAATGTAAGCGAAGCCTTTCTTTTAGATCCTGTAGATCTTCAATGTCGTCAGTGTATATCTCAAAACGATCGCAAATATCAAAGGCCTCCACGGAGTCGTTCAAAGACTCGATGGTGTCTAGAGTTATGTCAATTATATTTGCCATTGCTGCTACCGCCTCTTATTTCCAAGTATTTTGTGTTTTTAACCTAAAAATGATAAAGATGTGAATGGGTCGGTGTTTTTAAAAGAGAGAAAATGCACTATTATCTGTGTCAAAATTAGATTAAAAGATTACTGGCCTTGAGAGTAATACAAAAATGCTGGTGATTATGGTGATTATAATAATACTAATAATCATAATAATAATAATAATAGTTTATTAGGTAAAATTGGAAACCTACGGTTGAAGTTGTACAAAGTATATGTTTAAAAGAAAATCGACAATAAACTTTAAATTATAAAGCAATATATGTGGTGTTTCGCCGAATTTGCAAATTTCGTAAATGGAAGTATCATCAACATCTGGACAACACGTTTTTCAGGTCATTGATCATTGCAAGGAAAAGAGTTAGGCCTAATTTAGTACCCTGAAGCACTCCTCCAACCAATCAGTATTAAAGCTACTGCATTTTACTCGCAAAGAAAGGAATAAATCCATCGTCTTAGAAAGTCTGGTATCACTTGAATTTCTAATTTTTTTCATTGAGATATTGTGTGTTAATCCTTTTGAAAGCCTTAACAAAATTTAAGAATAACACCTGAGCATAAGACTTTGTTGTGGGGGATGATTCAAGTCCTCCTATAGTAATTTATGTGTCAATTTGACTAGGGCATGGGAAGTTGAACGAGCACGCTTGAAGCAAGATATCAAAATCGTCAAATAGGGGCGTTAAGGCATTAATTTCTAAAGAGGCTCTGTGTTGTATTCAGATCCATTGACCCATCAAGGTAACAGCCGAGTCTGTCTCTTTGTCACCTTGGTTATCACTATGGCAATGCAGTCGAGGTCAATCGATACGACAAGCGTTGTGCATTGAAAAGAGGAGTTATATGGCTTCATATCATATATCTGGGACCCAACAAGCATATACACTTGTATTTGTGAATCTTAGCATACATGTGACTGACTTAAATCGCAGATAGGACTATTCTAGTTCTGCTGAGGGTGAAGATATAGGCTTCTAGTTCACTAACACCCCCTGGTGGTTTTGTTGTTGTTATGCGTTTTGTTGAGACCCTCACTTTACAGAAGGGAGCAAATAGGCTGGGGGCTTAAACAATGATTCAATTACGACGTGAACATTATTCGCCATTCTGCTGCAAAACTTCAAAAGGCATGTGTCAATGCATTACGATCACGTGGTATAAGTATACATCTAGATTACCACGCGATCTGTTGAGACACATCATTTGTCCGAAGAAAAAGCAATGATTCTCCCCCAGAAACTGAGGTCGGCGAAAAAAAAAGAGATTGAATCCAGAACAGCAATATCTGAGTATATTGCAATAAAAGTAAGACCCCGTTTCTTAACCAAGATCGACATAGCAAGATCGACCCATCTCCGAAGGGTTTCTCGTTTAATTGCATTCCGCTTAAGCGGCTCTGATATCTGACACACCTACTGAAGCTATTAGGGGGTAAACAACTATCGTTAAACAACTTCAGTAGGCGTGCTAGACATCTAAATGACTGAAGCTGAATGCAATTTAGCGAGAAACCTGTTGGATCTGGGTGGATCTTGCTAGATCGATCTATGTATTGTAACGGTGTCTAAAATACGTTTTGTAGGCATTTTTCATGCACTTTATATCATTATGACCACTTGATAGAATCCCGTCATTTTAATATGTATTAAAAAACACAATATGAATTACATGACGTGACTTTAACCGAAAAACCTGCTTATGTCCATTGTGTTGTCAGACTGCGTTATCCACGTGCAAATAGGGTCACTGGTTAATTCGTACGTCAGTAAATATAACAGAATCAGGCATAAAACTTACCTTAACTGGACATAACGTGGATTGAAACAAAGGATAAAGGAACTCCACGATGTAGTGCTCTTCGGCTAAACGAATCTCTTCCAAGAATGTGCGACTTCCACTAAATCGACCCCCAGATCAGCTGCCATCATTTGTATAACAATAATGTAGGTCAAAGATGTTTTTGCAACGGCACATCCAGGTGTGCTTGAAAAATTGATAAATATACCTATTTTGTATACTCTGGGCGTTGTCGTTGTTGAGAAAGAAGGATCTCAGGTGGGGAGAACATTACTAAGTTTAGATGTAGTATAGGCGATACCTTCTATTAGCGTCTTAAAAAACAGGATCCATACTGCTTTTGTTTTTGTGACCAACAGGCAGGTGAGTGTATACGCCGCATGCATCAAAATGACACTGTTTTTTGAAGGGCGGGAAGACATTTTTCTTCGATTATATGTGTCACAGGCCAGATCACAGTATAGTACACTTCTTAAGTGACCCAGACCACATCCCAATTTGGTCTTTGCATTGTTAACAGCATAACGATGTTAAATGGCCAAGTAATTTACAGGTGAACTGCCAGTTTCTTTGTACGGCGTGTGTAATTAAATAGGGGTGTCATAGATAGATAACAAAATATTATTTTTATTTCTTTTTTGCATTCCTAAAGAAAAAATGGCTGGCCAATACTCACCCCCAATTTCGTTAGCTGAAATAGATGGTATATCCAATTTGAAAGAAGGCATAAAGAAGTTACGAGAGTTAGGGATAGATCACGCTGGTGTGAAGAACAAGGACGACGTAGTCCTCAGATTGAGAAAATTCTTGAAACTACATGGTGTAGGTGTGGCTGAGGACCCACTGAATGTAAGTTTAAAATGCTGTAGGTAATAATTCATGATATCCGTTCTCACTTCGCTTTTTATAGATTTAATCAGGCCTACAACTTAACATATGCTATATATTAGTTTTAATTCACTACAAAACCTAAATGAGGAGACAAACGAAGGATATTTAGAGGCCGTTCGTAGTCAAAATATTTCTAAAAAGTGGACTTCCATCCAAAACCTGACTGGAAGTCAAATTTTGTAAATGGTCGCTTTATTTTTCATTTCAGGCCGCTGAACTAATGGCAGATGCCTTGGAGGAAGATAAAGAGACAAGAAAACAGCTACAGCAATTATACAAAGACACGATTGAGTATATTTCTGGTTTACCAGAAAGGAGACGTGATGACCTAAATCAAAACATTCCGCGAGTTGTAGAAAGATTAAGTGAAAGCATTGGAGAACTCTCTAAAAGCGAAAGTGGAATTTTAGTAGCAGGTATATCTGAATGATTAAAGAGGGCTTTACATCCCCAGAAATGCACTGCATGACGTCACGCTTAGCCCACTGCGCATGCGTGCACTTTTAATGAGTTGCTAGATTGCCATAGGAAAATGAATGGGTTCGCGATTCGTGGGTAATTCGTGATAATTGACAAACTAGCGGCCTGATGCCGATAGACAGCAACGCTGTACTATGCTTCAAGCAACTCCTGACCAAATATCGCTAGGGTTTTTAAAAAATTCTGTTGTACACACGTACTAAGAAGTTTGCCGTGTATTGCCTAACCTACCCTCAGCAAAAAGCACATATTTTCAGAAATAGTGATTTTAGACGGTAGATTCACTCAGAAACAAAGGCAAATTAATTCGTTGCCGATAGCACCAGCAGATAGCAGCACCATACAGAGTCTGATTAAAAACTTTCGTGGCAATTGAAGAACTTTTACCACTGTACAATGGAGTCCAAAAAAAGCACTTGGCATAAATGTGAAACTGCCCAGTGCAAGGCCAAGAATTCAATCGTATTTTCAATCATATTATCAGATTCTTCATAAATTGACTTACAATATCACTACTCAGTATACAGAGTTAGATTTAATAATGTAACAATAAGAACAATATATATTACAATAAACATCTCTGCACATGTCAGACGCTTATTACCATGAATTAACACTACTTGACAATGGGCTGAGCACTTATCACAGAGTCTGTGTGCGATGCCATTGTTGTGCTGTGATTGGCTAGTTGAGTCACGTGAAGCCCTACTGTAGCGCCCTCGCGTATCGCGTGAATGCTGCGCATTTCTGGCCATGAAGCTTTTAAACATGATTGATCAGAACAATATCTGCCATAGTGGCCCCTTTAATTTTCAAGTTCTTAGTCGAGAGTTAAGACTTAGCCCTGCCATGATGAGACAACTGTAGACCTACATGTATTTTTAATCTAAAACATCTAAAATCTAAAATTAGGTTTTAACTATATGAACTCTATATGACTTGTGCCATGACTTGCGATATTCTGCTTTTTAGCCCATGCCAGCCCATTCTCCTACGATCTGTCAACTGGCATTTGTTTACATTAGCACACGACTGTGTAAATTCGCGATCATGCATTAATATTGATTTTGCATAATAATCGGACTCTTTGCTGTAACATTTCAGTATTTGCCATATTTCATTCATATATATAATTCAGGTGAGACCGGTGCTGGCAAGAGTTGTCTGTTGAATCTACTCCTTGGGGAAGATCTTCTTCCAACGGATTTCTTCAGTTGTACAGCAGTGTTGTGTGAATTAAGGTACGGCGACCAAAGGAAGGCTGTTGCACATTTCTGGGACACCAGTTTACAACCTGTTACCTTGGACCTGGAAGTGCCAGATCCTCTTGAGGTTTTGAAGCCTTACATATTCCAGGAAGAAGGACGAGGGAAGAAGGAATTCCCATACAACAGAGTCCAGTTATTTTGGCCTATCCCTCTGTTACAGGTAACAAAAGCTACGCGTTGGCAAATTTTGGGAGACCCTGAACCAATATTATATCTCAAAGAATGACATATCGTTAAATTAGTTCCATAAAAAGTATGAATCGTACCCACATATCTCTGAAAATAAAGATTTCGTGGCGAAATGACCGTCACATTAAATATTTTCCTTCTTAATCAGTATAATGAAACAAGACATATTTCAATGCAAATTTAGCATCCATTTCTTAGAAACAGGCTATCAGTAAAATGATGTTGCAATGGCTTAAGAAGTTCACAATTTATTCACATATGTAAAATATATTTCATATTAAAGGCATATAAAAACATTTATTTACAGGGAGGTGTCTATATCATGGACAGCCCGGGTATAGGAGAGAGTGAAATGATGACAAAACTTACGAAGAGTTACTTGGCCAAGGCATTTTCCTTCATCTACGTCATCAACAGCATGGTGGCCGGAGGAGTGCAAGAAGATAGGGTAACGCTTATTGCAATTTTCACCTCTTTCCTCAAACATTTTATGTTGATGAATAATAGTCGGTAGGAGGGCATGGTTGCAACTTCATGTCCCTCATGGGATGAAGGGGTTAAATCAGTACATGTAAGTTAGGAAGTAAGTGATATCGTCCGTTTAGATAAATAAGGTTCTCTCTTCACTATTTTACTTTTTAAGAGATTAGTATGACTGGGCAGCATCCAGATCAGTTGTAGAATTCAATAAGTTTAGTGCTAATTTCATTTCTGCAAAGGTTAAAACTTTGAAAGAAGAGAAAGGCGAAACCCACCGCTTGTAGTTCTCGCATCTTCGCATAACTCCCTTTGGAGGTGAAAAGGATAATTATTGTTTGTTTCGATTTTCATGGGACAAACGCTGATTTTTTCACACTAATCAATGGTTAATGAATCCATTCAGTCATTCAACTTAAGTCAATTTTTTGTACTAATCTCTTAAGAGATTATAGCTGAGGTATAGTCATCTATGAAGATCCACGTGGTCTGATGGCAGGCACACATTCAGGAATAATTGTGTTAACCCCTTTTTGGTGGTAAAATTGAATTTATTTTATTTTTCTGAGTTGTTTACGTATGACTTGTGAAATATGAATATCATACGAACAGGCCTAATACAGTAGCTTTGAGGCAAGAGTAAGTAGTGGTTTTTTAAACTGGCAGGACAAGACGCCAATGCAAATATTCTGTTAATTTCAGTGGTGAAGTTAGTACGTATATAACTATCGATGCGTTGTCTCTTCTTTGTAGCTTCAGGATCTCCTTAGCGATGTAGTGAGGGGTAAATTCGAGACAGAAGACAAAAATAGTGGCACAGAAAAACTTGCTTCTGGAGTTCGTCTGTTCAATCCTTCAACGGCCATCTTTGTTCTCAACAAATGGGACCAGGTGCCAGAAAAAGAGAAGGATGATGTTTTCAAAGACACTCTTCGCAAGCTGCAAAACATCTGTGACGGCTTTACTGCAGATCAGCTTTTCCCTATGTCGGTGACAAAGGTGAGTTTTTTCACTTTATTGGACGTTCTATACCTAGTACATGTAAATCCAGTTATGGATCAGAAGGTCTGTTAACAACAGGCTTCTGATTCGGACATAGCTCAACAGTAGACACTGTTTGATCCAAAATAGACGACGCCATCTGTTTCGTGTCGAAAACGCGGAAATTCTGTGTCATTAGATTGTTAATTCTACAACACTGTCTTTTGCATTCTTCTCTGATCCAGGCTTTTTTGAACATGGCATATGCCCTCACTATAAATTGCCGGTAATTTAACATTTTTATAATTGTCGCCAGGATAAACACAAACAAAAACAAACCCCAAGCAGAACATGGAATAATACTCAACTAAAACTGGTTGAATTATACTTCTATATTTGAATTTAGTTTGAACTTATTGAAGTCGCAGATGCAATATCCTTTGGAGTATTCCATCATTTTAAGCAAGAGAACTTAAAGCCTTGCACTTTGGTTTTCGGGACGTTATAACATATGGTTTTGCAATTCTGTATCCCCTTTCATCTCCTTCAAATAAAACAGAACTTATTCGAAAATGGTTCCAATCAAACTATTATCTTGGAAGTATAGAGAAATTCTAATCTTCCTCGAGGCGCGATAACTTAAGAGTTAAATGCAGGATCTGCACTGCCCTGAGCATATTTATAGCTGTTAAGTTCAGGTCAAGTTCGAAAATGGACCGTTACAGACCTTATCCCTATATTTAGTAATTGTAGTGATTTTCTCTTTTTTCTGGGATATTTCTAAAGTCAAACAATTCTGATAATATTTTTGATATATAAAAAACCTTTCTACGAAATGTTTGATCAAAATGCTATTTAATATATCTGGTACCACAAAACGTCTCTTGAAATGCTTTTAAAATATTCGCGAAAGGTGTTTTTGTTGTAATAGTGTTTCTATTTTCTTATCTTTTCATAATTCATTATGCATACATCAGGCTCAAAGTGCACTAAAACAGGGCTGTGCAACACCCGAGTTCTCAAACTTCCTTGTTGGGCTGAAGAAACTTTTTCCTAAGACCCTAAAATCAAATCAGGAGACTAAATACAGGTAACAAAATGTTTATTTGACTGTTTCCTTTACTATGGTCACCATAAAATATGTCATTCAGTGTGTCATTTAGTGAACGGTTTATAAGGATGAGCACATTTTATTTTATAACATAATACCAATAACCTTTTTACCAGAAAATTTTTTAAACCCAATTTAGATTAGTAGTTCACATTCTGCGAAGATCCGCGTTTCATCTAAAGTCAGCTTTGAACATCTTTGAAAGATCTGAGGAAGAACGTAAGAAGAAAGCTGCTGAAATCATGCGACAGATTGGAAAGATAAAGAACAGTTTTGAAGGGAAGCGTTTTAAATTGCTAGGGCTTTTAAAGACAAAGGCTCAACAAGCTGCACAACAAATCCAAGATTACCTGCATAAGAATAAAGAGCGTGTCCTGAAATGGAAAGATGACGATTGTCCAAGGCCAACTGACCATTGGGATGATCTTTACACACAAGCTAGAACCCTCATCCTAGGGAGAATCCGCGAACTACTGGAGGAATGGAACACAAACACTGAGTTCTTCACAAATGCACAGAAGGAGCTTATAGGAAAGTTCCACGTAGAGTTCAACATCATGGAGAACCAAGTTGCTCTTTTGGAAGGTCAGTTAACCAGCAACGATATGCTTGTAGTCGAGGACGCAAACCCCACAGGCTTAAGAGACGTGGAGGACACTTCTACTTTCACCACCACTGAGAAAGTCATCATTGGCGTCACTTCTCCAATTTGGATTCCAATAGGCCTCGTAGCTGCACTTTTCGTTGTCCCTGTTGCCCTTGGGGTAGCACTAAAAGAGCGTCTGAACGAGAAGAAACAAATCAAAGAGTATACAAAACACAAAGCGGCAGTCATGGAAACTATTGCAGAAAAAGTACTCGAACATTTTATGTCCGAAGAAAACCTGTCGAAAGAGGTGATGCGGTACTTGAACTCTGCGGTTGCCACACTGAATAACCTACTCAGTGCTATTCCAAAACTCCTAGATGATGACCTTCAGCTCATAAAAGGGTTGCTAAGTGAAAGTCAGACAGCGAAATCTGAGTTGCAACTGTACCAGAAAAAGCTCCAGTGGAATGATACCTTAGAGGGATGCCTAGGGTTGTTGTACGTGACAAAAATCCGGGAAGACATCAACGCAAATACAGAAATTAAATGGATCTTGCCTGCTTTTGCCACTGGCACGTTTGGTGAAGTTTATACCGTGACCCTTCTATCAAGAAACAACATGATGGCAGCGGCAAAGGTGATGAAGCAGTTTGCAACAGCAGAGAACGTGGGTGAGGCTATACTAGAAGAGGAAAGTTTAAGGTGAGATGTCCAGATTAGGATAGATGTTTACATCTTATTTAATTATTTTACTAGTGGCGAAAAAGGTTCTTTTAATGTGGTACTTGTTTAGAAACGGGTGGGTATATTAATATTCATTATGTCTGTTAATGCGGTAAAGAGGAAATAATTTTGCTACATTTGGCATGATCAGTTTGACTATTTTTGTTGATCTAGGAGACTTAACAGAACCCCTAACATCATCAAGTTCATAGGAACCAGCGCCATCATAGAGCCAGATGGTAACAGGCGCCTTGTCATTCTAATGGAGTATTGCCCCAAAACCCTTGCAAATCGTATGTTAAATGCAGATGCGACAAGTCCCAAAGGACAACGGGAGATCATAAACCCTGGTTTGAAGCAACCGTTATATCCTGGCCTCGTGCGTTCTGTCGCTTACTTTGGTATGCAAATATGCACTGGGCTAAGGTGCATGCATGCTCAAGGATACATTCACAGAGACTTGAAACCGGAAAACATATTGGTAAGTCTGAAGTTGGATGGAAGTTATTCCTAAGATACAAGTTTTAGTGACTCAGACCTTATCAGTTATAAAAAAAATTGCATTTCATATACTACATATACTTCTCATGGTATTATTAAATTTGTGTATTGACTCAATACTTTGTGTATAACGCTTTGCTGCCGTTCAGAACAAATGTGATCCAAATACGAAACATTTGTGTACATAACCAATTTATGATGCTATGCGCTTTTTCAAATACTCCTTTGATGCCATCAGGTAACTGATAGAGATGAAGTTCGACTTGCTGATGTGGGACTGACAAAACCGCAGTGTGACATCACTGGTACACTATGTGGAACACTGGTTTACATGGCACCAGAAATTCTGAAGAAGGAAAAGTACGGAGCACCTGCAGATATGTTTGCAATTGGGGTCATGCTTTGGGAAATGTGGTATGGGAAACGTGCCTACAATCTGCCTTGCTTTGAGAACTTCGAAAATATATCAGATTTTTTGAAGGTGAGTTATACTTCATTGAATGAGTTACTGTTAAATCGGTGCGCACTGAATATGCTTCAGAGAAGTATATCGTCTCTGGCATATTTCATCATAAAATTCATTTGACAAAAGGGGAAATTGGTCTCACTCGAGTTTAAGAATCGGGAACTACTGCAAATAACTTTTACACATTTATTTGGTGGGCATTGGTAGAGATGGTAAATTGTACGTATTCTGAAGCCCACGGTGATTAACATAAATGTAGCCATTTATATTACATGAGTGAAAGTTTCTAGGAATATACCTGATTTCGGGATTTTTGGTTTTCATTTGATAGATTATTTCATATGGTCTAAATAAGGATGAGAAGTAAGCGTTAAGAAATTGCAAGTTACGTTTTCAGGATTTTCAGTGTCTTCAACTTTCACACGTGATTTAAATATCTGGGTTTCAAAAACACAAATTTACCCTCCTTAATCTTCCTATAACACCAGTTATAACCGAATATTGATCTACTCTCAAAAACTTTGACTAAACTCAAACAAAAAACAATGAAACGGGAGAGATTGTAAACCATTAAGATTTAACACTTTTCCCTGTTGTGAATACATATACTTCATATTGTGAGAAAGGGGCTTTAACATTTGACTTTAATTTCCAGCTTGACTGGACATCACTTATTATCCTTAAGGGTTTTACACCGCCGCCGTCCATGTGGTGCGAGAAGTTAGGAAAGCTGCTTTCCCCCACACCATCTGAAAGACCAACAGCAAGCCAAATAGAGAGATTTCTTGCAGAAGAAACCCACAAAAGATTCCGTCATAAGTAATTTCAAGAATATTGTGGATAGCAACACAATCTCAATATGGACACCTTCTTTCTAGATATAGACTGATAAAGATTAATGAATTTTGAGAGGGATATGTTGGCCCAGGCTCTGAAGACACTTTGGATTAGAGCATTTCTGGTAAAGGGGAGATCCTTTGCCACTTGATTTTCAATATCTTGCCACAGGTTTTCAATGGGGTTTTGCATCTGATGATTGGGCAGGCCAGTCCACCCTGTTGATACCACTCTTGCACTGCCCTGGCCCTGTTTGGTGTAGTGTTATCATCTTGAAATATGTAAGGGGGTTCCTGTCTAATAAGATTTTTCAGACCTACGAACCTTCAGACTATCGAGATGCCCCTGTCCGGGCAATGGTTCTTGTAGCCCATGTCACTCCTCTGCATCTGTTTACCAAGTGATGGGTGGCTACCTCCTGTCAATCCTGCTGTGAAAACCTGAAGCATGGAGCCTTCTTTGTACAGTTATTGTGCTAATTACAACCTGCAAACTGCGCAACCATTGCAATGTTAATTCCCTGCAGGGCTTAAACCTCCTAAGCCTTGACAGCATAAAAAGGCGCCTGTCGTCTCTGGTATTAGTCATCCTTGGGCTGCGACTTCGATGTAATTTATGGGCATCACCAGTGTCCTCCATCCTTCTGTAAACCCTATACACAGGCTGATGAGATACACCATATCTGGCAGCTGACTGGGTAACATTGATACTCTCCTCCCTCAGAGAAACAATGTCATTTCTCTCATTTGTGAGCTCCCGTACCGTCAACATGGTTGCAACGTGCAGGGCCGTAGCCTGAGCAAAATGCCAGGGGGGGCAGTAAGCGGACACAAGGGGGCGAAGCCCCTGAGGGGGGAGGGGGTGTCCCCCTACCAGTGTGGAAAATTCTAAATCCC
>NW_019775674.1:11479-30744 GCF_001039355.2 Lingula anatina | reverse complement strand
GATTTTCTTGTGTTGAATAACTGGGCTTTCGTTGTCTCTTCCCTGAAGTTGCCATTTTGACCCCTTTTTGTATAGGGCTTTTATAGAATACATGGTAATGTCTTGACCAGTACTTCCCTCAGCCTGCAATCAGCTCAGCTTTCACTGTCACTGCCTTTTGTTTGGCGTAACTGACCCTGTGGTTTTGTGGTTTTCCTATGAATACACCATTCTAGCCAAATCTTAGCAAGCAACTAGTAAGAATGATTCTTAGTTTGGTTTTATGGAATAGAAATTAGTTGATTGCTAACAAGTATACAACTAGGGATTTAGAATCATTCTAAGGTCTAGTATCATGCTAAGTTAGAATGCTTTTATGGAATTGGCCCCTGATGCATAAGCAATGCATACTAACCCTATATACACTTCCAAACCCTCCTCTGCCCAGTTTCTCCTGCTCCACAAACTCCTCTGTGTACCTTGATGTGTGCATGTGCATCAGATCGTCAAAGCTCGCATTACGTATGAGACTAAAAAGAAAACAGTTGCTGCATGAAAACTGATGGTTACATTCAGAGGTATCCTATTTGGGATTGTTGCTCTAAATCAAATTTTTGAGAATTATATTCTCAAACTCACGAGTCATGTACAGACACGTCCCTGCACTTAAATCTTGTTTTATACCATTTCTAATAACTTTATTACTAAATCATTTACTATGTATTAATGTACCTGTACCCTCGTGAGTTTAAGACCCCTCTACTGGGGGTCACACACTGACTGAAGTGACCAAGACTAACAAGTACTGTCAGTGAAATATTGAATCTGGTAAACATTCAACCTTTATAGCAATCTGAAGTTTGCCACCAACACAATAACTTTTCAGTCATATTTGTTATTTATTGCTGCCATGGTACAAGGACAACCATAACTGACTATATTTTCAATTTTTTTAATTCAAATATTTGGGACTAGTGAGTATTCATCAAAATTAGGTACTGATGTAACTAAGTTTGGAAATGTTATTTATAATTTTTAAAAATAATAAATTTTTCTTTCAAAGTGTTTATATGTGTGTGCAACAGCATGTTACCATGAGCAAAAGGGTGTGCCCTCGTGAGCACACATACATTCTCATGCATGAAAGAATGCATGCATTATTGCATACACGTACATGTCTGTGTGAACACGTGTAGTAACTAGTGGATATACATGCAATTGCTTTACCTTTCCTGTGGATTTACTGTTGGGAACATCTTGGAGGAGGGCAAAGCCTTTGGTGGACCAAATTCCTGCAAATATCAAAATTAACCATTAGAGCTGTTAGTGTACTGGTATTATACCTATAATGGACTTCACATATAATAGTCAAAAATAACTTATTATAAGGAGGTCTACTGTACACAGTACAATACTTAAAAAATTTCAACAACTTTAAAATGTACAAATCCTTCAATAACTGGACATCACTCACACTGTTGACATGCCTCCTGGCAGCTCTCAGTAGGTTTGGCAGCTGTTTTCTATACTGTGACCGGATCATACTAAGCTCATCCAGGTAAACAAGTGGGGACATCACCTTCAGGCTGGCTAGGTAACTGCACAGTACTGGCAGTTTTTAAAAAAGACATATATGAGTTCTGTAAATGACTTAGGATATGACAGGATACAGAACTGTCCCATCTGTGAATATTTCATTCAATACATATTGAAATGTAATATAAAAAGAAAAAAAAGAAAAGAAAGAACTCAGGTGTTACTAGTACATGTTTCTTATAAATACAAAATATTAAATTTCATCAATTATGACAGGATGTGTGGAGATACTCAGTCACCCATTTTGAACTTTTTTCTTCTAATTTATAGATTTGATCCGTTTTGATTTTCTCCCTTAAAAGCCAATCTCTACCTCACATCCAATCATAACAATGAGTTAACACTGCAAAGGATGTTTTTGCCATCTATCACCACAGAAGAAGTTTTATCTTGTACCTAAAAACCTATTGTCACTATTTACTATATCATACATGAATGTTTCCAAAACTTCAGCCACATCATAAATGATTCAAAATTATCAAATATCGAAAAATTATTCTAATGCAAAAGAGAAATTTCTCCAAAATGCACCTTTGAATATCTCATAGCTTTTCCTTGGCTCTGGCTCATATATGCTGCAGATGAGCTCCAGTAAAGACACAGTTAGAAGGTGGTTTGGAACATGTGGCTGTGGTACTGCAATAGCACTGGTGTCATGACTCACTGCAATGGGTGCCTGATTCAAGTCTGAATCTGAAAATACACAAAAATGGGGGAAAATAAGAGCTTAGCCCGCAATTCGTTCAGCCATCATTTGCACGACCATTTCAAGAAGAAGAAAGTCTGTTTTATGTTTTTCTAATTAGTTTTTTTTATTCATGCATTACAAAATTTCAGCACTTTTGCAGGAACCCCCCACACATAACATATAGCTCTGTGATTATCAATATCTTTTCAAAATGAATTTGTGTGGTGACTTTGAGTAATCTCGGATGTCACTGAATAGCTCAATACAGCACAATACAGTGCAACACAGCGCAACACACTTGAAAAAACGAGTCCAGTGGCAAGGTAATATGTGGGAAAACTTTCATTCCCAACATAATAGGGTTATATACAAGTAAAATATATTACTATTATATAATCAATATTGTTGATACAACTTAACAAATCTGCACAATTTGTTTATGTGCACTTCTCAAATTCATTGGTTTAGCAAAAAAAAAAAAAAAGACCAATATGTATAATTAGGTATATCACAATCCGCTAAGGGCGCCAGAGTAGAAACTGTCCAGCTGCAGTGCTGGGCAAAGCTGTGACCGGCCTGCTGACAGGTCACGAAGGACATCCCTTTTGAAATCTCTCTTTTAGCGCTGTGTAAATATACCAATACAACCCACCTACTAACTAAGCTGTCAATCAAAGGTTAAATTCTGGTCACATGACCTTCCCATGTTGGTATCTTTGAGAACATTAATTAGCCAATGTTTTAAAGTTTTGCCACAACGAAAATTTTCAAAAAGTTGGAAATTTTCAAGTAAGGACTGCATCATTATTTTTGTAGTTTATACCATTTAAAATTTCACAAAATTTGCAATCTAATGGAAAAAGTCCCATGAAAATTGAACGATGCGAAGTATAGTTTATTTGATTCCTTTTGTAAAAGAGATAAAAAAAACCCTAGATAGATGTATAAATTACCCTATGACCACAGGGAGATAGGGTTGTCCTGATTGGTCACAGGCTATGTAAGCCAGACAATAGGCTCTGTACACAAAGCCCCACACACAGGGTGCTCTGCTGCAGCTGATAATCACTGCTGGTCAGTGGTCACAGGTTTTTGGCTGAGAAGTGAGGACACTTTGGGTGTAATATATATAGCAGTTTAAAACTTCAAAATCTTTGTTGCTTGTAGGAATATTTTTAAAAATTCCATTAGAATTGCAATCTGTTGTGCATTAATTTTCAGAAGATATAGATATTATGTTTTTCTGATCAGTTTGAATTTTTTTCTGATATACCTAACATAATCATCTCGATTTCTTCCCATCATAAAACGCAGGAATAAAAAGATTCCATCTTGCCACTCACCGTCAAACTCATTAATGGTCCGAGTTCTCCGTTTCAGTTTGGTTTGAGTTCCACGAGGCTCTTTAGATTGCATTATTGCTGTTCAGATATCATTTTCAAAATTGAATTCTGTGACGCTGTTCTGTCAGAAGTGGTTTATGAAGCCACATCTTTTCAACATAGATATTGGAACAGTTGAAATGTGTACAAGATCAACACATCTTTTACCGCTTACGTGCCATAAGACCTTGGATGTGTTCTAGAAAAACCATATCATCAAAAAAAAGCACCGACAAGCAAAAAATGATGAAACCGCCGTGAAAATGGCAAAACGCTTGCATCCGATCCAAGCGGAGTAGATTTCCGGTTCCGCTCCTTCAGCAGCATGTGTATTCTCCCTGATTAGGCTAGAAGGTCTACTGAGTAGATGCATTGGTTTTAGACATACACAGCGTAATCACGAATTTGTGTGAACATGGCATGTAGAAGAAAACGGTGAGCTGATGAAGAAGTAATGTGCTTAATTTGTGTGATAAAGGAATTTGCCAAGTTCGAGGCGTCTGTCTCAGGTCAACTTATCAAGTTTTGTATTTATTGAGAAAATTAACGAAGTCACGTATTGATAATAATCATTGGCGGATTTAGGGGATGTCAGGGGGATCCTGATCCACCAAAGGTCCCCCTCTTCAAATTAGAATTTTGACCAGCTGAATCATAGTTGTAAACTGTACTAAATGGCACTGTTTGCCCTTTAAAATAGTAGCAATATGTCAAACATCAGAAACAAATTGTACTGTTACAGTTGTATAACTTTAGTGCCTTTTTGCCCAGTGAGATCTTTTTTTAAGTTAACTTCAGTATCAAGAATTTAAGACTTAATAAAGAAAACCTGTTGATGCTCTGACAGAATATATTTATAACTTATATAATACGGTTGATTCTGGTACTTTAACACTTGATTCTGGTAAAATACTTTTGATTCCAGTAATAAGTATGATCCTAATAAGGATTTATTAATAATTTATTATTATTGACATATATAATTATTTTTCAGGCCACGGCTAAGTGCAAATGAGGAAGCTGACGGCAGTGCTGATTTTGATAGGTTTTACTTCAGGTATTATTCAGAGTATTCATAGTAGTACATGTAATATATGAGTGTTCAATATTTATCTCATGGCCAGTTCTTGAAAGATAGCTTAATTGCATTTTTAATGCACGGAAGCGTCCTCCCAGGAATGTCAAAAGGGGATCTTTTTCTGTAAAAGAGAACCTTTAACTTAATTGTATGAAACTTGCTTGTGCCTTACCCTCTACCAGGGCGACTTATAGATTTTTCACAGATATTCACAGATATGTCTCTAGATAGATAGATAGATGGTCATTTTGGTTCAAACTCACCCTGTTGAGAAATCTCAAGGCTGATTACATGGCTGGTAATTGTTTGCATAACTGCTCAGGCACTGCCACTTAGCAGGTCCAGTCTAAGTCTGCGTGACAGCAATCAAGACAGTAATTGCTCTGACTTTAATCACTTGCTCTTCTGTGATAAAAAAGCCTTAGACTGGTTGCATAACAAGCAGTTATCACATTGTTTTGAAGCTCAGCTCATGCAGAGCGAGTACAAAGCCTTTGGCGCGCGCGCAGAGATAATTGTTTCCACATGGGATTTCTCAACAGGGTGAGTTTGAACCAAAATGACCATCTATCTTTCTAGAGACATATCTGTGAATATCTGTAAAAAAAATCTATCAGTCGCCCTGGTAGAGGGTACTTGTACCTAGATCAAATTTTAGCCAGAGTGGACTTTTCCCTGCAAAAAGGACACTGAAAATGGTACTTCAAATGGTGCTGCATCCCTCCCACCCCCACCCCACCCCCACCCCCCACCCCCACCCCCCTTTGGCTACAGGCCTGACTATTCACGTGAAATACAAATGCAAATATCCTATTGTTTGAAGTTCCAGCCGTGGGATAATTATAGTAAGGAATAATGATTTTGATAGGTTTTACTGTGTGTCATAATATATATTATAATCTTGTATACCACATGCTTGTTTTGTATCTAGCACTAGTACTTAAATGACAAATTGCATGCAGTTGTACAGTACCTGGGTCAAATAAAATTTTAAAACAATTACATTATGTGTATTCTTTTTAGCATATATACTTTTTGTGTCTCTGCAGTATGATTACGCAGTAAACTACAGAAATCCATTCCATTTGTTCATCCAAAAATCTTCACTATTATCACAGTTCATATTTGTTGTATATTACTTCCAAGTAACCGAAAATGACTGCTTATTTTCCCAGGGCCTATGGGGACATCTCTATACATGAAACCATGTTGGGGGATACTGCTAGGACTAATTCTTACAGGTTGGTGCCCCCAAATATGTTTCTTAGCATTTTGATGAATTGAAAAAACTTTTGAATAGAGGTGATCCCCCCTCTCCCCTGTTTTCATATAATTTTATTAACAAATTTAGCATACTAGTAAGCTAATTATGATATACCTGTTTATGAAACTTGAAATATTTGAGAAATATTGAAAAAAAATCTGATTGAGATATGCTGTGAAGAATTCCATTTCTTATATTTTATTTTCAGATCTGCAATATTTGGCAGTGGTGCTATAAAAGACAAAGTCATTCTAGATGTGGGAGCAGGCACAGGTGTGTGCGCATGTGTGTGTTTGTTTGTGAGTGTGTGTGTGTCAGTCAACAGTCTGATAATGGGAGACTGATATTAAAAGTTAAAATATTTAACCAAAAGTGAAGGGATGCTCATTGAATAACAGAAAGTATCAATTTTAATGCCAATCATCATATTGTTCAAATAGGTGCAAAAATTAAGTCAACATCATTCAAATTTGACTATAGAAAAGTTAGTGAGGATAAAACCATAAAAAAGATAATAACATGCTATAATAGTGCAAGTCATTCAGACTAAAAAATTTATTAATGCCTCTGTTATTGCAGGTATACTAAGTGTATTTTGTGCACAAGCTGGGGCAAAGCATGGTAAGATGATTAGGACCACTTACTTACTTATATCTGTCTATAATTATATAAATTATAGTACTATAATCATGCACAAAAATCAACTCTAACAAATAGTTTATCAATGCAAAATACATAGCATTGCACTTTTGAAAGTGGCCCCAGACAGTAAATATGTTTTTTTACAATTAATTAACATACAAGTAATTCTTGACTGATAAACATGTCATTACACCAAGTTAAAACCTTCAAATTCAGTCTACTTATTAGGTTCTCAACAGTAAACTTATATAAAACTGTTCCCCATTTGCAGTGTATGCAGTTGAGGCATCGTCCATGGCTGAGCAGGCCAAGCTAGTCATTAAGTGCAATGGAGTTGAGGACAGAGTATCAGTAATACAGGGGAAAGTAGAGGTAGGACCATGCACCATGCATGCAACATGTGTAAGCAGAGTGAACTTTGAGGGTAAATTTTAGGTTCTTTTTTTAGATAAAAATCCTCCCATTGGAAATTGTAGAAATATTTTATGAAAATTTCTATAGATATGTTTTTGATATCTTTTCTACTAAGAAACCAGTGGGAAGTGAAACATCTAACCTTTTTCAATGGCATAGGTTAATACAGAGTTACTAGTAAAAGTAAAAAAAGTTATTCAGAAGTAAGTGTTATGTGGATAGACAATTAAAATTGGACCCTTGCAGTGACACCTTTCATCTAAAAAATTTAATTTATGATTTTATTTGTATAATTTTAGGATATTGAACTCCCAGAGATGGTAGATGTGATTGTAAGTGAATGGATGGTAGGTGAGACATATTTTGATTGATACTTCTCTAAAAAGCCATGGGCACTATTAGCTGTTTGTAATACACTCTGTAATAGTAAAGAATACTTTGATCAGGTTCAAGATGGTTTATTATTTGATATTTAAAAACTTAAAAGTATTTTTGTAATGTAGCTCTGTGGTCAGTTTATTTCAGTATTTCACAATTTGCATATATGCTAGTAAAACTCCTTTGTATCAATATTTAGGGATATCTCCTTGTATATGAATGGATGCTGAGTTCCATTATATTTGCCAGGGAAAAGTGGCTAAAAAATGTGAGTTTTTTTCTTATTTTATACATCAAATTCACCAAGAGAATTTTTTTTTCAGTTGAAATTTCATTCATATATAATATAAAAACTAAGGCCAGCAAATGATTATAAGTTTATTGAGCATGCGCACTAAATGCATAAATCACAGTAACATTTAGAGGTTATCTATTCTGTGTATCATCCACATACATGCTTCCAATACACATACAGTACTTAGATAACTTGATTACATGCATATATTCAGTGGCGGATCCAGAGCTATTTTCTGACAGTCTTCCAAAACATCTTTGATGATCCATCCTCCAATTTTGACCGTCTTCCAACAGAAAAAATTAGATACCTGTCAATGTAAACTTGAAAATCTGACCGTCTTCTGGAAGACCCAGAAGACGGCCTAAATCAGCCCCTGATATTTCTAGTGAAAGGTATAAGAGTAAAAAGTTTGACCAATTATGAGTTAGTCTAATGAAGCCCTTTGACATATGATCATGCATATATATATGCTTGGAGAAATTGAAAGAATTGATTTTGTTTCTTTAGAATGGTGTTCTCTTCCCAAACACGGCATCTGTTTTTATAGCTCCTCTAGGAGACTGTGAAGATCTGAGAGACAGGTCAGTATAATTTATCATAATTTTCTTATATATATATTCAATTAACAAAATTGTTTTCTGTTGACTTATAGGCACTATGGTCTGGATATAAATGAATATAGAAGTCACTATAATAAATAAACTACCACTTCTTTACATATTACACTGAAATTGATGGGAAGATACAGATAGCATTCACCTTCAATTCTTAATCAACACAATCTATTTTCTATATTTTCCAACCTGACACAGTGTAAAAATCCCATCTGGCACAATGACATTGGTCGTATCCAATCTTGATTATCTCAACCCATAGGTATTTTCTTTTTGATAAGCAGATGTTAATTTTTGGATTGAATTTTCTTTAAGAAATAAGACCACAATATATTATAGATAAATTTTTCTAATGATAATTAGATTTTGATTTTTAGGTTAAAGTTTTGGGAAGAAATGAGACCACTCTACGGAGTGGAGATGGCATCTTTACAGGCGTATGCAAGGAAATGCCTCACAGGTGAGATAAAATTTTGGTCCCCTGTATTCTAGGAAAAGAAATTTACTAGTAGTAAAGTTAATGATAAATTGAATCATCCCTTGAATGCTATGATTTATTTCTAGAGAAATATATTGGTTGGTTCATTCCTCATTCTTACGGTTACACCATTGTAATGGTCGACCATATTATTATTGAAGTTAACCTTCGTAGAGGCAGGTATGAAGATAATTATTTTGTCAAAAACCACTATTTTAGCAAAAAATAATTAGTTTATTTTCCTATTCTAGATGTGGTCCATGTTCAGCTGGTGCCCCCTCAGAATGTTCAAGCTCATGCCTGCCAAGTGTGTCACATTAATCTGAAAACCGTACAGGAAGAAGATCTCAGCAGTGTTAAGGTATATTATTGTGTCTAAGGAGAAACCTTGTGAAAATTGAAAAACTTTTAATCATCATTATTATGGCAGTTCTTTGTTTCATTTAATAACTTCAACTAGAAAATAATGTAATTAATGAAATCAATATTTAACATGTTTAATGATTTAATTAATTCCTTTCTAAAGGTATGCAGTCATGGCTTTTCTGTAAGGCTTTATTTGTTTTGGTATTTCTCATATTTCTAGATCACCCGAGATAATTTTTTCCACTTTTGTAAGAGTTTTATTTTTTTGTGATAAGACTGAGGAGCAATTTCCTATTTTTTAGATCATCCAGGCTTAAGTGTATACATATTCTTATGCTGAGAACAAAGTAAAATCTAAAAGTATGTAGTTTGCACTATTTTCACTTTTTTTCCACAGGGCAATTTCCAGTTCAAGTGTTTTGGATACTCCAGAGTTTGCGGGTTTGTAGTATGGTTTGACGTCACATTCCCTGATCACTCTCAACTGTCCACCTCCCCATATGCTGAGTAAGTGCACTCTACAGTTTTTCTTGAAGAGATAGAAACAGTTTAAAATATCTTATATTCTTTATCATACTTAAAAGTGAAAGATGGGTACTTGAGTTTTTGTAACCTGCATGCTTATGTGACTTTTAAGATCTTAAATTTTAAAATCCAGTGTTAGTGCCGACTTGCACTTATTGTCAAGTTACAGTTCATACACATGATTTGTCAGTCCACTGAATAATATTGACGCCTTGGCAATGACTAAGATATCACAAGATGTCACAAGATAGTTTGCCAATTTGTACATGCACAAAGAGTGTACATCTCACCTGCGATTCTTTATAAGGCATTGGTTTATAAGAAAATGATGTCGGTATGATATTTTGTTTTTAAAAATATAACAAGACTTGTTATAAAGAATTATAAAGAATAACACTGAATCAATTTCCAGACCCACACATTGGGAGCAGTGCATAGTGTACACCAAGGAAACACAAGATGTAGCACAGGACACTGAAATTACAGGAACATTAGAACTTAAACCTCACAGAAAAGTGTCCAGGTATGTAGAGGTTGACCTCACTTACAAGTTTGGCAATTCTGAGGAAACTCATAAACAGTCTTATTCAATGGATGAGGGAGCTGGGAGCTGAGAAGCACCTTTTCAACACAAAATTTCTGATTCTGAATGGAACTGGCACGTACCAAACCCTTTTGTGGTGCTACCAGAGTCGCGGGAGGAGATCCAGCATTGGTGATATATTTTTCCATCATACGAATATGCGATTGCACTTACTAGACTTAAAGGCACACAAACCAGGTTTTCCGTGCCAAAATTCGTATTTAACAAATTATCCTGGGGTAAACAGCATTTTCCCCCTATTTGCCAACATTTAATGTCTTTCCTGATACTCGCCATGATACTTTTGCCATGATTAGTGCTGTTATCAAACTGTATGAAGATAGACAGGGGGCAGTGATTATAATTATTTTTTTGTGCTATTTATTAAGGCCATTTATCTGACATATTTCTTTCAAAAGTTTTAATTGTCCTTAGAAAAGTTTAACAAGAAGCCATCCATGTACTCACTATGCATTTTAAATCCTACATTGTGTGCCTTTAAGTCTAAGAACAGTGTTGAATCAGTTATCTTCCAAGAATGCAACAGTGGAGTGTCCTCCCCAAACTTACAAATGAGGACTTTTGCTGGTGCCTGACATCACACCTAGACGATGGTGTGCATGACCCGACAGAGAGAGCCACAACAGGAGAACAAACCCAAGCCAAGTGTCCATTCTCACACCAACACTGATGTTTGTTATGATGGAGAATATACAAGTTAACATAGATTTAATATTAAATAGAACAAAAAAAAATGTTATGTAATAAATGTTTTAAGAAAGGAGTTTATGTGGTTTTATGTAAAATTGAGTGTTTTAGTATTTTTTTTTGTCTTCTCAAGGTACTACCAAATGTTAAGGATTGATAAACTTGGTATTCCTACTAAAATTTTGGCTTGTTCACAATATTTTTTCAAATCTATTTTTTAAATTTATTTTTAAGGATCAAATATGCCTACTTATATTAATTAAGGTGTAAATACTTTAGCATTTCTTCTGGCTTAAAAAATTCTTATCACTTAATTATATACAATTGCAGGTGTTTGTAATATGTATGCCTATCAGCCTGAAAAATAGTGAAACAAAGGAAAGACCAACACTTAAATTAAAAATTTATTTCATGACCAGGAACAGTCACAGCCAGATGTAGCAGTTACAAAGTGGACGTCCAATTACATTTGCTTTACTAAGCCACAATACTTAACTTCAGTTTTGCAGTATGCTGAAGGATCTGTTTGAGACACACAAAAATACAAAAAAATAATATAACATTCCTAAAATTGTTTTTAAAAAAATATGATCAAGGTAAAAATTGTGCCTCTTTTTGTTTCTTGTTATTTCATCTGAATATGTTTGACTAAAACATGTTAATTGCTGTTTGCTGTGAAATACACCTACAACTTTAAGATGGCAATTTGGATAAATAATGATTTCCTTTTTTTTTTCTCTGGGTGCATCATTATCCACAGAATCAAAATTGCTTGCACTAATGAGCCCCAGATAATTCAAGCATGTCTTTTCAAGCTTTTTTTTGGCTTTGTTCACTTTTCATATCCATCAGCCAGTGTCATGATGTATCTAGAACCCAAAGAATGTTGATTCCTGACATGCCTAGGTTTACTCTCCTGAAAACAAATGGTAAAGACATGAATAAATTAAGCAATCTTAATGTGTATACTAACATAGCATCAAATGTAAGGGCAAAGATCCTTAATGGTTATAATCACATCCAATTTATGAATACTGAATGATGTAAAATGAACACAATAAACTAGTAAGTAAAACATGATTGTCCGGTTATAATAAATTTGTAATTTCTATAAAGAAGATTTATTGGACAAGAGATTTAAAAAAATGGAAAATATTCCGGGTTGCAGTATAGTTACCCTAGCATCCCATGCTCTTTTGTCTTGATATGATGTAAAAACAGTAAAATACAATGGAACATGTTATTTCTTCCCTGAAACAGATATAAAAAATATAACCTACATCTGAATATTGCACCAATAAATAACTAAAACTCCCCGACTTTCTAATAACAGCACTGATATAAGCCACAAATTTAAATTGATATCAAATTGGCATATTGCTTGATATTACAAAGATCATGGTAAATATGTCTTCTAAAATTCTATACATTCCTATATGATTCTGTATCAAGTCACTGAATATATGCTGTTAAGCATTTAGTATTTTTTAATTAATATGAAATCAAAATATGACATTCAAATTATACATTATTCCATGCATTGGTAAGTTTATTAAACATCATATATTACCTTAACAACATCCCAAGTGTCATCTCCATTGATGACTTTGTAATGTGGGGGATTGATGCCAGTCTGGTACAACAGTAGCTGATCTTTCTTTGTCAGATCTGAAATACACGGAATAAACACAAATAATCTATGTCAATATGTAGGAGCAAGTTCTCAAAGCTTACAAATATAAAGTTTTATAACTTAAAAAATAAAACCTTACAGAAGTGAGCACTTCCATATAGTTGCACACATCTTGATTACGATGTATGATTTACAATTGTGAAATACATAATATATTAAACAAACAACAAACAGAGATGTAAAAAAACTGAATAACAGGAAGAAGCCTTCCCAGTTGAATCAAAGTTCAATTAGTATCACATAATAAACCAAATTTATTATGCATTATCACCATCAGTAGTCACACATCTTACTTGGCTTTGTTGGCGTCTTGATAAAATGTTCTGAGGTAAAAGTCTTGCCATCTGGGTACTTTGGATGAGGAGGAAGGCGGGAATCCATGTAGCTACACAATGCGTGCATCACTATCTAAAAACGTGGAAAATATTTTATTAGTATAATGTTACCTTTTACTTATAATAAATTAATTATTAATAATAATTATTTTATTATTAAATAAATATATAAATAACATGACAATAAAGGAAGGGAAAAAGCTCCTTTGCATTTAGGGTACATGTTAAAGTGGGTCAAAACATAAATATCGTGGATAGAATTTTATTTACAAAAGGTCTGATGTGACACTTACTGCACAGTCAGTTGGCAGGTGCTCCCCCCAGGGTTTTCCTTTGACATCACAACCTCCATTCCAGTTAAAGTCACTAAGACAGCCACCCTTGCCTAACTCTGAAAGTTAAGTGAAATAAAATTGGAGAAACAATTGATCTTTGCTACAATGTACCAAAAGTAATCAGAAAGTCAACATATCACATTAAGTAATAACGACTGATGTACTGACGAAAAAATTTTTTAAAATTTGTACCTTTATGCACACTGACCCTACTTTACTATCACAATGATCTCCATATAAAATCTTCTTTTGACTGTCAATGCTTTTTAAATCTTCAATAATTGCATAAGGCATATAACAAATTTTGTGAAAGAAATTACATTATTATTATTATTATTATTATTATTATTATTACTGTGTAAGAACCACAATGATTTGCTTACCTTTGATCCTCTCCACTAAGTACTCTTGTTTTGAAGTGACCTCTAGGAAGGGGATCACAGTGTTCAGGGTGGGCACATACTGGCTCTTGGTGACTCCTAACTGTTTAAGTGTGGAGATACTCACTTCTGGAATATCAAAAATATAAATAGTTTACTTAAAATGCAGGGCACTACTATGACCCTTTAAAATCTGCTTCATTTTGAATAACAGAAAGAAGACATTTGCAATCACAAACTCACCATTTTAGCTTAAGGACGGCTTTTGAGAAAAATTTCAATTCTAAAATGTCATACATATAATCTAAATATGTATGATATTATAATTATATTCAGCATACCTCCAATCTGCATATCTTCACATCCTATCTTGCTTAGTTCTCTGTTAATCTCATTGATCTGAGTCACCAGTCTCCTGAAGATAGTCTGGCTTAACCACTGGAAGAAATCAGAAGATCCTATTAACACAACTGCATCAAAGATATCAGCATCCTTTAGAAACACCATGTACTAAACACTTCAGAAGTGCAAAAGACTGTATAACCCAGACCCTAAGTCAGCAAAAAGAGAAAGTCTCAGTTGATTGCAATGATATGTTTACATGAACACTGTACTCTCAACTCTCCGAGTCCAACAACCACATTCTTAAATAACAGCTTCAATTTTATCTCAAGGATCATAAGTTGTACAAATTTTACATATTAAGTTTCCTGAGAGCTGTTAGAATAAATAAGGCATTCTGACAGTGCAGTAAGCATTCAACCTATTACACAACCCAAGAGGAAGCAAGGTGATCTAAACTATAAAGCAAATGAAATGAACTGTTGCATCTCAAACTCTGACAGACCTTGCGTAGATTTTCTGTCCAGCAGTCCAATTCTTCTCTTGACACTCCCAACTTCAGCCAAACCTGAAATGTAATCAAGTCACCAATAAAATCAAGTCATGCCTTCAACATTCTTTTTTTTTTCATTTTCTCTCTTCCTTCCCCTCCTTCTCTCTTTAGCAAAAATCTGAATTTTCAAGTGGATCTACATACAGTATAATATTCCTAACATTAAGAATAAAAAATATAGTTTTGCATTAGGAAAAAATACAAGTAGAAAAAATATACTTTTTTTAAAGCCAAGATTTTTGAGCAATAAGCTATTATTAAGAAAAAAAAACAGATATAGTTATGAACAAATTATTTGGTTATATTCATTATTGCACCACACTATTTCTGACCCCACTACTCTCCCAACTCCCTGAAATCATCACCAGATTGTGACACTTTGGCCCATCTCAGATGGTTCCTATTTTAGTTAAGGCTTCTCACCTCATCTCCCGTATATTTAGCAGGGTGATCTGGATCATCTGAGGAGCGTTTCTTGGCAGACTGGGGAGATCTGCTGGCAATCTGGTACTGATATTTCCTCAACACAGGGGTGTAGTCCATGGCAGAACGATTAAAGTTCCAGTAAGAGGGCCCGGAACTGGGGGACGAGTCACTGGCTGACAGCAGGGAAAAAGAAGACAAGTTAAAAGCAGTTTCCATTTTTTTCAGAGAACTTACTTTTCGATGCCTTTTCAATATTCAAATATGTTACTTATCACAAGAATTACAGCTGTTTGGCTTGCTTTCCCATTTCTTGACCTGTTGGGTACTCAAGAGCAAACTCAAATTTTACACTTATTGAGAAAATTTAATGTGCCAGTGGCAGCCTAGTAAATTAATTCCAAAACCTAGCTTTCTTCTGGGAATATGTATAATTTTGATGTGTGTTATTACTTTCCTTTACCTAGCTGTGACTTGAACTCTCTTTCCTCCTGTTCTTGAAGATACTGACGAAGAGATCCCATATCTGAGATTACATTGTCTGCACTCACTGTAAAAATGGAAAATATCACATCATATATGCTGAAAGCATTACATCAGGCACAATACTTACACTAACTCTGACAGAGGTTGTAGAACATATTTTTTTTCATCCATAAATGTACAAAGTAATCTAAAAATTCCACATTTACTCTAAGTGTATTAGTTTTAACAAATATACAATAAAACATTTTGACCCCCTACTTGGAGAGTTTCTGGATGCCCTTCTCATCAATCCATTGGAGTCTGGTGTCTCACGAAATAGTGCTGACAGGCCGTATGTATTCATAGAGGTGTATGGACTGGTATTCTGTGGGAGAAATAATGATAATACATTTATCTCCTTTTTTGTAATCACTGGTCACGCATACAAATTTTTATGTCAAATTAATTTTTTAACTATCAAATATCTACATTTTGACAAAAAAGATGTAATAATTTTCACATTTTTTAGAATAGATTATCATGGTGAATATTTTCAGCTTTATCCTTGACATTTATCTCGCAAAGGCAATCACTGTTAAAATCATTTATTAACATCTTTGACTTATCATTGTACACTCAATTTTAATATAAAAATTAATATTTTGCATTTATTATGTGCATATCAAAACTAAAAGAAAATGAATCTGTAAAAGTAAAGGGAAATTCCCTCATTTTACAGACAAATGAACAGGCTTCTTCAAAGTTGCAGTGATAAGCTTACCCTTCCAAAGGAAGTACTCGGGCTTCCATAAAAGGACTGTGATTGGTTATGGTAGGTCACGTGACCAGGACTTGATGGAGAGGTATAGCTGGAACTCAGCGGTGAGATGGGGGTCAATGGGCTAAAAAGTGAGGGGGACATTGTGGTGTTTGTTGACCCCGGGGACCCTGGGGACCCACTGCCATGGCTGGAAAAGCTACTCCCAGGAGAAAAGCTGACATTACTGGGGGAGAAGGGTATGGTTCCATCTGGAGAAACAGATGATGGAACTTTCTCTGGGGACACTTTGAACCCTGGATCTGAAATTTAAAAAAAAAAAAAGTTTCACAACTAGTGACAGACCATCATTCAACAGAATTTACTTACCTGGAAACTTCATCACTTTTTCCTTAATTACCATGGTAAATCATATTCAAACCATTCTTTGTTTTGTATTTTGAGCCAGTCTTATCGTGGAGAAGGAGCCTAGGTTCAAATTAGAAAATAAAATGTACCCGAGTCTTTCACTCCCAGAAGTTTCTGTTGTTTCTCTGTCAGTTCTACAGGTTTAGGTGAAAGTGCAGGTCCCAAGTAACTGATGAAATCTACCAAAAAGTTGAAGGTAAAAACAGCTGCTATGGCACATTCTGAAAAGATAAGTGATGTACATTGTAAGTGACCAGTAATTCATAAACTTATCTCAAAAGTGTTTCAAGTCAAATACTAGCACAACATTTATGAAACTGGACATATAAACTGAAAACACATAATTCTGCCAACTAAGTACATATATTCCTCAAGAATCATAATATTACATCTCAAACGGGAAGTCAAATCCAAAAAAGGACAGATCTTACAATTATTTAAAAAATCAAATTTAAAGATTTCAGTTAAAACTTACCACAATACCACACAACTGGATGAGTAAGATTCAAACTTCTTGCCACAGGTCCCAAAAACCTTTTTAAAAAATACATCATATCCACCATTAAAAATTCTTAATTCATAACATATGTATCATTTAAATCATTCTATATCCATAAAGTCAAAAATTCTCTCTATCATTCTTTATACCCACTCTCTCCAAGGAGATTCTCACTAAATTGCATTCAGTTTAAACGTGAACGAAAGTTAATTACCCCCCCTTGCAGCTTCAGTGGGCATGACAGACATTTAAGTCGCTTAAGCTGAAAGCAATTTAGCAAGAATCCCCTCGGTGTTAGATCGATCCTGCTAGCACAACAGATTTATGGGAACCAGTGTGCTTTGCCTTAATCTGAAGTTGCACATTAACATTTAAAATCCTTGCCTCACCCCCACCCCCTCTAGACCCACTGATCATTGAAAAAAACTTATTAATCCACTCACAACTCAAAAAGCATAGCCGTGGCCATGATAAAATTCACCATTCCCCAGAGCAATGCCGTCTTTGAATGCTGAATAGTCTCTTTCTTTTTCATCGTTTCCTCCACCTCTGGTCTCTGAGCTCTGCCCAGGCGGTATCTGGCAGGTGTGGAGGGGCTTGGCGTGGCCATGTTTACCCTGGAACAATTTATTCATGATGTGAATTTTCAAAACTCAAGACTAATTCAGTAATATCCGTTTCTATGTTTTGAGGGTTGGGAAATGGATTTTGCGATAATATTCAAGAATACAGGGGTTATTTTCTAATTCATAGGAGGAAATGAACTTTTCTGTAGGCTGAATAATCAATCATGTCCAATGGTCGAAGTCGCTCCATGTTTCTTCACACAATACCCCTACAACTTACCCAACAAAATCAAACTGAAATCTGGGCAACCGGCGGCAATGGGGGAAACTGAAAACTGAATAGCCGCGCACATGGGGCGCATTTGCACTGAGTGACAGATACGAAAACAAGTCCTCTAGATTTATATATAATATTACACTATATTTTTCCCAACTATAACAAAAATTTTGCATTTATTATAATGTATTTAAATGACAAATGATGGGACTTAAAATGCGAGGAAAAATTTATGTGCTATGAAAACTGTCCCGCAGAACACAGTTATTTCAAGATGGCGGACGACCAAGAGCAGGTGCGTGTTTTATGTGTCAATTTGGTGGTGTATTTCTACTCACTTAGGGCATTTCTGACCACAAAGTACATTGGCCTAATTGAAAACATGCATCAAGGATATAGAGAAAAATTGTCATCTGAATTACCTGACGTTCAATTCTAAAATAACCATACCGGCTCTTACCCCCCCCCCCCCATGTGGTTTGTTTTATATCATTTGACACAAATCCGCGTGCGTCTCTCGTTTGGTTAATGCGTGTAATTTTAAGATACCTTTTTTGCCAGAGGACCCTCTTTCGTTATGAATAAAATTAGGTGTATAGCAGCCCCTTGTTAAATAAAATCCTTTAATTGTGAAAAACAACATTGAAAGCAGTATAACTGTAGGACATACATGTATAGGTACTTTTGTAGTATACCCCCCACCCTGTAACTTTCTGTAACTTTCACTTTTCAAACAGTTTTTTACATTTTCTTGTTCATCTATGTCAAAGCTGTTGAAATAAAATGCTTTTGTAATTACCTGTGGACTTTTCATTAGTTTTAATCACGTTTAATCCAGCCCATTGAAATACAATGTTAGAATCTTCAATTTACACCCGCAGTCAATAACTTGCCGCGTTTTCGTTGGCTAACTCTAAGGTAATTTTATGTGAACAAGTAGCTCATAATAATTTCACAGAGGAAGTCCAAGTATACAATGTATCAATCTTATGTTCACATAAAATAAGTTAGAGTTAGCCAACGAAAACGCTGCAAGTTATTGACTGCAGATACATTGTAAATTTTCACATTGTATTTCAATGGGGTGGATTAAACGTGATTAAAACTAATAAAAAGACCACAGGTAATTACAAAAACATTTTATTTCAACAGCTTTGACATAGGTGAAAAAGACAAAGTAAAAAAATGTTTGAAAAATGAAAGTTTCAGGAAGTTACA
>NW_019775673.1:67570-256820 GCF_001039355.2 Lingula anatina | reverse complement strand
GAGACTTGCTGTAAATTTGTGTTATTCAGTCAGACGCGATTGCTTTAATTTTCACCCAATGTATTACGAGGTATCCAGCAACTGATCTCTGCTGTGTGTTTCAGTAATTGATTCAGTAATGTCAACAAATTGCAAAGTCTCACACCAAATCTTGCAATGGTGATAATTGTTGATAACGCAGGTGTAACATTTGAATACACTCGTTCACTCACACGCAATACTTCAGGGGATGGAGAATATATGACTGGGTCCCCATAAACCTATCGTTCTAGCTGGATCGATCTAACTCCGAGGGGATTCTCGTTAAATTACATTCAGTTTCAGCGGCTTTAATGTCTGCCACGCCCACTGAAGTTGCTAATGGGAATTAACTTTCGTGCACACTTAAACTAAATACAATTTAGCGAGAATCCCTTCGGAGATAGATCCATCCTGCTAGTACGATAGGGTTATGGGAATGGTCCCTATAACTCATAGTTCAAATGCTGGAACTTACGTGGTGAAATTCAACGCCAAGCCAACGTTGCGGATCACCCTGGCACATTTTATTAAGTGATAAGCAGGTCACCTCCTTCGGCGCCATGTGACTAGAAATCGCCTCCAGTGCCTCTTTGTTGAATTTTATCAAATGAGTTCCAGAAATTGATAAGCATACTAACAGTATTGCTAGGGTTTATTATCATCCAGATACCGAATATGCATATAATTATTATAATTATGCATCCACTTTTTTTTGGTTTAAAAAAATCTCCTTGAAATATATAAAATTTCTGCGTTTATATTTCTCGTTGCTATTTTAAGCATATGTCACTCAAAACTTTTATCATTAATTTAATACTTTCTATTTTGAGGTGAGATAGCAATCAGTATGGGGCGTGACTTCATCCCTGAACGAGATTTTATCACGAAAATTGGCATAGTTTACCGCAAGTGTATGGGCTGCAATCTCTTGCCGTCATTTCGGTTTTTTATGAGTTATGAGACCCAAATCACAGATTTTCACTAAACAAATGCATTATTTTTCTTTATCAACGATAAAATCTGCACTTAGGCTTTTTAAGAGTACTAAATAGTGTCATTAAATCGGCGTTGAAACGGTGAACGTGGGTGCTCGGTAAAGGAGAAATCTGAGAAACCGATTTTTCCATTTTTACACTTAAATCGCAATTATAGCGTCACTTGTAAGATGACATGTGTGCAAATGTTAATCAATTTAGTCACTGGACACTTAAGATTTAACTGTTATCCAAAGAAAAATGTATGTTAGGCAGTAAATAAGGAGTTTTTGGCAAACGCTTGCAGTATCCTTAATATATTTACATGTATATTTTCTTTATTTTAATTCTACTGGATGACTAAGAACATTCAAACACCATGGGATATTGGTCGTGAAATCTTAACGATTTTCCTGCAAAGGAATTGATATATTGACACCATGTTATTGCTTTAAATAAAGATGCATCTTCCATTCTCTGTCTAATCGCTTACCCTACAGTGTATCTGCCAGTTGGGCATAATTAGTTTCTGGTCTTCCATTATCGGTTCAAATCATCTTCAAGCGCAATTTATTTGATCTAAACCCTTTCTAACTAAATTTAATCGCTAATTGACTAAAAATCTCGTTGACTATGAATAATCAGAAGCGTTAATAGCTTACTTCTCTATTGAAGGTCATCGTTTAATAGAGATTAATGTAAAAGACTGCCGCTAATGAAAATTCAATGACTGAAAAACATTTCTTATCCCACTGCTGTTCTTCAATCAGACCGTCAGTTTTATCGACCATTAAGGGCGGAGTTCCTGCAAAGAGGAACGCACTTAAGCACAAGAACTAAACAAACGTTTTAAAAAGATCTATTGAAAGATAACTCATTGCCTTACCTTTGTAGAAACCAACAGCTTCACGTTGTTTAATTTGAACCTTCTGTTGCACCCTGCGCGAGTTTGGTCTGTCTTCTAGCCCAGTCTCCAAGTCTACTGCTCTTGCCGACGCTTGAATCCTGCCAGAAACAGTAGTCCTTATTCGCAAATGATGGGTTATCGTTTATAAAAGCGTGCGATCGATTTTCAGCGATGCTGCGAGTTTATACCCTCTAGAACGGCGGATCGTTTTATGGGGGAATGATCAGATTTGCTCCTTGTCCCAGCACATCTCTAATTCACTTTCTGGAGCACCCCTTGCGAGGTGATAACCCCTTCACTAAATAAAGCTTTATTACGTTATATGGCCTTGGGAATTCGTGAGGAAAAAGGCAATTTCGGATTTGTGAGGCAGACTTGAATTCCAGATCTTTAGCGTAACAAACGTGAGATTAAAACGCCACGAGGAAAAAAAGATCATGGTAACCAAATGTCTCAGACCTGTGATAATAACGATGAGACCATTGACACTGAAAAGCTGTGTACCACTGCTATTGAAACATTCAGCCTTTGCGACAAAGAACTCAGAATAACCTACAACCATTGAAATGAAATAGACGGGTTGGTTAAGGCTTATTTGCACAGACTTTTGAAGAAGTGAGGAAGTGGATTTCAGTTTATCTTGAAAGATTTGCCAAAGTGTACATGCAAATAAATAAATAAATAAATAAATAAATAAATAAGGATAATACTGCATTAAAAAAGAAGAAAGAAACGAAAAAATGAAAAAAAAATGAATTTAAAAATCCAACTTTTCCTTTTATGTTTGAACCGAAACGACAAAAAGAGCATTTTCGGACATTGACCTTTTCTAAAGTTTACGATGTAGTATTTCAGAAAAAATATACTGGCTACACTTACTGGTTACACTCAGTTTACTCCTTTTCCATTTTTTTAAAAATGGTTTTAAAAATCATTTGCGAAGACATGCATAACGTCAAAGTTGACGATTTTTTGGGAGTGGGAGATAGGGACCTACTGCAAGGCCTACTGTTACCAATTTTCGGAAGATACTTTTGGCGTAGGCCTACGTGAAAAAAATTGCTGTGGAGACTAATTCCAATATTTTCACCCATCCAAAACATCACAATAAGCCTACAAAATGGTCGATACATATACAGTAAATATAAAAACATCATTTTATAAAGAACAACAGTTTTATTGAAATTACCCACTGACAGGGACGAATTTGAAATAAAACGGGCTTTTCTGGTATAGTACGTACGCACGCAGTACTTATCTTTATGAATCGCAATGGTTTGAAAATAAGTGACAAAACCTTTGGGTAGGCCAAGTCCATTTTCTGATATTTTTAAAGTTTAACACTTTAAAAAGATAAGTCAATAATTAACGTTAGGGTACATAAACGCACCCATACATGTACAGTGCGTGAAGCAAATCCATTTTATGAAATTAATGTAAAAGTACTTATCACATCTGATAAGACACACAAGGGTAATATGCTCCCCCCCCCCAAAAAAAAAAAATTATTTATATACGAATAAATAAATTAAGAAATGGAATGAAACGATATTTCTTGAAAGGTTCTCTTGAGCTCATTTCGCTCTTCATTATTGGAGGACGGAAAGGATCAAAACACAAAATTACCTGTCCGCCGGTGTAAAACGGCCACATTAATTGTGGGCTGGTTATTAGGCATTTAGCATTAGACTATTTATCTTTTCTTATATTTACATATTTGCTAGTGCATCTATTTTCACAGATGTTTTGAAAACCTTGATTTATTTTAGATTTTTTAAAAATTTGATTGCCACAGACAGTGCAGTACACAACATTGGTAGCTTGCATGGAGGAAGATGTCTAATTCCAAAGAGGGACTCAATGATTCTGCCACGGCCCCTGTGGGAAAGTGCGAAGGAATGTGCCCAGTGGATGAAATCAAACTGTGAGTATTTATATGGAAGTCGTCGTTTAGATAATATTGTGTACCCGATAAATAATGAACAAGTTTGATGAGGAGTTACAACTGGTACAGTAACAAAGCCTATCATGTGCCTGTATTTGACGATTATAATGATTTTATATGCCCTTTTGATCTTCACTGTTGTGTGTTGTGCAAAACTGCGGGAAGATATTGATCACAATCCCATGGTTTTTGATCAAAGCCCGACACCCCCTCCCCCCCCCCCCCCCCAAGTTGCTATATACTACTGAACTGTACTTGTATTAATCACTTGTTAGTATGCAAAATTGGAAGAACTTACAGGTAATTATGCAGAATGTATCATATTAGACAAACAAGCTGCTTTACTACCTCTCACTTTTTTGGATAACAGAGTAAACTTTTGAGGCATGAAACTTTCAACACTGTTTTGTTGAGTAGAAACAATGATTCTTACTTCTGTTTCCATTTAAGCCCCGTATATTTATTTTTTCCATTGTTCTGAATAAAATACTTATACCAGTACACAGTTCAAGGTTAGCATTTTTTGCAGCATGAAGTCCAAATATTTTGATATTTTAAAAAGTCTGTTTTGCGCTAATACAATGGCCATTTAGTCCAATATTGATTGGTTGTAATAAGCACCATTTTCAGGAGTTTTTTCATGAACTTTGTAGTTGCATTGAGGACCTTTTCTATGCCAGGCATTCATATATTATTCATAAATGAATGTCTAGACATTTAGACATTAGGACTGTAGTTGATGAATGAATAAATGTGTAGCCCTTTTTTAAAGGTACATACAAACCGAGCATCGGTGGAGCGTGGATTCCCAGTAACACATGTAAACCACTTCTACTAGATTCTTATATGACTCAAATAAATTTGACATGCCAAGGGATAANTTAAAGGTACATACAAACCGAGCATCGGTGGAGCGTGGATTCCCAGTAACACATGTAAACCACTTCTACTAGATTCTTATATGACTCAAATAAATTTGACATGCCAAGGGATAAACTGAATAGATCACTCGATCAGCCATAAAAGACCTTTAGACTGCTCCTTTCTTTAAATTTATGGTTGTAAATTTAACCTACTTCCGTGACCTACTTTCCTGCCCCATTGACATACAGCTTAGAATGCCAGCAGAAAAATTTGTTCAAACATCATTTTCGGGTAAAATTAAACAAGGCCTTTTTGTAATTCTCTTAGTTATACTACTTGAAACTATATGCTGGCATTTGGTTGGTTTTTGTGACAAAAAATTGACTTTGTATGCATCTTTAAACAAAATTTCATATTAATGTGGTAGTGTAGTTTTTTTTAAAGCAGTGAGCAAAATGTAGATGAGAGATATGGGAAACTTATGGAAAACAAAAAATTCACCCTAAATCAAGAGCAGGTCCAAGTATTTATGGCCTCATCAGTGTCTTAAGCTTTATGTCAGCGATTGAAACTGTGAACACATAAAATAAGATCAGAATGCTAGACAACAGACCAAAAAAAAAATTTTTTTTTCTAGACAAATTCCATAAAATGTGGAAAGTTAATTTAAAGTGATATTTGTAGAAAATTAATTTTTAACCTGCAGTTATTTTTTTTTGCAGAAGAGAATGTGAAGGATTGTTACATACTCTAGAAATAGCCCAAGGAACAGAGAAACTCAAAAGGTATGTATGCAAATTATTATTTTTATTTTAGAGTTTTTCATGCACTGCTAACTTTCTTTTCATTTTTTGCTGTTTTGAAAAGAAAAACAGTTAAGCTACCAGGAGACAGATGGTTTGATTAATTTGATATTATTAGTCTTTGTGTTCATATTTTATGATTTTACCCCCTGGAATATTCTTTATTGTCATCAACAACTCTTACAATGAAAATTTTAGGTTTTTAGTAAGTCTCTATTTGCCATTTTTAACTCTCAGTTTTATCATTTTTAAAATCTTTATTAATTGTAATATTTAGTTCTTAAATTGTAAGAGGCATTGACATTTTAAATGGAAGGCATCATGTAAAAATAAATTATCATGATGATTAAAATTAATAAAATTTTACCATTATATCAAGCAAATAACTATAATTGACAGTTCATCAAAGGAATACAGTACCTGCATGAGTAAGATTTTATGAGATTAATTGTTACTGTCAGCTATAATCATGATATTCTCAATATAGTGAGATAAAAAAAACTTCAGGGTGGGCAGGTAGCTGGGTGTGTGGAGGATTGTTCTGATCCCATATCTCAGTCCTGCCATGTCTCCCTAGCTATGCTTTAAGTATACCTATATATATATATATATCTTTATAGGCCTAAAGCAGATAAAGAGAAGATAGTGAAAATGTTCAGTCGCCCGGCTGCTGGGAGAAGTGACCCCAAACCAAAAGACTTGCGACCACCAGAAGTGTTACACAGAACTGTTATTTATCTAGTACAAAGGTAAAGGTTGCATGATGCACTGGTCAGCTTTATTTGAGATCTAGGTGTATGGAGACACATGCATTTTGAGAGGTCACTTGAAAGGATAGTTTTAAACAAAGAAAATCTGGCTGTTCAAGTTTTTTTTCTTTCTTTCTTTTTTTGCTGTCAGATATGTAGCCTTTTATACCTCCAAGCCAACCAAGCAGGTCTATTCGGCCATATAAATTGTACAGCAGATTTAGTCTTCTTCTCAGTCTTCTAACATTTTGCAAGGTGAGAACATAGCCACCACCAGTTCTATAAAGTCCATACTTTACTAGTAATTTTGTTCTAAATATCACTTCCAGTGTCCTTCCATCAAAACAGCTGCCATGGAATGAAGTGTATGATTTTGTATTTGACCGTTTCCGTGCTGTCCGTCAGGACATGGTTATTCAGAGGCTAATGGGGAAGCGTGCTGTAGACATATTAGAGATTATGGTCAGATTCCACATATATGCTGCATACAGGTGAGTTGCTATGGGTGCAGCAACTCAAACATGGGAATTGATTCTAATTGAATGCCTCCTGATTTTAGTGAAATTTTTTTTCTTGATATTTTAATATTTAATTTGATATTTAGTAAAATTTATTAAAATGTTAATGATAATAAGAAATGTCCTTTATTACTAGAATTTTAAAATCATTGCCTTGTTCAGCTTTACTAGATACTATTACAATATTAAGTTTATTTAATTATTCAAATATTTATGAACATCCCACAATATCTCTTACACATGTGTCATATACATAGTCACAAATCTGTTTGGCAAGAGCTTATGTTGAAGGATTTAGACTTTTTTACTCTCTGGGAATGATTATCCATTTAAGTTTTCCAGACATTTTAGGCATTTTCCCCAGAAATCAGCCCCAGAATATTTTAATGACATTAAACATTAAAATGTATTTGTAAATATTGGATTGAATTGGAAGATCTCATGACAGTCCACCAGTGAGTTAGGATCATTGATATCATTTTCCACTTCAGGCTGTGTGAAGAGTCTGTGTTCAACTTTGATAAGAGGATAAATGAGGAACATTGTCAGGAGTGTCTGAAAAGACTGCTGTATTTGTACACTACTCTGGACAGTTCCTTCTCCAACAGAGCAGAGATGGAAAGCTTGTACTTACTGTTCAACCTGGGCAATGCAGATGCAATTCGACATGCTCTTAATTTGCCAAAGTCACTAAGGTAAATCTAAACTTTTACCCCACCAACAGTAATTGCTAACCTAGCTCAAGTATCTATCTCAGTATTTTCTCAATTTATCGTGCCGCTCAGTCATCAAGGTGTTCCTGCTCAAGCAACACAGGGTGACTCCTGCTATCGCCACCAACACCAACCTATTATTGAACGAACAAATAATTTCTTCCTCTCCTTCCAAATAGTACTATAAAATTATATGTATAAATGGGCAGTTTGTTAGTGTGTGTCACAGCTATTGAAGGCTTCAGTGCATGCAAGCAGGTTATATATTGTACCATCTGTGGCACTCATCTAGACGTCGACTGATGGAAAATGAACACATTTATGATGAACTGAAGTAGTAAGTATTGAAATAAAAACAAAAAAGTGTTTTCAGTTGGCAGGTTGGCAAGTGGCTTATCTTATTCCTAGCATACTTTAGGTCTTGACATTGTTTTATTAAAAAAGGAGTATTGCAACTAGAGTCATATTTCTCAAATTGGCACACAAAAGATATCAGTTTTTTACTTGAGTCAATGCTACTGAGTCAGTCATAACTGTTATTGTTAACATCTAAATTATAACCGTTTGATTTTTCATTTTTGCCCTTTGAGTATTAGTGATATGTTTGCTACCAGGCACTGGAAATAGAAGTTTTTTTTTCTTTGATATGCAGAAATTTGGTGCATTTATTACCTGGGAAAACCTTTTAATGATACAGCACAGATAATCCAGATATGGCAATATCCTCTACAGCTTCTTAACATTTCATAAGGCTTTATGTGTGTGTACTTTGTTGTTTACAATGAGTTCCAGCTATGCACGCATAAAATATGACTTGGTTTCTTATTTCAATTGTTTTCAAGGTTAATATAAAATGGAGTAACAAAGCATACATTTGCACAAGCAAGTAGTGTTTTACATTGATCTTCAGGAATAATTGATGGCAAGTCCATTAGTAGATTAGGTCAGTGCTGTTAAACTTCAAGCTCTCAGTGCTTGTAGAATGTGAAATGGTTTTCATGTATCTGTTCTGTACTAGGGTAACTTGATAGATTACTGTGAGATTTGGCTGTTATTAAAAGTTTGTTTAACAGTAGATCGCATTAAGAGTAGATTATATCTATTTATCTGTGTATTAATTAGCTTCCTGTGAAGCACTTTCATTTGATGCTGAATGAAATATTGCATGCTGACCATGTTTTTGAAGTAAACATTATCTTTCTAGATAAATATTTTCATTTTTTATCCAGGTAGTGATCTATGTGTATGATTATTATTATTATTTTTTCATTTTAGGGTATTGTCTGTGAAAGGCTTTCTTTCTTAAAAAGCTATCGAAGTTATCAGCAACTTCTATCTTCCCAGTTTTTTGTCAGCACCATCTTCCACCCCTCCCCCATATTCAGGGGCTTAACAATACATTTCTTATCTTATTTACCAACTAGAAAGTATACCATAAGTGCAGACCTCCACCAATAAAAAAGCAAGAGGCTTAAATTCATATGAGATCACTTTTTCCTCTCCTTAAATACTCTATACCTAAAATTTCTGCAAAATTGTACATAACTGATGCCATTAAAAAACTACCCTTTCTAAAGTAAAGTTGATTGTTTTTAGAGGACAGTTGGATTCTTTTGGTGAGAAAAACTAAAATTATTTCTTATGCATTTTATAGTAATCACAAATCATCACACTTTACATATTTTATCAGACAAAATGTTTCCGAGCCCACTTTTTTCACTTTTGACTAAAAGAAAATTATTTGAGCAGCAGTTGTAAATTTATTGCATAAAAAGGTGCGTGACACTTTGGTGTGGCTGTAAAATTGGTAAATTTAAGAAAAAAAGTCTAAAATAACCATCAGTGCAACTGTGTATAACAGAGTAATATCATACGTAATTCCCTGGGGTCTGTCACAACCCAGTGTGAGTGAAAACTGATGGACATAAACCAAGGTATTATACCTTAATTTCCTCTGTGAACTAAATTGATATATTAATGTAATATTTAGTATTTACTCTAGCAGTTGTACATGGACCAGAATTGTTATTTTGACCTTTTTGTATTCATATTACAGGCAAAGTGAGCCTCTTCAGATGGCTTTTAGAGTAACATGGGCATATCTACAAGCCAATTATGTAAGGGTGGTTAGACTGGTGAAGAAACTGGAGTTCTTACAGGCTTGTGCTGTCCACCAGCACCTCATTAGTATTCAGAGGTAAGTAAATTCTGACTTCAGAGATAAGGAAATTTGAAAATCATGTCATTTGCCTTCTCTCTCACATATGCCTGCACGTTTGCGCACACACGTACTGATTATTTAGCATTACCCATTCATTCTACTTGTATCTGTGAAAGATGCCAGGAGAAAGCAACACACCACTGCTGTGCACTATTCTAAAAAAATCAGAGCTAATCTTATTCATTAGGTACTCCTTTGCCATGGAAAAATTTAATTTCTCTGTGCTGCCCAATCCCTTTGAAACTGTGAAGCACTTAAAGACAACCCTACCATGCACTTAAATATAAACACAAACTTTGGCATTATTTTTATTGAAGTGACTCAACTTAGACAAAAGAAAAATTTAATCATATTTATTTAGATTTTATTTTTGAAATTTTTGAAATTTTTGTAAAAGTTCGTTTTCCACCATAAGGCTGAAACCACCTGTTTTTCAGTTGTTTACTCAGCTTGGTTTACTTCTCCAATGTTACTTCATTGTAGGGATGCCCTGCGCAGAATGAGTGTAGCATACCACAGTAAAGCCTGTAGGTATCCACTGGACCATTTAGGTGAGATTCTGGGCATTGGGAGCACGGTCAGTCTACAGGCCATGTGCCAGCAGTGTGGGCTAACTGTCCAGGATGGGAAGATCTGTTTCCAGAGAGGAAATTTTAAGGAGCAAGAGAAGGTATGGCAGAAAGGCAGTCTGATTTATAATGGGCATAAAATCAAAGACAGTGACAAAAGAATTATTACACAACCCATTTGTATAATGATAGCTGATGGTAGTAGTTAATTTTGTAGATATCAGTTTCCCCTTCAAATCCTTCTTAAACATTGAGGTTCTCAGCTGAATATAACTGGTATTACATTGTCCCACTTACCGTAACTAGCTGGTGGTACACTTCCAGAAGGTGCTCTCCACCTCTCTGATCCTCCAGTTTGAATGTATAAATCGGTGTGCTTTAAATTGAGAGAAAACATTGTGTAGGTTTCTCAGACAAGCTATGACCTGGGGGTTTCAGTGAATAATATGAATCTGAAAATAGATTGCTTGTGCACAGACTGTGCCAACTTCATAGAACCAGAATGACAGCTCTTGCAAATTACACCACTCTCAGCCACTGAGGGACTTGTACATTTCCAATCTTAAAATCCACGATTGACAATTTATTTCAGAATTCCCTGTATCCCCTTGATTTTATTGACTCCATGCTCAGTTCCAAGTCAGTAATGGATATCCTTGTGAAGGATAATGGATGAAGTTCTCTGGTTATCCCAAAGAAAACTCGACCAAATGAGTGGGCCAAAAAGGACAAGAGGGACAGCTATGTAGGTTGGATAATGGTGTTTTTGAAGAAAATAGGCACATAAATTGAGTGAGGTGCTATTATCACTGCCAAAGAGGTTATGTTTTTCACCTCGGTTTATCTCTGTCGATCTGTTCATCACCAGCCTAACTCAAAAAGTTACGGAGCAATTTTGATGACATTTTGAGGATTGGTCAGAAATAGATTTAATTTGGGTGGTGGTTAAGCAGTTTGCTAATTAATTAGTTAATTAACTGATAATTGATAATGATGAGAATTTAGCTAATCAGTTAGTTAATTTCTAGTAACTTAGTAATTGAGTTAATTAATTAATTAGTCTTTGTGGGAATCTGTGATCTCTGAGTGGTTTGTTGATTACCTATCTCACTTTTTAAAAATAAATGTCAGATAAATTTACACTGAAGACTTTTTTAATTTTAACAAATGGATTTTGTTTTTCTTTTAAGGTAAAATGGAAAGAGCCACCTGTGGAAAGCAAAATTAACAGACAAGAAACACCCCAGGTTGGAGGATCTCAGAACTTTAGGAAGCCTTTCCTTGTGATTCTGATATCGATTTGGTTCTGATCAATTATATGGTAATAAATTTGAGAATGGATGGAAACCAAATTCATAAACACTGACTACATGTGATAATTCTAGTGGTTTGAATTCTAGTGGTCATATTTGACAGTACAAAGTAAGTTGTTTCTGATGAGACTAACACATACAGGTATTACCTACCAGTGCTACACAAGACATGACTATAAACCTATTTCACATTTTTTTTATATTTGTGATGTTCCTTTTATTGCATGTTACTAAAGAGTTACTCTAGCAGCTGCTGTAAACAGTGTTGGATAGTTCAGAAACAGAATGTGTTATGCAGGGGCGGATTGGGGGATATTTTCTGAAAGTCTTCCAAATTATCTTTGTTGAGCCATCCTCCATTTTTGACCGTCTTCTGACAGAATAAATTAGATACCCTTCATTGTAAACTTGAAAATCTGACCATCTTCCAGAAGACCCAGAAGATGGCCTAAATCCGCCCCTGTTATGTGCCAGATAATGCACTGACACCCAAAGGATGTAAGACGGAACATCTCAAGCATCAGTGGGGAAGGGGGTTCAAGGCATGCGTATATCATGAGAGGGTAAGTGTATTATTTGACATACATACAGAGAGAGAGAGAGTTATGACATTTCACTGAAAACGCCCCCTAATGCAGAATATATTTCATGGAAGTGATACATGGTGATTTTCACAAAATAAGAGACATGAGGTGGCTGATATTTGTTTATTTGCAGAATAAATAACTGTACAAGCTTAAGGTATGCCCAGACCCATGTTAAATACACAAAAATAAAGAACATTTATATAAATTATTTTTCATAACCAGTTAATTGCATAAAATATATTCTGTATAAATCATTTACTTACAACAGCATAAGCTTAGATATATAAATATATATATATATAACAATAACAAACAAAAACAAGTAAACAAAATGTAAAACATTTTTATGACTGAAAAGTGAAACATGCTAGGTGAAAGTGTAACTTTTGAGATATGGAGCCTATGATACAAACTGAATTGTCGTAGACTTTGTTACTGTGTAATACATTTTGAGTTTACACAGTCAACGATTTGGCTATTCCATTATTTTCATCAAAACCACTTTGAATGCTGTTGCTTCACTGCTAACCTTTCGGTCATAATTCCTTGCTTGTTTCCATTCTAAAAATGTTTAAACATCTCAGATGTTTGTTAAATCACAGTTACTTGAATGGAAAATAAATCAATAATAAATATAATTTACATATACCACAGTCGGAGAGAGAGACGGTTAGTAAAATCTGAAAGAAAAAAGGCCAACAGATTATGCAATGTGTCCTATAAAGTTGTCTATGGGACCATTCCCACTTGCTATCAACTCAACAGGCATAAATGTGTGACACGCCTAGTAAAGCTGTTAGGGGGTAATTATCTTTACCCCCCTAACTGATTCGGTAGGTGTGACAGACATTTAAGCCGGTTAGTTGATAGCAATTTAGTGAGACTCCCCAGGGAGTTAGACCGATCCAGATGGATCGATCTAGGCATGGGAACCCAGTCTTTGTGGTTATCTAGTCCTGTGATTGTAATAATGGAAATGACGTAACAGTTAAGCAATATATCAGAAGCTATAACACCAATAATACTTGGTATAAAATAACGTTATACGAAAAAAACAAACAAGATACACATGCGTGAAAGTTTGAAGATGTAATTTGATTTCGTTTCCTCTCAAATAATTTCCTTTAGAATTATTCGAAATAACCCATAAAAATGGAATGGCACTACTGTATCTGTACATTATCTCCGGCACGAGTAATGTCACACAGTGTTTTAGAATGCCGGAACCACGATCTCAGTACGAATAAATGCAGTTCATAAAAATATATGCAACAAAATGCAGATGATAAAGGCCACGTACATATAGTATCCCGGACCGTGATTATGTTTTACGGCAACGCTCTTTCTAAACCGTCGCACGTTTTCCCTCACACACGTGGAACGGTTCGACAGGCCGTTCCAGATTGAAGACTCTCCCGCTGGGGGCGCTGAGCGTTCTGTGGCACCAAACATGTTGACGTAGCAGTTCTTCACAGCCGATCTGGCTCCCTCCCACTTTCCAGGCCCCTCCAGGCGGAACTGCGCGGGGACACAAGGACCAAAGTAACACCAGAGAGCAAACATGGGATCTCTGAAAAACATTTTCTTGAGATTTGGCTTGCAGCCGACAGCGTCTGCGAGTTCGTCCATGTATGGCACCCAGAAAGTCTGTAATTGTAGATAATATTAATGATTAACAACGTTTGTAGACACAGGTTATGTTGGCCATTAATGATTAACATTTGCTTTTAAGACCCATATAATGGAAACTGACATTTTAGGGCGCGACAAGTTAAATGTTTATTGTCTATATGTGTTGGGCGAGAGTCGAGTCCCGTCACAAAAACCAACTGTGTAAAATCAATGCTAAATTTGGAGTTGTACTAGTAAATGGCACACTTTAAGAAACAATATCAATAAAAAGGGGGTAAGTAATTAAACAAGTAACCACAAACTACTGTGGCCACACAAATGATAATGCCATTATGCATCATTCTTTGATTTGATAAAAGCCTTGCTCTGCGATCCTGGGTTGACGAAATTGCTGCCTTTTGAACGTAAAAAAAGCATTTTCGGTTTTAAGATTCTCTGAGTCAGCTGCAGCAGTGCATCTATCAGTATATGTGTTGTGGGTCATTAAATTCCATCTAATTTCAACAGCAAAAACAGTGGAATAGGATTTTTCTTAATGGCTCAGCCTACGAGGTCATGTCGTAGGAACAAAAGATCCAATAAAAAATATCTAGAAGCCGGTACGTTTTTCACGCGTTCTCCAAAACTCGCTCACAATCACTGTTTCTTACCTGCAATGCATGCCTCTGAGAAGGCAAAAATGTCTGTCTTACGTTCTTCTTTCTCTGGGCTATGTCTTCCATAATAATTTCTTTTGAAGGTAGAGTGAGATGACCTGCCATGTCAAAGTTTGGATATTTAACCACATTGCAGATGAAAACTATAGTCAAAAACGGTCATTTACAATAACAACACTAACCCTTAAACTGTATTGAATGATACAATATGGCGTAAAGAGGCAAAAACATAAAAAATTTCGAACATTTGTAAAGCGCCATGTAAATAAGATTCGTCAAAGAAAGAGCTATAAATATAATTACCTTTAACGATCCTGGTGAACCAACGGCTCTGTAGCTCAGAGATGGGCATGACTGCGCCCACTGCTTGAACCAGGCCTATCATTGCCAGGGTGGGGTGCGGTAATTGTGGCGGGAAGACGTACTTGTACAACTCGATGTTGTTGTTCTCTGTGTTCAACACGGCGGAGCTCAGGAACCGGTACTTGTAGTCATAGCCGGTGGCCAGGATCACGACGTCTATGCTTTCAAATGTGTTGTCATCAAACATCACCCCTGCAAAAAACAATTGTTTACACATATCAATTACTCCATACAAATGGAAGCGCCCATCTTTTCGTTGAACGCGCTTATCTCAGATTGTTTTAGATGTTCTTGGTGCGTTTGTCATCAACGTTGCGTATCGTTCATCAAACGCAATTGGAGAAGCTATCAACTTACCGTTTTCCGTGAAGCACTTGACATTGGGTCTCACTCGAATTGCTCCGTTCATTATCCTTAAATGGATGTCCTCGTTTATGGTGGGGAACGCTTCAAGTGCCCTGAAAGGACGATTGACAAAGTAAATTATTTTTTATTTGACGAAAAATAAATGATGACAAATATTTCTACGTCTTCTATTTTTATTCGTTATGAAAGATTCCGTCAATGAGGATATTTCCATTTCAAGTTTTTTTTTAATTTACAAAGTGTTTACCGAAAGAATGGGAAGCATATTTTCTAACTGAAAAAATCGTGACATGTCCTTACCTGTGTACGGGATTGAGACCAAGGCGCTGATGGTTGAATTTATAATTCGCCATTTTCTCCACACTCCACTGGAGCAGCCAACGCGGCAATGAGAACATCACCCTACTGTTGGCCATGGCGTCCGCAGGAAAGCCGAAGGGGCCCAAGCGACTTACGACCCATGCGCCACGACGAGAGCTGAGATAGATCTAGCAAAAAATAAGGAATTTGTGATAAAAACTGTCACACCACAAAGAAATAATTGTATGAAAATGAAAAATTAAATCTTTTCTAAAGAAACTAAAGGTGCCAATGGGGCATGACACGTGGACCCTTCTTCAAAGGACCTTGATCACGATTGACTTGTCGATTTTTAAATTTGAAGAAAATTAGTAATATATTGCAAAAAAGTCATACGGGTCAATTTTCTTCACTACTGCAAGTTGTAAAGCGCCAGTTCAACCTTGCAGATATTGTGCAGTGCTCACTCGTGTTACTTAAATGTTCAATGAAAGCGCGATTTTCTGACCGAAGGCCCTTCAAACGAAATGAATTCTTTCAAGTATCATCCATCTCAGGAAAAGATGATGCAAAATGATAAGGTTTGAACTACCTGCGCCGAAACCCTGGACATTAGCAGTGCCACATGGGGTCAATCTTTTCAACCTAAAGACCAAAGCTATTGTAAAAATGGGCGCAAAATTGGGACACCCTGAACTGAACTTTGGGTTTTTGGCATATTTGAGGTTGAACACAGTGTATTTCACGTAACAAGAGATCTTTGTCATTTAAAAGGCAGTAACTGTGAGTCAAGCAAAGTTCATATCTATTCTTCACTTCTTCGACTGCATAGAATATCATGCCCAAAGGACATACACCAAGCAGCAAAGCGTGAAGTTCGACCTTGTCTTAGTTGGGTCAGTTTGGACTTTTTTCTCGGGCTTTTAAGTCTATGAAAGATATAAACCATTTGCATTTTGATCAAATTCTCAAATTTGAATCGGAAAAAAAAAAAAAACAGAAATGCGCGTCTGTGTTTATATGATTTTCTTTCCAATAATTATTTACTTATGCCTATTGCTCCTTTCAGTTAACATTTTTGCTCGCTCTTAAAGTCATAGTTTTTTTTTCGTTTTGCTGTATTCCAGCTCATTTGCTTAAATGACAAAACAAAGATAAAAAATGGGAGTAAGGACAAAAGAAATGATACAGATTATACCATGGTTATTTAAACACCTTAAACCATATACGAAATGTCAATAAAATATATTTTCTTGTACGAATTAGAAAAAGTTAAGCTGGCGTACGGCCGCTCGTATACATCTTCATAGTCATTTTTACACAGTTGTTCTGTAAATGTTCTATGCAGTGTCTACTTCGTAACTGTACCTTTTCTCCCCACGAGCTCAGGTCTACGGCAATGTCCACTGCTGAATTACCCATCCCTGTAGAGATAAAAAAAAGGGGGAAAATAAAAATTTGCGATTTTATTTTACAGATATCCATTAGTCATTTATCTGTTAATAGTAGTAATAGAAGTATTACTCGAAATGAAATCATCTTCATAGAAATCATCTTCATAGAAATCACGCACAAATGACTGGATTTTTAGCGTTTTAAAGCGCAACTTCTTCAATGATAATAAATACGAAGAGATCATACGCACTAGACTGTAACCTAAACTTGCATAATTCGTATCTTTTTACCAAATGTTAAAAAGAGAACTGACATTCAGCATGTTCAATCGGTAGGTTCATTTTTGTGGCGAACAAAAAGTGGTATCCATTTTCTGAAGGTAGAATTACAGAATTGCACGTCTGGCCACGAATAAAAGCAACGGTTCGTTTGACATAGCGTTTTCTTTCAACTTTGGTTCTCTTAAGACATTTTTTGCGTAAATTGCTTATTATTTAAGCAATTGTTTACGATAATTCCGTGCCTTTGGAACGATGTGCGTATTTTCCAAGCTGGTCTAGACTATTATCCTACTCTAGATTACTTTGTTCCTGTATGATCTCTGTCCCGAATACATTATTTCCTTTTCATAACAATGAAATATACCGCCGAGAAGATCACGCCCAATTATAGTATTCTGTAGTGCACAGTTTTTAAAAACAGGATTCAACATTGAATGTGACAATTCAGTCTGAAATATATCTATTTAATTTCCGTAGCCTGTTATATATTCATTTATCATGCCAAAAATTTGTTTGAATATACATCTGATGTTAAATAATAAGTTATTAAAAAGCACCGTATACTGACCCTTTTATAATCTTGCTTAACCAATATTGTCTATAGTGAGATCGCAGTTACTGATATTTTATCCTTTATCTTATACTTTATTTTTGTGATGTAAGCATAATATAGACGTGTTAGAAGTAGCTTAGACAGCGAACAATGTTAAAATGTAACATTCTAAAAGCTGAATAAATTATTATTATAAACATACGTATTTTTTCATTGTGCCTTTTTTTTTTTTTTTTTTTTTTTTTTTTTNNTGAAAAATTTTTATTATAAACAAAAGTATTTTTTTATTTTGTTTTTTTTTTTTTTTTTTTTTGCTTTCCTGAACCTCTTTGTATTTCAAGGACAATATGAACGTAGATAATGAGGGGACGAGAATTAAATTCTCCTCCTCCTACTCCTCTGAGGATGTTGGTCAAAATGCTCTGGCATAAGAAAAAAAGGTCCGGTGCATGTGAAGTAGTTCTAGCCAACCGTTCTCTTGCCTCCCTCCCTTTTCCTTACTAAATCAAGATGAGAGGGTGGCTGCACTGTAACTATTTGACGTTGCATTTTTGGTCTTAATATACATGGCCTGAGGAACTTTGCGGCACTGATTTTAGCTGTTGTTACGAAAAAACTTGCTGTAACTTTGAATATGCAGGGCATAGATGGTAGTAAAACCCTTTGCTAGATTAATGTACTAGTATATGCCTATTCAATTAAAAATCATTCGATACTTAATCATTTATGATATACTTAAATGGGCGGTGGGCTTTAAATCACCAAAATGATATTACAAATACGCTGTACAGCAATCAACCACTTACAAAACCTCATACAGTGTAAAGGTATACAACAATCAACCAGTTACAAAACCGGCGCCATCATTTTATTCATGTTCTTCCTCAATGGCACACTCATCTGGGACAGTGGAGTTTTTGCCACAGCACATCGTCTTGAAACGACCATCTTTTGATCACAAATATGTCAATTAAATTGTTTGCATGAACACGAGTGTAATAGGGCATGCTAATAATGCATTATGTTTACGTTTATGATGAGAGGAACCATCAAGACAACCCAATGGACGACGCGTAAGCGTGTGGTATGCAATTTACTATTGCGCTACCATGTGGAGGGCGTTCTCCGTAATAGGGACGCCAAGACAAAAATCTTCTTTTACACAACTGACATGAGCTGTGATAGAAAAGAGCATTGTAACCATCTACCGTCATTATGTCTTAATGAGGTTTGAGCTTCAACAACTTCCGATATCTATGCATATTAATTCTTCATAGGACCCTTCACGAATTACTTATCCTCTCTATGCAGGCACAAAATGCCAAGTACATCAACCGCGAGTTTTTCAATTATTTCATAAAAACGTGCGCGATTCCTAAAATAAATAAGCAAGCGTTTCTCTCTGTGTTTAATTGTAGATCCAACGCATAATGCTTGAACCTTTTTTCTTTTTATTATACGGACATGCGGCTAACACCTGCATACCGAATCACAACAAGATTGATCAAAACAACCATGACCCTTGCTGGACTTAATTTCTGTTCTTTATGGAAGGTAAACAGACAGAAGATACAGATCACTTCTACACCCATTATACGTATCAAATTCAGTATCCTCAAGTTGTTTACCAATTCCACTCCGGGTTGTTTGGGTGCGTTCGCCAGTCACCTCTTCAGTTTAGCAGTTCATAAAATAACTGGACGGGTGAGGTGTCGGGGCGATCCCCGTAATCTAGCGGACATAAGAAAGAAGTAGAACTTATTCTTACCAATTATCAGCACTTTCTTGTCTTGGAAAACATCAGGACGTTTGTAGTCATGAGAGTGAAGCTTCACGCCGCGGAACTTGTCGAGGCCCTCGAAGTTCGGAATGTGGGGAGCGGCGTGGTGGCCCGAGCACACCATTACGCCGTCGAACTCTTCCTCGTGCGTGCCTTCGCCCGCGTCGTCCAGGCGCTTGGTTGTGATGCACCAGCGTCCAGAAACAGCGTAGTCGTCAGCGGGTCTAATGTGCTCGACGGAGGAGCGAAATTGGATGTACTTCAAAAGATCAAACTTCGCTGCATACAAGTGAAAGTACTTGAGTACTTCGGTGTGGTGCATGAAAGGCGGGGCTTCCTTCGGGACTGGGAAATCGCTGAAAGCCATCATTTCCTTGCTGATGTTAATAACACACGATCTGTATACACTCCCCTTGGACCCATTAGGTTCCTCGCTGTAGTTCCAAAGCCCCCCGATATCACTTTCTCTCTCATAGCACACGGGCAAGAGACCTTCATCCAGGCAGGATTTGATGGCGGTTAGGCCACTGCACCCTGCGCCTATGACGGCAATTTTCTTCATACTGCTGCAGAGTGATTCCTGTCCGGACCGAACTAAACACTGTGAGGTCACCTTCTCCCGGTTTCGTCGAAGGTTCCGGAGAGCTATTTAACCAAGTGGTGTGACTGACTATACCAAGACATGCGCAACGGACATTAATCTCCACCGCACGAGCCGCGTGTCGTAATTTGTGCACATAGATTGGAATAGTTAATACACGTTCATTCCTAGCTGTTGCGTCATCGATTTGCTTGTTTGTTTGTTTGTCTAGTGATGCATTTTCACCACAGATGTTGGATAAATAGTCACAATGTTTACATCGTATCTCTGTTTAAAAAGTTTATTTCAATGTTTTATAAACCGTATATTGTTGCACACGATTGTCACTGCAAACGTCACTAGACAACACAGGTAATAGTATAGCTTTCACCAAAAAAAAAAAAAACTTCGAGCAATTTGAAGCCGGTCTTTTCTCTTCAAAGTTTACATGATATGAGGGCTTTCAGTTGAGATATGCCCTGTCAAAAGAAAAAATTATGAAAAATGTGAAGTGCGCAGTTTAAAATCAGCTCTATTTTATTTGCTGTGGGTACTTATTGAGGCAAAAAATACTTCCCCGGTCTCTCTTAGAAAAAAATTCGACTGAAATCAATGTGGAGAAAAAAATCATAAAAATGAAAAAAACTGAACATTTTTATCTTCACTGAAGCATCAAATCCAATTCCCTACGATTGAAACTGCGTTTTCATTACACCGAATTTGATTATGTACCTGTTGAAAATTGAACATATTACTGGAGGTTATCCTTACCCTTGCTATCTTTTATATCTGTCAAAATTTTCAATTAACATTGACACATACATTGTCTTTTTTATCTATATGAATCATTATTAGCTTTTGTTTTTATATCAGTCTAGAACCTACGTATTGCTGAATGAAAGAAACGAAACGGACAACCAAGAAAAAATAATTTCGTACGTGTTAATCGCGTTGATCAGACAGCCTAGGACTGATATTTATATGACTGAATTAAAGATAAAAATGATAGAACTAGTAGAACTTGTGGATAAATCGCGCCAGTCAGTGACATCTATGCAATGTGCCTATTCTCGGCATCGGTAGACGTCATCAGCTACTAGTTCAACTGTACTTTACGGGGGACCTGTCGTTACAAAAGAGAAAGAAATGACCAGCACTTCTGGCATTTAAATCTGTAACAGGACACATTGAAATGTCGTATATAATTGATAGTTCTAAAACAGCACACAAAGTAATGCAATAGGGCACTGTCTGAGATCTGTTGTAGATGGAAGTGAAGCGGGAATACCCTGGACGTGCGGTGCTGGAGTCTGGTTGGCTCTTCCTCTCACATGCGTTTGGAAGGTGATCTCTGCATGGTCATCACTGTTAAAAGTGCCACCTTTGCCACTGCATGGTTTTGGGCTGGGTTTTATTTTTCACGTTTTGACTGCTATATTCTTTTTCTAAAGAGACAATCTTACACAAGAAACGGTCTGACGGGTGTTGTCCTTTGTACTTTGATGTCTGCCGTGGAGGGGTTTTCCACCAACTTGATAGTATAGGAAGAAAGACTGTATAGTGAACTTCAGCATGTCCATTCCATAGGACCAGCTCGGTTTACTATTGTACAGAGAGCTGGTAAACTTTTCACCTTGTCGCGCTCGAAATCTAATAGCAATTGTAGCTTATATTTTGTTAATCGAATGTAATGTAACATTTTACGCAGGTCGAAGGTGCCTATGTAAGCAGGTTAAGATCTACTTATAATTATAACGTCTTTAGTGAACCATATGGTAGGTCCTGTGCACATCCCAAAACCGTAGCTAGAAATTTTAATTTAAATCTTTCATTCATTATGAATTTACTGAAAATACAAATACATATTGTGAAAAATACAGACGTCTTTCATTTTTTGTGTTAAAACGGGAGGTTTGAAAGGTTTGAAACTTTGAAGGAAGACGGTCCCTCTCTTGCTAACAATAGATTGTACTTTATCTTTTATTTCTGACTGATTTTTACTTAATGTCCTGTTTTTATGACTATAAAATTAAACATCGTAACACAAACATGTCTATTATTGTTTAATCATATTTATATCCGAATACTGCTAATGCCTCGGGGCACATAGGTATGTTTCTCAAACACTCGATGAAAAAAAAATAGTCGCATTGAAAGTCGCATTGAAGGTAGGCCCTACCTACTGGTATGTAAATGATGAAGTAACTTCATTTTTTATCTTTTCGAAAATTCAAATATGTGTGTAATAAGATGTTACTAGTTGATTCAGCTTCATCTTAACGCTAATCATGTAAGGAACGGATAAGCTACACTTGCCTCTATAAATGTCGTCCTTTTCTTCGACAGCAGCGCCTTAATTATAGCAATGCTATGGTCCATTGGATTTTCGGGATGGCCACCTTTCTTTAAAATCCTTATAAAGACCATTGTGCACTCATATAACTTCCAACAGAAAGAGTTTACCGAAAAAGTTGCAAAGAACAATCCAGCAGAGTAGAGACTATTATTACATCCAATTCATGTGTTATGATGTGTCAGGCCAAAATACATAGTCCAACTTTGCAAGAAGGGTAGGCCAACGACCGAGTTGCGTTTATATTCTGCTGTCAGGTCGTGATTTCAAGGGAGGGGTGGGGGTGGGGGTCTTTTTCTGAAAAAGTGGACTGTTTACCATAAAACCTATGCGTATCTAGACCAAATTTTACCCAAAGCGGGCCTTTTCCCAGCGAAAAGGGCGATTTGTTCGAACCACCCGAACTCCCCTGGCTACTGGCCTGTAACCTACTGAAAACAGCCAAATAAAGCTAAAATGATAAATCTCCTTATATCTAAATTTTCTTTGATGCAGAAAAACATTACAAACTCTAGATAACTCTAATAATGCATCTATCTAAATTAAAGAAACGGATTATGGCTGAGCTTATACCGAATGTATGGAGAGTGGAAGGTAGGCTAAGGAGAAGGCTAAGGGGATTTTCAGCCTCGATCTCAATTTTGACGTCATTTTGATCAGGTGCTTGTAATGAGCGAGAACTCGTGAGGGGTAGCTAGCACCATGCCGTGCAGATATTTGCTTCTTTTTTCTGCTCTGCTGGAGATTAGCAGTGCGGGTTTGATACCAGACACATCACTGAAATATGTTAAGCATACAGAGACAAATTACGTCCCAATTATAGGTACGTCAGTGTGGTGAGCTTTCGGACAGAGGCAGAGAAGTTGTATATATTTTTGCTCGGTGTCATAAACTGGTAGCGAGCGTAACATGTAATAGAAGTGTTGGGAAACAGTGTTACTACTTGCTAATGCGATAAAATAGTATTGCTCAAAGTAGTCAAATGCATTTTATTTCTTTTGAGCTTTAAATTTATGTTAAAAAACTGTAGTTTCAATTATCTTTTCCCAGTCACTTCCCGGTTTTGAGTCTGCCATTCGCAGCGTTTGCAGCTTGTGTTTACATTTTATCGTTACTAAATGTAGGGGTATATTTACGCGCATTATATGTATAAATGTGCAGTGTATGGATAATGTGAAATAAATTTAACGTTAGGCACATAAATTCAGATCGACAGCGTATCAGTGTTGATCAAGTGAAGGCACATATAACTGAATAATACTTCTAGCAACAAGTTCTACACATCTAACGTCAACATATTTAGAGCCAAGTGACTCAGCAAAACTTACAAGTTTCATAGCTGCAAGAAAGCAAATGGTGTAAATCTGGAAATGCAGATCAGATTGCTTGAGTGGGACCCAAAATTTGAGGTCTGGAATGTATATCAGACAGCGAGAACAAAAATGGAATTATTTGAAATAAATTCAACCAAATATTTACTTTCTCTTAAATGTACAAGAGCCTTTCAAGGATGGCGATGGCTTTTGTGTTGACTTAGCAGCCACAGTGGTCAGACGTGCATTTTAATTGCTTTCTAGCAGCCATATAGTTTGGCCTGCTTTCCCCCTTCCCCCCCCCCTCCCGAGAGTCTGTACACGCATCCTGCCAATATTAATAATAATAATAATTTATTTTTTGAGCACTAAAATGTTTCAGTACATTTTGCAGGCCCTCTAAACTACTTGTGTTATACATATATGTAATATATATCTAGACCTATTATCACACTTATGTGATATCAGGCTTTCAAACATAAATGTAATTATGTTTCATAATTTTCTTATATACATAAACTACAGTAACAAGTGGAAATATTTCTTATGAATGTGGGAAAAATAAACTATAATGAATTATATGATGAATATATTGCTGTGTATCTAAGCTTAAGAAAATCCATTTGAATAACTGATGCTTTGACGAGGTACAAAAGACTTAATGAGAAGTTGTAATTATTAACACATAATGAGAAGTCTTTGATCATTACAATTATGTAAATGAAGTCCCCTCTGTTATTATGCAGGTATTATGTCCCAGGAGTCTCCAGACGAGTTGAAGAAGTATGGGCCAACCTACATACCAGCTTCTTATGTGGGTTATTTGGAGCAGGCAGGAGCAAGGGTGGCACCAGTGAAGTAATAGACTTGTTTTTAATTACTGAGATGATGTTTTGTCATGAAATATATTCACTAGTATACATGTATGAGATACAGATTTTGTATGGCAGTTGTAGAGTTATACTCTAGTATTCAGTTTTACCCCTGAAAATAGCTAAAAAAATTGTTGGATTTTTTCACGTGTTACATTAAAAGAAAGCAGATTCATTAAATCCTGGATGACAGTTATTTCAGTTTAATTATTAAGAAATATTATAATAAATTTAATTATAAATCCACATTTCTTTCACTTTCATATTTCAGTGATTTATTATTTTCTTTAAGAAATGCTATTTTTTGTACACCTAGGTAATTTCTTATACTCAGATATGCACTTATACTCAGATTCACCACTTTTTTTTAAAAAATTGATTTTTTAAATTTTTCAGAGTAAACCAGACAGATGACTATTACATCAGTCTCTTTAAATCTTTGAATGGGTAAGTCAGGGGAACAGAGGTATAAATAACTTTCTTGAACCTTGCTGCTGTGTAAACAATAAAATTACAGCATTTATTCTATTCAGAAAGTTGCTCTTATATTCTCCTATTTTGATAGTTTTTTTTTCATGAATTTTAGAGTATTATTTCCTGGAGGAGAAGTGTCCATTCTTGACTCTGGATATGCAAAGGCAGGGCAGATCTTCTTCAAACTAGCCATTGAGGTAAGGGACTATGATTTCTATATGTTATTGTGAAAATAAATAATTGATATGTATGAAGCAGATTAAAGTTAAATGGCTGTCAGAGAATCGGTGTATCCTGTGCAGTATCTATTTGATATTTTTTAATTTCAATTTCTTCACGAGTCATATTTTGACCCATCCCTTTTCTTGGATTCTATCTTCTGTACCATTTCTTATTAAATAGCTTCAGCCCATAACCTAAAGCCGTTGGCTAAGTAAGGCCCAGGAAAAAGGAAAACCACATGTCCCTGGGTCTTTAACATGTCCTTGTTTTTTCCATCTTTCAAACTGCACTAAATACCACTTTATTGAATACATTTATTTATTTGTCTCCTGGATTCATGATTATTATTTGTCTCAGGTATGTCATTTTGCTGTCTCAAGGTTATGAAATCAGCAATTTTTGCTGAGTCATTTGACTCTTGAAATGTTGGTGTCACATGTTTATATTGGCTTATCGAGAAAAATCTTACCGTTTTCAAGGGTTCTTTTTTTCTCATCTCTTAGAATGTAGATGGAAATAAAACACAAGTCATTCTTGGCCACACTAGAACTCATTCTTTCCTTTTTGTGTATTTCATATATTTTCATATATATATATCTATCTATGGTATTTTATAAGTTACATGAGGATAGATGTGTCTGAGCATCAAGTTACACAGTAGGTACTGAATACTGAATACTAGTTGATAATCTGGTATAATAAAAAAACTTGTAAACAGGTCAGGTTTGTCAAGTTGGAGTTGGACACTTATGTCCCATCTCCACTTTTTACATTCACGTTGAATTTTTCAAAATTGAACGTGAGTTTTCAAAAAATAATTACTTGTATGAATTTGAAAATTTTGTTTTTCAGGTGAAATGTTAATTAGCACAGTGTGTGTCCATGTTTGTGTGAGTGTGGATATATATATATATATATATATATATATATATGTGTGTGAAGTGTTATTTTTATTTTCAAAATATTTTTCAAGTCTTAACTGATACAAGAATCATATGTAAAAAGAAATAACATGTGACAGTTAATTTCAGGCTTATGACCGAGGAGATTACTTCCCCCTTTGGGGAACCTGTCTTGGGTTTGAGCTACTCACAGCCTTGGCCACTGGAAAAAATGTGCTCAAAGATTGCAGCGACATGGACATCAGCATTCCACTCCACTTTGAACAAGGTAGGTTTTAAGTTTTCTTTTGTGTAGTATTGGTGAAAAAAGAAATTGTGTCTGTAAAGAGACTTGTCAGTTTTGTGTTCAAGGCCATTTGATGAAAACTTAGTCTCATAGGTAAAAAAACTTGCCAAGGATCTTTTGAAATGACTGTCCTTTTACCATGATTTTTGTTGTTTTCTTTGAAATGCACAGTATTGTAACTGTTTCCTTCAGGTAAGCTTATTTTATCTTGACTGGAAAGACCTATTTTTATTTATAGAGAGTCTGTGTTTTTGCTTTTGTGTATAGCCAATAACTATAGAGACTTTCATAAATGTATTTATGGAGACTGTTTGAATTCAGATTTCAGGAAGGGCAGGCTGTATAGAGAGATTCCAGAAAGCTTGGTGCAGATTTTGGCAACTGAGAATGTCACAGCAAATTTTCATTTTTCCTGCTTAGACCCAGAGGTATGTTGGTGGTGTTTGCATACATTGTTTATGGAGAAATGAGTTTCTTGTTCCAAAGTTTGACAACCTTAATTTTTTCTGCCTCATTATGTCTCAAAGTGTAAAAATTATTTTTGGAAGAAAATTCTTTTTTTTTTTTAATTTTTTTTTACTACATAATGTAATTTGATTGATATTTTGATTATATTTTCATAGACTTTGACTATGTTGTGTATATTTTTCAGACATATGAAAATACTCCTGAACTGAAGAAGTTTTATAGAGTGTTGTCTAAAAATAACGACAAAAAAGGAAGTCCTTTTGTGTCTTCAATGGAAGGTAATAGAAAATTTAATTTGGAACTGCATTTCTTTTAAGTGGATAATTTATGCTAGGATATCGATGTAATTGTGATATTAGCAGGTTATACTTGACTTGAATTGGAGCAAAAGCTTTGTGGGTGTCAGTGCAAATTGAGTAAATAATATTACAATCATTACAATCTCAATTACATGTTTGTTTAACATAATACCTTAGACCAGTGTACAGATAATTAATGTACCTTAAACTATAAATGCATTTTAACAGATGTGGGTATTTATTTTATTTATTTATTTTTATCTTCAGCATACCGCTACCCATTCTATGGTACCCAGTTCCACCCAGAGAAGAACAACTTTATCTGGGATCCCAGCTACAAACTGGAGCATACAATGCATTCTGCACTGGTTTCACAGTATTTTGCGAATTTCTTTGTGGATGAGTGTAAGTGTTTTTATTGAAAGCTAGAGACTTTTCACAAAATTACAGCAATATTTAAGCAAACTTATAGTTGCTTGAGAGAGTAGCATTGATCAGGTTTATTTTATTTAATGATTTATTATTTTGATATAGTAATACTGCTCTTTAATCAAAAAATAAAAAAACTAAAACAAACTGTGCATAAAGTATATCTAAATCGTTAGTTTTCAAAAGCTTCATTTTTTTTGTTAAGTATTTTTTACATAAAACTACATTGTATTGTTTTCATTTTGTAGGCCGAAAGAGTAAGCACAGATTTCCCAGCCCAGAATTAGAGGCCAAAGTCATGATTGATAACTATAAGCCTGTCTTCATGGGATCTCCTACATTCCTAGAGTATTACATGTTTGATGTGTAAAAAGAATAAGTGCAATAAGAACAGTGGGAAGTACAGGTATAAAAAAGGCAAAATATACATTTTGTATTATTTAACAAAAAAAAATCAGGCTGTTACTGCCTAAGTAAACCTTTCAGTTCCCACAAAACATGAACAATAACCTGTAAACAATTTCTAACTCTGTATCTTGCAGAATTGATTTGAAACACTTTAACTGAAGCTGTGATATCGAATGTGATGCTGAATCATTGTAGAGAAGTGATGTGGATGCCTTGCTCCTTGTTCAATCAGACATTTCCTTTAATATTTTCTGTTTCATATATTTACATTTTCGTTTGCAGTAATATATTTATATTTATATTTGTATTATCCCAGACTGCCCAAGCACAGCTGATGTCATTTTTGTGGTATATATTTTTTCTTATTGGTCAGATATGTAGACCCTAAAGAATTAACATATTTTCTTTGTGTAAAAATGGTGATACTGGATGTAAGTGGATCATGTTAGTGTTATAGTTTTTTCAAGGAAGAAATGGTTTTGCCTTTGTTTGTTTGTTAGTTAACAGTAACTTACGTAAAAGGAATGGACAGATTTTGAGTAAATTTTCGGGATATATTAGAAATGGAATAACTTAGAATTGATTAAATTTTTGTGGTGATCCACATAATTAACATCTAATTATAATTTAGCTGTCTTGGCAGAGGTCTGTGCACTCTGAGTGCTGTTCTAGTTAATTATTCATTTATCGTCACATTCCTCAATTATTTACCATGAAAATAGTCAGATACTTTATTCAAAGGACATACAATAATACTCAGTTCGTAAATGTTACAAGACAGCTTAGCTAGCATATGTAGTTACACTTAGGGACCGTTCACATGGAAAGTCTATTTTCTAAAAATCTATTTTCTATTTGCGGTATCTTGTGATCACGGTCTGTGCCCTGAATATTCCGCGGCGTAATTACTGGCAGCGCGAGCCAGTTACTTCCATGATCACAAGATACCTCAAATAGAAAATAGATTTTTAGAAAATAGACTTTCCATGTGAACGGTCCCTTAAGTCAAAATTGATTAAGGTTACACATTTTGAAACAGCTTTAACAAGTTACAACCACTTTCATATAGCACATAATGATGGTTTTGGGATCCATTAGACAACAGGATTGCAAAACACAAAAAAAATGTGCCAATTATCTTTGTGAAAATAGACAAGTCCTATATTTTGAATTAATTTGACCTGTCTTTTCACCCAATAAAACTTACAAGCAAATTGAAAGTTATTATACATATCAAAGCAAAAACAATGCAACCAGTATATAAGTAAAGTTTGACATTTATGGTTAAAAATCCTGAAAATACCTGCAAAATGAATCTGTATGTATAAATCCAAGGAAGAAATAAAGCTTTACTTTATACAGTGGAACTAAGAGCAGTGTTCACTTGTTTTTCACAAATATTTTTCAGCATCATGGGATTTTAGAAAAAAAATGTATAACTCCAGATTGCATTAATTTTTGTCAGCACATTATTGGGTCCTAATAATGACATAGACTAACAATTTCTATACAGAGAGTTGAAGCTTGGGACAATCTTGCTGCTAAACTGATACTTAGCAGTCAAAGTCATACGTGTAGCCAGCAATTTCAAAATTTAAAGAAGCGGGCCTTTTTCACTCCTTTTATTTATTTTATTTATCCAAATTGAAAATTATTATTCAGAGCAGACTGATAAAAAGTTATCGTTTTGAAACACCTCTGCCTTGTGGAACTGTGAATCAGGAATGAAGGCACGATACTCAAAGCAAGGTGGGGCAGAAACTGCAGAGATGTGCCCTGGATAGAATATGTGAATACACAGATTGTGCTAGTTGAGATCACGCTCATTCATTGTGCGAGAAATAAAGCGAGACAAACAAACATGGCGGTGGAAATAGAGTCTGCAGAGTGAGTATGCTCTTTAGATAACAATTACACAGGCTGTGAAAGTCTGATCGCGGCGAACACTCGACAGAGGCGATGTTTGGTGTTGTGCACCGTAGAAAGTGTGTTTTAGTTTAGGTATTTGGTATAGATTATTGGAGGGAATGCTACGCACGTGTACCGGCGACCAACTAACGTTACTCGACTGCAAACTTTCAAGCACTGCACTGCAGCAGTTTTACATATGATGTTCTCTTTGTGTGTAACGTGGCCGTGCATTGGGAGGCTCATTGAATGCACACTAAAATTGGGACATACAATAACAGCTCAGCACCTAGGCAATACTTTATGGATATATATATTATTTATATTTGCTTTGCCTTTGGGTGAAAGTCTTAAAAAAATTATAATAAGGAAATCCAAAGTTTACAAGCGATTGTGAACATATTGTAATGTGTATAAAAATAAAAGGACAAAAGATGTCAGGAGTCATCACTCTAATCAACATACTTTCTGCTTGGGATCCACCTATCCCAAATTTAGATCAGATCATTTTATAACTCACACATGTACAATTTAAAATAGTTGTAAGAAAGAATCTGCCTATGTAGAATATATGACCTGTCACATGTTTTTATAAAGGACTTTCCTGTAATTAAGTTAAGATAAAATCATTTCCATTATGATTATTCGTTTTCCAGTGTTGTCAGGTTGCTTGAACAGTACCTCAAAGAAAATAACCTACTGAGGACCTTGTCAGTTTTACAGGTGAGAAATTTGCCATAGGCTACATAAAATCATAGATATAAGTAAGAATTTGTCAGAGATGTTGTCTGGCATGTTAACACTGGTCCCATGCCAAAATGCCAGTAAATTGAAGCCGAGAGAGTAAAAATTGACCATTTCTTCGGTTACTAGTCACTATTATTACTTTTGCTCAGTACATTCTTAGAACCTGCATGGTAGCTCATAAGGCCAGTAGGCTAAAAAAAGTTTAAGCACAGTCAATTACCATGAAATTATCAGTTAAAAAGACACTTAACATATAATTACACACTTGAAATTTTGGTTTTTACAGGATGAGACTGGGATTTCTCTAAATACAGTAGATTCTGTAGACAGTTTTGTGTCAGACATCAACAATGGCCATTGGGACACAGTACTTCAGGCCATCCAGTCCCTCAAACTGCCAGACCAGAAACTGATAGATCTTTATGAACAGGTCAGGTTTCTCTTATTTTATTTCTTTTTGACAAAGTTACTTTAAATGTCAATGTCTCTTGTGCTTTCTTTTCCATATTGACAGATTTGATAAGTTTATATTCATTTGATATCTCTTTTATTGAACATGTTGCCTTTTGTGGATTTTTTTTTTTTTTCAAAAAACAAAAGCAGGACATTTCAGAAGAAATATCTCTGATAATTTCAGATTGTATTGGAACTGATTGAGTTGCGTGAACTGGGAGCAGCGAGATCCTTACTCCGCCAGACAGACCCTATGATCATGATGAAGCAGACCCAGGCTGATAGATATGTTCACTTAGAAAACATGTTGGCCAGGTCTTACTTTGACCCAAGAGAGGTGAGCACCACTAGCTTAGCTGAAATTTCTATAAGTTTTTCTTCTTCTTTATATTATTTTATTATCAATGGAATTGTCCAATATCAGCATGTATTCATAAAAATGAAAAAAAAAAAGTAATAATAATGATAATTTGAAATCATATTCTAATTATGTCCAGTAGACCTTACAATTTAGAATATTAAAGGCTAGTACAACAAAGGAAAAATTGATAAAAATGAATTATCTAACAAGGCTGATGAAAGTACATTATGAATTTATAAATAGTACCAGTTGTTTAAATATGATGCTATAATCATTACCCATTCCTTGCCTTGAAAGATGATTCAAATGATTCTTCAGTCTGTATCTGATAATCATTAATCAAAGCAGTACATTTCTCTGTAGGCTTATCCTGAGGGTCAAACCAAGGAAAGGCGGAGGGCAGCCATAGCAGCTGCGTTGTCTGGAGAAGTGAATGTCGTCCCTCCCTCACGTCTTCTTGCTCTTCTTGGTCAGGCCTTGAAGTGGCAGCAACACCAGGGATTACTTCCTCCAGGTAAGATTGCCAGATTGTCACTCTGTTGTTGACCATCCTTGAAAGAAAATCTGTTTGGCACTGTCAGTGTTACAGAAGAATGTCCTCAGAATTATTTGTGGAAAAAAAGAGAAGTTATTTTATTTTGGGTTTGGCTGTTAGAGCATCACATTACAATGATAAATTATTTTATTTCAGATTTCATTATTGAAATAACAAAATACACATGTTGTTATTTTATTTCTGGTTTAATTGTTTAGATATCACAGTACGAATTTGTAAGATATCTGTATTTGTTAAAATAATCTGGACTCATATTTTTAATGTATTTGGTCATTTAGGCACCACTATTGATGTGTTCCGTGGTAAAGCAGCAGTTCGTGAACAAGAAGATGAGAAGTATCCTACCCAGCTCAGTAAAACAATTAAGGTGCAGCATCTAACATCATTTTATACTCAGATTTCATTGTATACACTAAATGTGCTTCTTGTTTGCCTTTGTAAATGAGAAAATGAAATCAAGAGTTGTCCATTTTGAAGGATAAAAATTTAATTTATCTCTGTAGTCTGGCTTTTTTTTTACTTATAGGATAGCTATGTCTGTTTAGATAATTTAGAATCCCAAAAATTGTATTTCTTATTAATTTAACAATTGTTACATATTCATTTAAATGTATTTTTGTTTTCCATTTCATTTTTTGATCTAAATTTTTGTATTTTGGACACAGTTTGGCCAGAAAGCCCACGTGGAGTGTGCGAGGTTCTCTCCTGATGGCCAGTATCTTATCACTGGATCAGTGGACGGCTTTATAGAGGTGTGGAACTTTACCACGGGCAAAGTGAGGAAGGATCTCAAGTATCAGGCCCAGGTAATGTAGAGGGCTTGTTTTATCATGGTCAATAACCTAAGGGAATGCAATTAATTTTTCACCTTTATGTGGGGAAAAAAATTCAGCGCTTTTCCTCTTACTACCAGGGTAAACCATATCCAAAACTGGTCACAAAATTCCTGCACATAAATTTGATTTTAAGTTTTAAGGTCTGGAGTCATTCCCAATAATGGTGATAAATTCATAGGCTTGTTAGGTTCACTCAAGGTTTTAGTGTAAATTTTTGTATTGTTTTCATCACATATCACTTCATGTTGCTATTTGATGATGTTACTACCTGCTGTTATATTTACCGTTATGTTATGACACTGATTTAGGATAACTTCATGATGATGGACGATGCTGTACTGTGTATGAGTTATAGTAGAGACTCAGAGATGTTGGCCACAGGAGGACAAGATGGAAAAATTAAGGTAAATCTTGTGTGAAAAACTCAGTTGGGAATCTAGATTGTTTGTCTCTCAGTGTTTTACCTATTTTGATTTATATTAGCATTTTTTTTTGCTTAAGTCATATGAATAATTTTTGCCAAGTCAGTGATAAGTTTGTGGAAAACAGTCAAACATAACACATTTTTTGTAGGACTTTATTTGACTGAATGCATGTCCCAGTTGTATAGTCACACATTCAGCTGTATTCTATCATCTTAAACATATTTCATTAAGGTGTGGAAGATAATAACTGGACAATGTTTGAGGCGGTTTGAGAAGGCCCACAACAAAGGAGTAACCTGTGTCACCTTCTCCAAGGACAATGGTCAGCTGTTGAGTGCATCCTTTGACCAGACCATAAGGTGAGTAAGATGGTCTCAGCACACCTGTCTTTGTCTTGTGTGTCACTGATGAGGGTTGACACACTCAGAGTGACAATGTGGGAAGATTTTCAAAGATTTTCAAAGAGGTTGAATAGAAAAATGTCTCAACTAAAACCTGTCAGCATTTATGTCACAGACCATGTTGTTGTCATTTTTATGTTTACAAACAAAAGGATGTTTGTTTTGTTTTTTTCAGAATTCATGGTTTAAAATCTGGAAAAACACTGAAAGAGTTCCGGGGTCACACATCATTTGTCAATGATGCAGTGTTCACCCAGGAGGGCCACAGTATTATCAGGTGAGGCAGAGTGGAATGTGACATAGTATGGAAATATTATAACATAATGATCTTGTCCACTTATTTCATCATTTTTTTTCATAATAATATGTACTCCTCAAACACACTTCCAGAAGGTCATAACCTATTAATAATATATACTATCTTTTACTGCCCTGTTTCAGTGCCAGTTCGGATGGCACAGTAAAAATCTGGAATGTGAAGACCACAGAATGCAGCAACACATTTAAATCATTTGGAGGTGCGGCGGGGAGCGATATTACTGTACACAGCATCCACTTACTGCCTCGGAATGCTGAGCAGTTTGTGGTGTGCAACAGATCCAACACTGTGTCCATTATGAATATGCAAGGACAGGTATGTTCAAGAAACGTCCTTTACCTTTCCACAATTCTTCAGACTGTATTACTAGAGCAATTTCCATTACTTTTTTCACTAAATTTATTTTTCATATGGCCAGAACAGTAAGCTTATTTGTTGTCAAGCATTATATGGTATTTTTCGTGGCTATTCCAGTGAGTGTTTAGTATTCTTTACTATTGTAAAAGCAGTATTAGTTCTGGACATTCATTAAGGCAGATTTTGAAGAGGTTTTCAGAAATTATTTTACATATAAAAAGCCACTGAAACCACATTTAAGTGAACATTTGACCCCCTTATCAGTCTGCTTTCCAATTTCCCACAGTAACCTCAGTGGAGAAGATTGATATTGTACCTCAATCTTAATTACCTTTTCTTTACCTGTTTTTTAGATTGTGCGTAGTTTTACCAGTGGTAAACGTGAGGGTGGTGACTTTGTGTGTGCTGTGGTATCTCCGCGGGGAGAGTGGATATACTGTGTGGGAGAGGACATGGTGCTCTACGCCTTCAGCACAACTACAGGGAAACTAGAGAGAACTTTGACAGTAAGTGCTCCGTTTATATCACAGTTAATTTAGGTGATTTTGTACAACAGATCATTGGTGTTTTTCTAATAATCAGAACTCTAGAAATTTGAAAAATGGGAATGTTGTCACTCTTGTTTTCTTTTTTATTTATTCATTTATTTATTTTAATTTTTTGTTTGTTTTTTGTATTGTATGGTGGATGCCTGAATATGATGATTATAGTAAAATATCATCTTCTTTATAAAAGGAGATATTTTTTGCTACAAATACAACAATGTCATGTATGCCATTTTAATACCATAATGCCATCTCTACCATTTTCCTTACGTGTTCTGTATACTATAAATTTTATTTATTGGAAAAAAAGTTTCTAGCAAAGAATTTTGAGTAAGTTTAAGGTGTCATTGCTTCCCTTTGAGAAACAAAAATTTTAAAAATTCAAGAAATCCTCTATGTGTCTCATTGCATGGTGTATCAACCGCCTTATTTTATATGTGGATGGCTATTCTTAGAGCAAAGAGAAATAGTTATCTTGGTCAGAAACCTTGTTAGGAGGAGTAATTAATAATTTACACAGAGGCAGTAAGATTGAAACCTTTGCAGATGTAAACTAAGTATTTTAGGTGATTACCTTCATATAATATTCAGTAGTTGCCAAGTTAGACTCAGAAGTATCTGGAATGAGAAATAGAAGCCATTGCAAGACAACAGCTTTGTTCTGGAATTTTTGTTTATCGGATTTGGTGGTGGGGGATGCTTTCTTTTCAGTCCCCTTTTCAGTGTCATTATTGATCAAATAACAATAATAGCCTTTTGACTTGACATAATCTGCAAAGTGCTTTTTCCTGATTATCCGCCAGGGGATTCTGTCTGAAACTGTTTTAGACAATGTTCACAGGTCTTTGCATAAATCATGGTGCTCTGCCACAAGGCACATGAGTTAATGTTCTCAATCAATTTTTGTTTCACCTTAGAAGTCACTGGGATATCTCTGTGAGTCGGAACATGCAATGGATTGTGGTTGGCAGGCTTAATCTCGTTTAATTATTCATAGAGGCATATTTGTGCAGCTCCATGTATAGAAATGTGTAATTGTTTGTGGAAAATAAGTTTCCGTCTGAGTATTTTTAGAAATTCAACTGTCATTTCCCCCCACTAAGAAGTCACTGATTATGACAGGTACAGAAATTTGAAAATCGGATGAAGTTTTATTTTCTTTTTTGAAGTAAAAAATCAGGGATGAAATGCGTAATGATCTTATTGTTCACGCAGGTGAAGTTTTGCAATTACCTTGGTATGTTATCGAACATTCTAAATGTTTTAACACTGTATATTCATCAGCAAATCATGATACAAGTGTGGTTAAAAGAGCAATTGAGATATTTCTATGCAATCTTTTCAACTGAATGCACGTTGGCACTCCTTCCTACTTTCTAGTAGTGCGTCATTAGGCCATATGCCTGTGGCAGAAAATCAATGAAAATTCTTCTCCTTACAATCGAAATCATTTTCTGATATCTTGAGTCCTTTCATTCACTAGTGATTTGATTGTGCAGCATTGGATACTGTCTGGTTAAAAGGCGCCAAACTGAAATAAAAGCTTTCGGCATATAATGTTCAGAAGGGGATTTATTCTGTATGGAACAATTTCATGTCATAGACCACAATTTGTGGACAAGAAGCCTTAATACAGCTTCCTGTTCATCATGCCCACTTGAATTTTCCATCAGTTCTCTTCATTCTTGCATGTCGTAAAGTACAAAAATACTTTCAATATTTTTCCAGGTCCATGAAAAAGATGTGATAGGCATATCTCACCACCCGCATCAAAACTTAATTGGTACTTACTCGGAGGATGGCCTTTTGAAACTTTGGAAACCTTGAGATCAACTTGGCTGAGTTTGTAGTACAGAAAAAAAAAAAACAAACTGCTTTGCATTTGAAGAGAACAGAACCAAAAGTACAAAGTACTGTTGAGAGATTGAACAACGCCCAAAACTTTGTATTATCCATGATTTGGTCCTAATGGAGAAGCTGATAGCCCTGTTGGATGGATTATGACTGAGATATGTAAATTTAACATAGTACAGGTGTAAGGTGGGAGGAACTCTGTGGGGTGTTTCTGGGGGTCGTTTCAAGGACATAATTAAGGAGCTCTTGGACTTTTGATATGCTCTGAAAACGTGTGTTATTGTTTTAGGATTTATCTTGATCTCCTCTGTGTGAACACCTGGATTAATTGAGGCCGTGTGTGAATCTTTGTAAAGCCATGGCCTCCTTGGAAGGAATACATGATGAATTTGGCAGTGAACGGAACACACGTGGAAACAAATTGCTTTATTTCAGGGGGAAAAGCTACAGAAATTTCCCAGATGAGTTCCGAGTAATTATTCTGATGTAGAAACTGTTTTAGGTCTTGATTCCTGGAGGTAGAAGATAACAGAAGTAATTTTAAACATTCCTTTGGCGGATTTAAAAGCATTGCCCTTTTAAAGAAATGAGCGTCAAATTCTACCATAGGGATGACGCATAAACCTCATTTCGCTGGGAATTCTATTGAGTTGGCATGGATTGATAAGATACGGAGGGGATAAGAAATGAAACAACAACTGTCTTTATATAGTTACTTTTCCAGTTTTTGGCAATTTCTGTTCCCTAGAGGTAAAGTTTATTTATGGAGAAGCCGATTTATCGAAAGGCTAACACGTTTAGTTTGTAATAATGATGTCTTGGGACGGTTCTCAATTGTATATGCTGTCTTTAGCCGACTGGCGTCCATCTCGTCAATAAAAATGTCATACATTACAATCATTCTTATTAGTTCTATTACATTTGTTTGCTCTAGACATTCAACGTTTTCACGAGTTCATTTTATTTGCATTTCTTGATTTAGCAGTGTCAATAATTTGGTGCATTTAGGAAATTCTCTTGAAATATGAAATGGAGACTGGGACTTTCTGGAAGGGAACCATCAAAATGCCACTTTTACGTCAACAACTTCATGTTGATAATGTCAATAAAGTTAATGCTGTTCAATTTATCAGGCGTCAATCAACGATAAGTTTTTGCATTATCTCGCAAATAACAACTTCATTTAACGCGACCTTGAGTACATCGCTTCACTTCTTTGCAATAAGCTGTATACGTCACTGAGCTTGCACGTCGGGGGTTTTGCTCCTCTTGCAAGCAAGCCTGTGGAAAAACTTTGTATCCTGAATGATTCTAGGCCACAAAAACAGTTCTAATAGATTGAAATAATTGGCACCCGTGGCGTGATGGTTGGCGAGGAAGTGATAAACTCAGTCCGTAGCTGTCTCCTCAGATCGAGAAGAGGTCGCTTTATTTCTGCCTCAAGGAGCTTATTGATTTTAATAGTGGCAGAAAACACACGTCTGATTTATCTGGAGTCTTTTCCCGTTTTTTTCTAGTTCCAGCGGAATATATTTTAAATAAATATATATTTTTTAAAAATGAGAATATTTTATAAGCTTTAAAAAAGAAACAGATGGAACGGTAAGTAAAAAGAATGAAAACATTTACTATTTATTTCGAACAAATATATATAACATGATTTTATTATAAAAAGATAGCAAATAAGTAATTCACTGGGATGAGTACGAATGATATGATCAGAGCAGAGGCGCAGCTTTTATTTCTCATGAAATGGCCTCGATCTCGAGCTGCAGATCGAGGTGTCTAAGGCGGGTCCATCGAAAGACGACGTGTCGTCTGCCTTCGTTAGCCCCTACTTGGCCGTCATCATAGTCACGAATTCTGAAAAGATGTAGAAAAAGGGGGAGGTATTAAAACTGTCAAATGGATAACGGTTTTTGTTTAATAAGAAAGTCAGTGGGTGATGTCATGGAGAAGTTAATGGGGATGAGAAATAGAAGCTCACGCCGGGTTTACAATGTCACGGATGTCCACTTAGTAGGCCTACTAGTTAAAGCATTCATTAAACCAAATCGATAAGAGTTCATACTCTAAAGAATAATTAAACAGGTTGAGCTTACTTTGGAATGCTGTAGCGTGTATTTTTTAAATATAAATATACACATATTCACGCTCTATATAATCTCGAAACTAATTTCCGTTCATAGGTCAGTGAGGTTGGTGCATTTTTCAAGGCAACGGTCTGAAACATCCGCCAGTAAATTAAAGAGTGCCATCGCTGTTCGGCACTAAATAATATCAGAAACGTAATAGAAATATCTATCATTAACATTCCCGATATTAGTTCCGCAGTGACAACACACGTCTGTATGCTCATTCTAACAAAAACCATCATAACCTACACAGCAGATATTAAAACAGCGAAGTGAAACGCCTGTGATTATCTTGAACATCGGCAGTTGAATCACAGTAACTTGGTAAGACGTGTGTTTCTTCAGAACAGTGCAGCTTACATTACATGTCATCGTATCATGCCTGTAAAACTACAGAGATCAAACATGGTGTGATAAAGTGATACCAAAGCCCAGGTTTTCTTGTACTTGAAGCAAACCAATAAGGCATTCCATAACACACATGCTTTAGAGTTTATTTTCATATACCATACAACTACGGTGAGCAGCCACAATAATAATGTAGCGTGAATATAGCCATCTGTGCTTCGAGACTATCAACAAATCTGAAAGAATGCCAACACCTGCTTTTTTCATCTCCTTAATTTCCAAAAGAGATTTTCTTAGTTTTCATGAAAACATCTTGTTCCACCGTAGTTGAGTGGTAGAAGGTTTTGGAATTCGACAAAACCAATTTTCCATCGCGGACGGACCCAATTCACGCATACCTAACCATAGGCAGCGGATAGGGTTGCATGTGCATGAGCACGGAAGCGTGCACAGAGGGCGCTCTGCGATTGATGACGTGCAGCTTCACGTGGTCACGAGGTGATCTGGTGTTGATATCGAAACATGCCCAAGAGAAGACCAAAACAAATTTCTCCACGCTTCACATAGCAAAGCAAATAATCCGTTTGAATGGAAAGGTGTTGGGAGAAGTTCATCGGGAATTTAATTGGTGATTTGATGATGGTGTTAATCCACAAAATATGGGACCAGCTAGACCCATGAAATCTGAAACATTAGGAGAAAAGTATTTAACAAGTTCAATACAAAGCATGAAACTGCAGAAACGAAGACAAAATGTATAGTTGTAAAACCTAGTTAATCAAAATGCAAAAATAAACAAATGAAAAATTTTAGAAAATTTAAAAATTATTAACAGAAAGAAATATTGTCGCGTGTTTAACTCTACAAAACCAACAGCTTTAATCTACCTCTGTCGCATCTTCACGACATAATGCTATGCTGCTGCGCAAATTAGTACCGCCAATCTTTTTTCGGCGAATTTATAAATCAATATAAGTTTGAATAATTAGACATGAATGGCATATGCAATTGGACGTCATGCTTAAGAAAACAGAAAGACAAAAAGTATTTAATCGGAATTGACTCGTTTGTCTTAAAAGGGGTACTTGAGGATCATATCCTTACACGTTTAGCCGTGCACCTGAAATCGTTTGGATAGAAAACAGACTGAATTGTAAGATACAACTGCGTAACTTTAAACAAAAAAATCAGACTACGCAAGCACCCATTTCCACGAGTCCAATCCATCTCAATAACAACTAAGATGCATGCCTGATGAACCGAATGCCAAAACCAAAACGTGCTCCAAAGGAAAAAATGTATTTACCTTCGTAGTTGACCATACCGTCGCCGTCTAAGTCGGCCTCCCTGATCATTTCGTCCACCTCTTCGTCCGTTAGTTTTTCCCCTAGGTTCGTCATGACGTGCCGCAATTCTGCCGCACTGATAAACCCGTTTCCATCTTTATCGAACACCCGGAACGCTTCCCTCAACTCTTCTTCACTGTCTGAGTCTTTCATTTTCTTTGCCATCATTTGGAGGAATTCCTCGAAATCTATCGTCCCGTTACCTGGAAAATAACCGTGTTAGAATTTCAGTGTAAATCTGCCCCATGTTGAATTGTCTAAATCGTCAAATAATGACGGATGTTTTTTCTTCAAAAACCATTTGCATTAAATTAGGGTAATTCTGTGATTTGCCTGAAATTTTAAGATTTCCGCAACTTTTGTAATCATAACGTGTCACAAAGTGTGTATGCGTGTTCACATATATGTATATATGACAAATGTGTTGAGTATTTAATATGTATTAAAAGATGTGTAGCATTTTATAAAGACTTTAAGATGATCATCACTCATCCCATCCCTTTTGATCTGTGAAATTACTTTTATAAGCAACAATACTTGATGCATAGTCTCCTAATGTTATTTGACAGTGCGCCACGAGCTTTCACGTTTGGTTTCTGTTTTCATTCCTGGGGAATAGACATAATGGAGTGATGTACATGGCCTGATAATTTTCGAATTGTTTTTGATAGATTCAGAATTTAAGTTGCCCTGTTGACCAAACATCCCTCATTGCATACACATGATTTAACTATAACCCTGTTTCGATGATTTTCGATTTGCGAAACGTTATATTACAACATCGAGAATATATACAGCATTACTCTGCAGAAAAAATTATGGGTTCGTGAAAAATGGCATAAAAGATTTATTAAACGGCGATCTTTTTCTTTGTGGAATGATTTTTTGAAAACCAGGCAGTAAAAGCTTTCAAATGTAAGCCGAAAGTTTCAATGGGAATAATTCCTCAGCTCTACGAAGGCTTCTATCAAACAGAAATTAACCAGAATAAACATTTTCTAGTAATTGGGTTATTTAACCTGTAAAATAAACAAAATTTTTGAGTTTGTCCTATATATATATATATATATCTCATGTAACATGGTTGTTGGGAAATAAATTACACGCAAAAAAGTCTCAGAAGTTACAAAAGCCGATTGACCTTATTTTTGTATTTCGACTTCAGCCTTGAATAGAAGCCCTACAGATGACGTCAGAAAGCATAAAGTAAAAAGAAAATATGATAGCACGGGTATCGCGCATTTGTATCCAGTGCACGGGCACTTAAGCTCAGCAGACAGCCCCTGGTGGTGCCTAGATGTGAAATATTATACATTGGTACACAAGGAGCGTGTTTGGGAGATCTACAGTGTAATTAGCCTGCGTTGGAGCAGCTTCAAAAAAACCCGCATCTGTCGTAACGGTTTAAAGAGGGCAAGCTTACCTTGATCTGTTTGCAAACTTTTTTCACAAGAGTAAACATCGTAATGTTCACCTGGCCTACAAACGCTACACGCGCTCTTGCATCAAAACGCAGCATCCTTAATTAAGATCCGTATTAACACGCAATTTACTTTTTAATCCAAATGAGCTCTATATGTCAAATTTGCTACAAAGTACCTTGGCAGACATGTTTATTAAATTACACAGTGTTCACAAATAATTTAGGATTTCATAAATAAAAGATTATGAAATATAAGATGGCGACCAAATATATAAATAAAGGTGTTATTCAGCTGTTTGTCGTTAACAAATGAGATTTACAATTTTGACAAAGAAGACCAAATCATGTGTCGAGCACGTCAACTCCCCCCCCCCTTAGAAAAAAAAAACACGAAAATCATGTTTAACAATGCAATGCGCTTTCTGCATCTGCTTGCATGTACTATAATTCGAAGATTATGTAAAACACGCTCATGTCAAAAAACTGATAATGTAAATGCTAATGTCTCATTGTTCTGCGTTTTTCTCTTGCAATTACAGTTTTGTGATATCTGCCTACAGTGTGCATTACTTTACAGAAATACAGGCCTCGCAATCGATAGCAATTGCGCAGAGATCTTGTGTACGACACATATCTGTGACCTCGTCCAATTTTCTATTTCTCCCTAGGGAATTGATAAATTGCTCACAGTTTCCTGAATTATGTTTTTTATTGCAAGATTACCTGACCTGCTTTGATTTAATACAATTAGTACATTCTCTGACTGCAATATGCCTGCTTTCCATCTAAATTTTGTAATTCTGTTTTGCAGTAATGCGAGTAACGTCTCAGTAAACCTAAATGCCACGGTACTTACACCTACGCGCGCCTCATCGCCAATTCCTCGCTCAAGTTTAGAAAGAATTTACAGTTAAAAATACTCCTTATGCAACAGATATTGATCGTGTGACTCTAAGTTTTAAAGCAAAACTATGTTATGTTGAAGGGTGTTGACCCGAAGGGGGAAGGGGGAGGGCGGAGGGCAAGCGGCTTGGATTTTGAAAGATGATTTTCCACAGAGGCTCTACACCCTGTTTCTCAGCCCCCTCCTTATAAAAATATGGTCTCATCTTACCGTCTTCGTCCACTTCGTTAATCATATCCTGTAGTTCAGCCTCTGTGGGGTTCTGTCCCAGGCTCCGCATGACCGTCCCGAGTTCGCTCGTGGTGATAGTGCCATCCCCATCCTTGTCGAAAAGGGAAAACGCCTCCTTGAATTCTGAAAGAAAATAGAAAAAAATACTTAATTGGTTAACTGCTGCAATGTGGAAATTGTTTTAATTTCCATTCCATTTTCATTACGTGTCACAGACATGTGCACAGTATTATGAGGATGTTACAGAAGCGTTTTGGTTTTCGAGTTCAAGGAAATGATTTGAAAGAAAGCTGCGACCCAATGCTGGTGGTCCTGCCGTACATCATGCCGATCAAAGACCGCGGGAGGATGCTGCATGGCCTTAGTTTAGTTCAGGTAAAAGGTTTAGTGCACCTGACAGAGACACGAAAACACCGCACACTACGCCCTTTTCTTGCTGTCAGATTACAAGTGCCGTTTTCTAGTCCAGTACACACATCCCGCGGTTCTTACCCGAGAGGAATTCGGCTCGCAGGAACGCGGGATCGGCGCTTAAATGCAATGCCATCGTGAGACTATAATGAGAAGTGCAAGACGAGACGCGCCTTTCAATATTTTACCGTCGCATTGAAGCATGTTCACTCCAGGTGAGCTCTATTTCCCGTGTAGAACCTTTAAAAATTGAGGCCTTTAAACCGAAATCCTAAACTCAAATAACCGCACACTATTGACACAACACTTTGGGCGAACGGGAATGTTGGCTCTCATAAAGAGATCATAAATATCCTTAACCATCTTGTGAGTCAGAGAAGTCTTCAAGGTTGACAACCAGCGCCATATCTCACCCAGGTTGAAAGACAGCGAGATAGAAGGACTCTAGGTAAGGAAGCGTTTGATAGAACTCTTAAACAGAAAGTCGCAATGCTTTTGTTTGCTTGCCAGCGCCTTCAACTTCACAACCTAATGTTTCTGATAACCAAGAGGAAATAACGTTTAGGGGAGTGCCATAAATCGCTAATTAATTGTAGCCTGTAAAGCAGACCGTATGGCGAAAAAGTGGAAATTAAGACTACTAACTCGGTGATATTCGTGGCAGTAGATTAAAAAATATCGGCGCCCTGTCTATGCAATCACCAGCGACATAGTCGACGCCTGCAAGGTGAAATATCTCCCTTAAGGACGCCGTACATCAGAACGGGAATAAATCGTCCAGCCGGGGTCAATTAGCAGGTCTGCGGCGATGTCCGGACGTATATAACAATGTTATGGATTTTTATATTGTACCAATGAGGACGGGTGCGCCCTTGGGTGTGATTTCATTATTAGCAGTCTTCAGCTTTTTCTTTCCACGCTGTGCAAGGTCTGGCATTTTAGTTCTTAATCAATCTTAATCGAAGGGGCACATCGCATAATTAACCTAATTTTTGTTTTACCTTAAATTCAATCTGAAGTTTTGCCACCAGAATATATGAAATATCGTTTATTATTATTATTATTTTTTTTTCTGCTGAGGATCCGGGTCCTTAGCCCACCCAAGCATTACAGATGTCGGATTTTTTTTCACGGACATATACCATCTCGGCTCTACCCTTGATGCGTTGTTTGCACATGATATAACGCGTCCTCTGACATTGTATTCGCAATCTCCGTGCGTCAATATTGCTTTGGATTAAAGCACCATATATTGTATTAATGGCGAACGCCGTTCTTTGGTGATTCACACCTCTGGATTAACAGAACAATCACCGAACAACGATTACCTGTAAGACGACCCGTTTTTGAAAAGTTGGTTGACAGGTCATCAAGGAGTGCGCTATTTTGATCCCCGGATGAAATGCTCAGTGTCATTTTTTCCTTTATAGATAAGTATGCGCCTAGAGCCCAGAAATCGGGAGACCCAGGTCTGCTTAATTCTCTAGACAGGAAGCAATACTCCATCCTGAAAATTTCAGTTCTTCATAATATTGGACGGAAAATGTGACGGGGATTCCTCGGGGACACTAATTTCCGTCTTCGAATGAAAACATCGTTTGACAGGCCTGTCAACGTAGGCTACATATCGTGCAACCGTTTTCCTTATTCCTATTGACAGATTTTCCAAAATGAACTGACATATGTCGCTCGTTATTTGGTTCGCAATTTTTCACGGTTTAAATCGCATCTTCGGTTGCCATAGGTCCTATATATCTTACTTAACGCAGAGTAACTGTCAGTACTACGCAATGCAGTCAAAACTGCCAAATTCGCTTATATCATCATTAAAGTAACGTACATGGGTCATTGATCACCGACAGGTCGCTCACTAAATATAGCCTTCTCCTAACCATCAATATTATACCTAAGTGTGAAGCTAAATTCGTAAAATGAGTGAAATTCTGACATACCCATGTCTGTGCCGTCCTATACTGGACTGTGTTTATGAGTGACATCGAGCATAGAACACTTAATATATTTGCACACAGACCCACTGTACATGAATAGCCTCTTTTCTGGGCTCACTGTAAACCCACCTGAGGTTTAATTCAGCTAAGAAAAAATAGATGAATGCCAAAACAGCCAAGCCGCAAATTGGCTTATGTAACGTGAGTTCAACTGAACTCACGCCGAGTCTGTGTTATATAATATTAGAATTTAAACCAGAAAAGAAAACCCGAAAACTCAAAGAACGTTAATCTGAGAGATGCGTATAGGCTACACTAGAGGCTATATCGCTGCCTCAGCGACAGATAATACACACAGCAGTGTCATTTAAGCATAGGCCGGAGCGCAAACGCTCAATTTAAGTAAGCTGAACTGTAACCTTGTCCACGGCAATTGCATGGCGATGACCATTTGGACCATCGAAGCTCAATAGAGGCGACGCATTACGGAAGGCATGCCGATACTCTCAGGGCGGGGAGAGAGCGTGCACGACGGCATTATGCCTGTTACAATGTATGTATACACACGAAAGTTTACCTAAAATACTAAACTTTGAATTTAAATTTCACGCATCCTTTAGTAAATCTGAGACCTTAAAAACAGGGATTCGTAAAGAATATTAAATAGGGGCTTCAAAAGAAGGCATGTTAGTAGCGTTGCACGCCGAATATAAAGTAGCCTAATAGAAAACCGAAGGCTGATCAATGAATTCCATCGTCTTTAAGAACCACGTATATATATATATATATATATATATATATATATATATATATATATATATATATATATATAAGTCGAAGGTCTAAAAGGTTGCTTATTGTTTTTACTTATTTAACACCAGGCGTATGTTGTGAGCGTCTCCGTTTTTGATAATATTTCTACACGGGTGATGACCACGCGGATGACACGGTGATGACCATGCATGCAGAGCACGAGTTGCGGTAGAACGGTCAACATTCCCACTCTATGTTTTGATAAATCAAACAGTTATTGCTGGTTTTAGAACGCCATATGAGAAAAATGCTTTCATCAGTGGCCAACCAGCTTAGAGGTTCTTAAGAAAAATCTGGTTCTTTAAAACGGCGGAACGAAGACCATTGACTACTTCAGTTTGTGAGAAACAAGTATGTATGTTTTAGTGTTGTTTCGTTTTGTCAGTTTTGACAGTTATTAAAAAAAGGCCAGGCCGTTCAGAGAATCTAAAGAAACAAATCAGGTTATTTGTTATACAAAAGAAAAATGTCACAAAGAGTGTTTACAAAAGAATATCAGCTGTTCAGCCATAGACAGCCACGTGCACCTTTCAACACACCTCTCTACTATCGGCATGTAGATTGTATATTGTATACTGATTCTAGCCTTGTTACACATTCTCGGAGTGCATTAGTGGCATTAGCTGTTTTAAAACTGAAAATAGCTACCTCTACCTGGTATTGTTTGTGCCATGAAGTTAAATATATTCTGTGTAATTTAAGAACCACAATTAAAGAACGATCTAATTTCAAATTACCGTAGGTGCAGTGACGCAAAACATGTATGGAAACAGAACATTTTTCTAAGAGAGATATTTTTGGTTTGGCCAAAAACTGACTTGATTTAGAAAAGTAATGAGATATATTAGGCGGTCAAAGTGACTGAACAGTAATTTAGAATCAAGTTATTAAATTGAAAATTGTATAAAACATCGAAACCGAGTGCAGGTACGGTTCGAGCATGCGTAATGGTTTGTAGGAGAAAATTGCTTTTTTTCGGGAAAATTTTTTGTAATGAAATCCCTGATAGGGTTCCTTTAAATGTAAATAAAGCACTTTGTGTGGGAGCCATAGTGGAGCTTTATTGTCTGTCCTTTAAGAAATTTAAAAAAAAATTGCAATGCATAAACTCTGCTGGTCAAAGTTCTTGAAATACAATATAAGGCCCCATTCCTCACTCCTCTCAGAATCTCTAAGGCCTATACAAATGCATCGACAGACTGGATTTTATTGATTGCATTATATCCGTTTAAAAGTAATGAGTTGATGTCATTTTCGCATGGCGGTTCGGAAGCGTGGCCTTTTAAATGGTTTTTACATGTTTTTAGGTGCATCGGCACCAAAATGACAGTCTTTTCAGTTTTCACCGAGGGTGAAACCTCTTAAAATATCGAAGAAGCAAATGATATGCTTTCAGTCTTTAGTTCACGCTTAAAGAAGGATGGCCCAGACCTGTTTTGGGGGGGACTTAAATTTGCAGGCACTATGTGTACTTTTGAGATAGTCCCTTACAGAATGCCGCAAGAGTTATGTATAGAATTTTCTAGCATTAATATAACCCTGTTGGAGTAAAAAATACAATTCAGAAGTACGTGCATGTATTTAGGTGTACTCGAGACGTACAGTTCAGATGATGGGCAAGAACAACTCTCTGAACACAGGGGTCGCTAATAGTCTCTTACAAAATTGTTGAATCGACTTCTTCAATTGTGTTAATACTATACTAGAGGCCCCTGTGATAGCAAAGGGTGGGCAAGAACTCGCTTGGTGCTATGGCTATCAACAAGCGACATCTGCCAAAAATAAATAAATAAATAAATAAATAATATTACTTAAAATAATGATAACCGAAGACACGTGAAACAGTCTAAGTAACGCCGCTGTCAGAGATGTAAAGATGAAACATGAGTGATATAAAGAGAAACATAAAGCCCACAAAGAAATAATTAGTCGATAACAAAAGGGATATAACCCCCTCCAATAGTAGAATGTATGATTTTGGATGTCTTTGATCCTCAATATTTCAGATTAGGCTATTATACAACGCAATGTCGCGTTTTCAATAATGGATGGCCATCTCAGATGAAAGATGAGGATATTATGATCCACATATATCTTAGACGTCCTTCGATAACCATTTGGATCGCATCATATATTTCTTCCGAATTTTGTGTCAAACTCCAGCTTTCTAGTCAGGTTGTAGAACACTTGCACTAATGGTGTGTGTGTGTGTGTGCGCGCGCGCGCGCGCGCGCGTGTGTGTGTGAGATAGAGAGAGAGAGAAAGAGAAAAGCCGAAATAATGATTTGAACTCCAAGCAAGAAAATATGTGGTAGCCCCGTGCACACACAAAATTGTCTCTAGCATATGAAGTAAGTACACAGTTAAATGTCAGCCTCTCGCAATGGATGGGAGAGAAGACTGTTAACAATGATGATAATAACGTTGTTATAGAAACAGTCTCAGTATTGCCTGACTTATTGACAAATATTAACCGACGAATATTAATAACGCTGGTGCTATTTATAAGCCTGTAAACCGAAGCACAAATATTATTTTTACTAAATTGGCAAACAATAGTCAAATTGTTGAATCATTGGGAAAATAAACGCGGTAGAATGGTACATCCATCGAATGGACTGGAATAGGGTTGTGATATCTGCATTATCTGATCAGCGACAGATTTATCTTATTTTAATTTGATTTATGTCATGTATATCGGGTGTATGGAAAGTATATGTTCTGGCTCCTACTTTTAAATCAAATATTTTGCTCATTTATGAAAGTTTGTCCACTATCTCAAAAATAGGTTTATTTAAATGCAAACACCGTTGTGAATAAGTCCAATATTTAGAATATGCTCTTATATATATTATTTAACAATTAATCATGTATATAGCCAAAGCTACATGAAATTTTGCAAAGATGAATTAAAAAATGCAGGGAACTGTAAAATGTATAAAACACACCTGAATAACAAAAATAAAAAATAATCAAAACCTTACAAAAGAAAACGATTAAACAATTTTCTTCATAAATACTTAATATACCATGTGTGCTTCATCCTTCTTTCTTAGAAGTCGTACATAATCAGAATATATTCGTAAGATGAGTATGACTGGCACTCGTACTACTCTAGCGCACCGTTTGAACTCCCACATACTGTAACTCTACCTACCTGCGATCTGTTCTTCCGTTAGGCTGTGGCCCTGTTCTATATTCTGAAAAAGGAAGAAAAACACCCATTTTGAAAAGAAAATCTCTGACCTTTTACCAAGTATGCTAGCAAGAAACACGTAAACCATCAAGTTGACACCACTGCTTCAAAAAACGCAAACCTTTCTGCACCGACTTACCCATTGAACGCATTTCTTTCCTTTTGCTGCCTGTTTATGATTATCTCTTTGCGCCTCCATCACTCAGCGCTCCAGTATGTGTGAGCATCGCGAAACATATGCTTAATCATTACTCCTCACTGTCGCTATGAATAATGAAAGAGAGGTTTTCCCCCCAGAAATCCGTCACAAATCTAAGTTTACATCATAATATCATTATCGTGTCGTTATACGTTTCCTGTGCAAATACGATATAGAGGGCGTCAGAGTCACTTAAGTAGATTTGTTTCTTGTGTTCCAAGGTGATGAACACAGATATGTCATGGACTGAGTCCAAAGCTTTTGTTGCTCAGTTTTAATGGTACAAAATGAACGTCTCTCTCTGATCTCTGGCGGAACGAACGAGGCGAAGATAGATAAGGCCCCTGATACGGATAACCGGATAACGCATGTCTTACGCACATCATACTGATACACCTTACATGGAAATGGAGTGAAGAAACGTGTACAATGTAACTAGCTCTACTCACCATGCTCCCAACAAATACTTCTGTACTGTTGTACTTCAAGTTTCTGTCAGAACTCAGGTGAAGCTTTTCTATTAATAAAGTGTCTTCTTTCCCTGATAATGCCTGTTCCTGTAAAGCCTAAGAATTTCAATCGTCTTGTAGAAAGGGGCCTTTGGGAGTAGAAAGAAATGCGTGACGGCTCCTAGTTTCCTCTGGTCATGGATTTTTCGTTCTTTTCCCAGTGAATTAAAAGGCGAGTAGTAGACTCAGTACTAGTGCACCTCTGTAAAAAGCTAGTCAATGTTAGCCGAAGGATCGAGTTACACTCTCCCATCTATCAGCCTCTGCAATGCGCCAAAATGCGGGAGAGGAAAAAGAAATGGCTCATCTACCTCGCATAGCACCTGTCTCCCTATCAGAGATTATTTTACATACCTTGACTATTGCAATTATATAACAGTGCTAGATTTTTCCGCCCCGGAAGTCGATAGACTATGGAAAGGGAGGTGATAAATAGCACAGCACAAACTGACCGCGCCAACGTCTGATCTTTTCGCGTTGAGAAACGTTTCGCAAAAATACCGAAAGGTAAACGGAAATGTGTTCCAGGGAGCTCGGCTAGAGCGTATTGACAGAATCCTGTGCAAACACCAAGACGTTTTTAGTGCGTGGTTTATACATTAATCATTACTGTCAGGACGAAAAGTACTTCATATGCCTAAAACTGAATTTAATTAACTCATAAGGCTTATAGAGGGAAAGGGGATGCTATATCTTCTTTGCATAGGAGGTGTTATCTTTACGATCACTGTAAAACATCGCTCTCAGAATATGAATTCTGAATACCCTGATTACATCCCGTGTCTAGCAGTCTGAATTTCTACGTAATCGATTTCTCCAAGAATCCGCAATATGTTAGTTCTTCACTCAATTTAGAAGCTGAGGCTGTATAATCTAATGAAAAGTAAAATTGAGAAACAAAAGTTGATTCGTATTTAACCTGTTTAATCTGTTAGTGCATTTGTACAAACAACCTGTATTTCCAGGTTTTCGAATATCTACTATTTAGGAGATATGTGAATGACATCGGTGGAAATGGGGAGGGGGGGGGCAAGTTTCACCTATAAGAACCCACGGTGATAATGACTTTATTTTATTAAATGTTAGCGGACAAAGATTGAATCTGAGACCTACAGGTCTGCTTTGCTGCCCCAGCTTATAAAAATGACATTGCCCCACTGACTTCCGATAAAAACGGTTCAGCTGATGTCTGCCTTTTTCCGTCAGACAATATGTTAAAACGAACGTTTTCGTTGGATTCATTGAAGAAGAAGCCATTAAACCGAGGCGCGAGGAAGCGGAACAACAATCAACCTTCATTTCCCATTTCTCGGAGAAATGTGCGACTTCGGATTCATCTTCAGAGTCTTGTTTAATTTCCGTAAGTTACGTTAAATGAATGTAGCATCTCCTTTTGATCTTTACTTGTATTGAGTTTGGACTTTTTATACCTAGCACGCAGCAGCCAGTGCCCAATAACGTAAACTTTCACCCAAGAAATGGTCGCTATTTTCTTTGGCACGTTGTATATCTGATAACAATTTTACCGATTAGAATCCCTAGAATCTAGAGTGAAGCGATGCGCGTTGCGTGTTCCCCGTAATACATGCAGCTAAAGACTGGACGCTGCGAAGCCAGAAGGAGCTTAATATTCTAATGCAGAAATCTAACAGAAATAAGACGCTGATGCAGTCGTTTTTATCTTTTAGGAATAGTTGCCCAGTATTCCCTGGAAATATGGTAAGTACGCGCAGTAGAAAGGTCAACTGTAAATTAGGGAGAGGTGGTTTAAATTCTATTTGTTTCGTTTTGTATAAGAATTTCGTGTGGGTATAGTTTGTACGAGTATACTTATTCATATAGTTTGGGTATGTACAGTTGGTTTGACTGACATTCTTGTGAGATACAATATATATATATCGATCAATGCATAATTGATATGCCAAGGTTTCACATTGTAGTAAAGATTGATAACTGACAAGTCACTTACCTTTACAGGCCGACGATAACTACGAGCTATCCGACGACCAAGTCCAAAGTAAGCACAGCTAACGCAATGTGGAAACTGAACTTTTTTCTTTGCGAATTTTTTACAATGACAACTTGTAAAAAGAACTCCTTTTTATTCTTCTTAGCAAATGAACCTTTAAAAAACGTATATTTCTTTATTGAACCATGATAAACGTTCATTAAATGCGTAAAACTACCTTTTGTACCAATCCTCTGACTTCCAGGAATGTCCATCATGTTGAATATAGAACGCGTTTACACTGAGATTCTATTTCTTCATGATTTGGTTATAATTAAAGAGTTTATTCATAAAATCACTGCCCCCTGCGCGCACTTACTTTACAAAAATAAAAACATGTGTTATTGCGCTTATATACCACCTGCTTATAGCCGGCATATGTACCAAACACCTGATCGGTATTACAGATATCCGTGAAGCGTTCTTTGTGTTCGACCCGGACAAGAAAGGGATAATACCGACAAAAAAGCTGGGAGATGTTATGCGAAACCTTGGCCACCAGCTTCGACCGGAAGAGCTGGGGGAACTCATCAAAATAGTTGACCAGGACTGTAAGTTTTTTTAAATTGTTTGTTGCCTCGTTCCCTTTTTCGTTTATCTACTTGTCTGTCTGTTTAATTTTTACTTACTTGTTTATATGTCTTTATTATGTTTATAATGATTCTTTTTTTATAGTTACATGTAACAGTAGGATCTTTTCTAAAATAATGCCTTGATAAATATGTTTCTGTGATAAAGCTAATCTGTAAATATATATAATTTTAATGTTTTTAAGCCAATGGCACTGTGGACTTTGACGAATTTCTCCCTCTTATGGCACAAAAGATAAAAGAGAAACAAGAGGAAGAATTCTACAAAAACCTGTTCCGAATGTTGGATAAAAAGAAGAAAGGTTTCATCACGTGCGATGACCTTCGATACATCCTGAAGGGTCTGCGAGACGAGCTGGACCTCAGCGACGAGGAGATCAACGACATGATCCAAGAGGTTGACGAAGACGGCAACAACGAAGTTAGTTTCGATGGTAAGATTCTGTTGATCTTATAATGTAAGTGATCATCTTATAATGTAAGTGATCATATTCCCTGGACAGCTCTCCGAAAGTGTTTTTATTTTCATTTTTCTGTACATGTTTATTTCGAGCTAGTTCGATTAACAGACGCCATCTTTTACTAGGGTGAATCATCATTGCTGCTGATTTCCTCTGGCTGATTTAGTCTGAAAGTCTCATCAGAATCCGGAGCGGAATCTAAAATAATCCCCTTAGCGGATTTAAAAATTGCCAAGCAAAATGAGGAAATGAAAATAGTAGACAAGGACAAAATAATATATAGGGCACAGAGATACAAAATAGACTGCATTCCCAAAAATTTTAGATCGATCTATCCCCGTGGGGAGTCTCACTAGATTAACTGTCAGCTTAGCCGGCTTAAATGTCTGTCCCGCCTAGTAAAAGCTGTAAGGGGCTAATTAACTTCCGTGCGCGCTCGGCTGACAGCAATTTAGCGTGAACCCCCAGGGAGTTAGGTCGATCCAGATGGATCGATCTAAATCTGTGGGAATGCAGTCTTAGTCTGTCTAATCTTGCTCTTGATTCTGTGTTATGTTTGAATAATAAGGGGGTAAGGGGGCACCTCTGAAGGGAGAGTCCTCATGCCAGCTGTGACCCCCTTCCCTCCCCCCAATACCTGGATACATTGATTATACTCACTGTTTGGTTTTTCAAAGCGATAAATGAACGATATCTTTTTTCAGAATTTTTCAAACTCATGACCTCCGAGTAGAAACAGCACTCAGGACGACAAGACGTATAACATTCCAAGACACCAGCAGACAATCACCCAGTGTTCATAAATGTGAACGTGGTCTCTAGCATACTATGCAACAGCGGTTGATCTACTAGCTGCTTACTACATGTAGCATTCAGATAATGGCAAACCGTGATAAATCTATTCACTTACCCAATATCCAGGTTTAGATCGAAGAAGTAGGAGCAAAGGCGTTCCTTAACCGCACTGGCTGACACAGTGTGTTAGGTGAACGTTCAGATTACGCTTGTAGCCGCCTTTGGCGCACCTTAGACGTTTTGTATCACAAAGGATTGATAAAAACATAACCACAATCAGTGCATCAAAGCTTCTGTCAGGGAAAGTGTGACAGATATCGATAAAACTTAAGACAGGGATAAGATGGCTGTTTCGCAAGAGCTTTCATCGACAAAGAAGTCGATACCGCAATGCTTAGAGAACTCTTCCGTTTGGAGATATGCAATATACAAAATAACAAATATTTATTACTCATATACATAGTTTATTACCTTTCCGTTTGTATTATATCATGTGCAACTTCTCTGTTTTCTATAAACTGTGGTGTTATGATAGGATAGGTACCGTACAATTTAATTTCATTTTCAAAATTTCTTATTTCTTCACATATTTTAAACAGCGATTTAAACATCACATTCCAGGCGCGTGGGAATAAAATTTTAAGTGTTTGTGTGTTCAAAATTAAGTACTTGAAGATGGACATCGGTTAACTTGGGTCTCGGCTCAACGAAAACTTTATAATACATATGACATAAAGAAATGGCGTGGAAATTGTAGCGGTGTGGCATGAGACCCCTTTCTTCTCATTCTTCCACTGACCTTGGTCCTATATGAACACCGCTCGCACGAAAGCTTACCTGATTTACATAATAATTAACATATTTATCTTCTTTCCGTACGGAGGCCTCGTAGTCTATAAGATCTCCCTCGAAATCGTTTCAAACCATTTCCATTTTCGCGAGAGGAATTTCTGTGTGTAGATTTTGCTATAAGAAGTATAAATTAATAGATATTGAAGGCAGTTAACCACACCAAATGTGCCAAAAAGCCGTCAGTAAAAAGCATAGATCTATGTCCTTTTGGAACATTTTATACTTTTCAACCGATAGGAAGGCCTATAATGTCGGTAATAAGACTAATTTGACCTTGGCGTTTTTGCAGAGCTTGCCTCGATTGTGTTCAATTAGTGGTCATAGGACTTTCGAGATTACAGAACTAACTTTATGGTCAAAATCTATCAACAAGTTCGTCTTTAAAATTTACAGGCAATTCTGTTTCTCTTTTGCTTTTGTTTATCCGTTTTCTTTTCTTTTTTTTTTCAAACTAAACAAAATGTATTGGGAATTTTGTTTATTGCATTTTTATACTAAAATCCAATGCCCTATCTCTTTAAGTCGACTGTAACATTTGAATTGTTTGCAAATGCAAGTTTAAGCCACGTTATGTTTATCAATTACAAAGCATTCCAAGTACTGCCAAAGTTGAAAGCAATGTTTTTGCTTTGTAAGGACCTTCATCTGACAGACTTCAGCAATGCTTTTTAAAAAATTATGCTAGTTTTGTAGTTGATAAACATTTGGACTTGATCAACCGAGTAAATGGAAACTCACAGTCACTTCAATCTAGGCTCCAGTGAACTAAGTTTGAAGCGAAATATTTTATACATTTCAACGTAATGCCTCCTTTATTTCTCATTTGTTAGCATGCATGTATGGGTTCTTGATGTGAAATGTAAAATAAATAATACACAACGTTCTCGTGGAAAATATGTAAAAATCCACACATTTATTCACCTCGACCTCTATCCGGGTCTGTACAAACGAAAGGCCTGTAAAACGTTAAATATGGATAGTCTATTGTTCCCGGATTTACAGCCATCTCTGTCTACATCCCCGTCAAAACAGACTGGTATATGTATGTGAATTCAGACAGGAGTCTTTTTCTCCAAAAAAAACTGACATCTTATATACTCTTGGACATGGCGGCAGGAGTTTCAAAAGTCAGTGGGGTCAAATCCGATAAATGCCCACCTATTGGTTTTGTTGATTTTTTTTTACAAATTCAAGCAGACGACAGGCACATGTGCGGGTCACAGAGGATACAACGGTTGTCAGTGACAGTCTAAACTAGTAGCAGGTGATGTACTGAGAAGCTGAATGTGGGTTTATGTACCAGTCATCAGTTTATAAAACTCTGGAAATGACAAATGTGAAGGCGGTTATTTGACACTGTGTAAAAGACCACATACATGCAGCACATGCAAAAAAAAAAATAAATAAATAAAATAAAATAAAATAAAAATAAAAAAAAAATAAAATGCAACGATTACATCTTAGAAAGTGATAGTGGGATTTCATCTATTGTTTTTGAGACACGCCCTTCCCCATGTGAGGCACACATGAGTGCATAGTTACGGAAACCAATGAAATAAAGTGCACAGTGAAGGACTCCTAAGTCCACATGTGATATCACCACCATGCAAGAAAACAGTGGGAATAACGTGTGCACAAACGCACTCAGCATTTGATCACCGCATTCAAGAGAGACAATTCCACTAACTCCTACGAATATATGAATTGTGTAAGTATGTGTCTATGAAAGTGTTATCCCATATAGACAGCTGCTGGGGGGAGACTATCCCGCCATGGGTCAGGAGAATGCAAAGCAGTCATCTGCGGTCCAAGAGTCATGATTGCAATCCAGGTGGTTCACTTGGTGCTTATTTGCCGGTCATCAATGCATAGAACTCTGGAAAAGACAAATGAAGAGTAATTGCAGTCCTGGTACGCTGCCTGGCCTCTTGTCGTCTTGAAGACGAGTGCTGCAACTGAAGGTGTAACTGGCGGTGGCTGTAGGGGAGGGAGGGGGGGGAAGGAGGAGGAGGAGGATGGAAGGAAGGGGGTATAGCTCTCCGGGCTAGCCTGTCAGAATCCTGTAGAAAGGTGTACTATACGCGCCTGGAAATGTCCTTATATTTTGTCTAAATATCTTGCAAAGCTTTTCATATCTTTCCCAATTTACAAAGAAAAGCACCTGGTGTCGATATTTTTTCAAATAAAATTATTTAAATTTCAGGAAAACATAACAGTTAAAATTGATCATTATTTGTTAAAATACTGTTAAAAACTAAGTTAAATGGCACAAAAGATTGATTGCAAGTAAAGAAACAGGTCGGATATTAATTCCTCAGTACCAAGATTCCTTCTTTTTTCACGAGAAAAAATTAGATTTGGTGCGAAAATCCTGCACAGAATACCTTTAAATTCCGGTAATATTAGGTCAGATAATCGAGTTGTAGATGGATTGTAGATGAATCTACATGTGAAGGGTGATGATATAATTTAACGTACTTTTGTACAGGTAAAGTTTTTATAGGATGAGAATAAGGTCACTGCTGGAATTTGGCTGGAAACAAATGAAAGGAAATTGCTCGAGATGATCATGCAGGTCGAAATTTTAACATCAGGGCTAAGCGCATGTCCTAATATACAAACACACGGAAATTACTGCAGCGGTCTGGAAACTAATTTATACGACGTTAGACAGAAATGGCACCGGTGAGTACGTGGGGTGCGTGTTGCGTGCCCTAGCACGAATTGTCCGTGTTGTCACGCAGAGCATGGGGTAAAATGCAATGGAAGGCAGTAGGCAGCATGCAGATTTTACATAGGACGCGGTGCGTGCCAGACGGGAAGACACACGGTGACACTACGGTGTGACATGCAGAAAATAAAACATTTGGACAATCACGCCACTTGAAATACAAAAGTTTAACATTAACAAGGCAGCAAAACTGTCAAATGAACATCTATGTTTTTACATAAAAATGAACAAATTAACTCTGCGATTCACTGTTAGAGGCTATCGCAGTAATATCAGAAAAATATAGTTCCACAGAAGCATAGAACATTTTAAAATATTCCTTAAGTCGCTGTCTTATTTTAATTTTTTTTTCAGTATCCGATATTACAAATGAAAAATTTAAGTATGTGCATGTTAAATCAACATTTCAAATGTTTGGGTAAAATAAAAAGCTTATGCTATATCTACCATCGTAGTCGACTGTGCCGCTCGCATCTGTGTCTGTTTCTGCGATCATGTCCTCGACTTCGGAGTTAGTTAGGTCGTCTCCCAGGCTCTTCAGAATCCACCTCAGGTCTTCTACGGGAATAGAACCAGTTTTCTGCTTGTCCAGCACACGAAAAGCTTCCCTCAGTTCCTTTTCGTCCTCGTCCTCTATCAGCTTCCTCACGTACAGGATGAGGAATTCATCGAAGTCAATATAGCCACTACCTATACAGATATTAGAACATCAGTGTCAGCCATAAGAAAGCCGTAAGTTTGTATCGAAACGTGCATTCATATGCCGCAGTCAACAGAACACTGGATATTGAGAAGCAACATATAGGAAAACCACTGGTTACACGGAATTTTTAAGAAATAAATATAAGTTATAAAATTGAGACATTATATGATATTTCCTACATCACTTTAACTGCCTGTTTTAAATAAAGTTACATACAGTTACCTCCCAGCCGGCGCGCCCAACTGGGCACATACCAATACAGGGCTGCTGCATGTGGGTTAAGGTTTAGCCAAGGTTCCACGTGGGGCCCTTTTGTGGCAAAAGTTCTAGCCGACTGCCTATCCCGTTGAATAGAAATCATCTAGAGAACCCAAAGTCTCGCGACTTGGCATAATATCAAGCGAGACTTCGAAGGGATTTGGGAACAGTGGTGTCAGAAATAATGACAGCCTAGCAAGTGTATCAAAGACTGGGTTAACGTACCTAGGTCGTCTAACAGGGTCGATCCATCTCCGAGGGGTTTCTCGCTAAATTGCTTTCAGATTAAGGGGCATAGATGTCTGGCACGCCTACTGAAGCTNTAAAGTCTTTGAGAATATACCACGTTATTTCATTTCTAAAAGTAGGTCTTTTGGTAAGAAGTCCATGTCCGCGTAACCCCCCTTCCCATCCCCCTCACCGCTCCATTATATATCTTATAATTACCGTGCATGATCCGATGCAGGTGGTGGTAGGAGGAGGTGACAGGGTGGTCGTCCAGCTCCACGCACCACACTTATCGTTTGAAGCCGAGTTGCAAGAGTAACATTTTACTGCTTCTGTCCCTAAAATTGACAAATTTATATTTCTGATATTAGGGAAAAGGGATTGACTCTGTTCATGAACATAATGTTAACAAGCGTTCTCCTTCTTTAGTATACATTTATTATAAAAACGATGATGAAAACTAGACAGCAAAGCTAACAAACACACATACACACATCAAACAAACAAGCAACCAAAAAAGCTACTTTATTAAAAAAAGGGGAAAGAGACAAAGTCATTAAGCAATTTTGAAGTAAAATAAAAGTTTGGCCGTTAAAGGACGAACGTCACAAAAATACATGTTTTAAAAAAATCCAAAAAATTCAATAAAAAAATTATCTGAACATGTCAGTTTTTGAAAGGAACCTGCTCTATTAGCATACACAGTTTGGAACTTAATAGGCTTATCGTCAAAATAATGTAAAAAAAGAACTTTTGTTAAAATAATCCAATCATGTTGATTATCGAAAGGAACATTTCTAACCAAACAATGCTACTCAGTAAATTTAAAACAAAAATATGCTTTAGCAGCAATAGGAACTCATACTGTTTATTACAATTTAGTTTAGCTCTTATTTATATAATATATATCTTAACCATTTTCATCTATAAACTTCTTTGTATTTTATGTTGTACAGTCTATTGAACATTTTATGGATTTTAGACTTGAAATAAATATATTATTATTATTATTATTATTATTATTATTATTATTATTATTATTATTATTATAATTCGGACATTGACAGCACGTATACGACACGTACAGGCAGCGATTAGCATAATCACACAGGTGTACAGTATTTATAAACATACATGCCTGTATAATTCTTATCTTTACGACATAATATACCATTTACCAGGACCTCAGATTAATTATGTGCCCTTTTCTCCAGCGCTTGCACTTTTCCTTTTAGGAAGCAAGTTACATACAGTGTATTCCCATATTTTAATATCAGATATCAAATACAAGCATATGAAACTGTTTTGAATAAAGACATAAATTGTCCTTGGTGATCAGCATATTTTTCTCTTATTTTAAGTCTTAAAAGGATAGCTAATGTATTTTGAGATAATGCATTTGAAGATGGAACATGTATGAAAATTTCTTCAGCAAAAAAAAAAAAAAAAGTCATTAAGTTCAACCTAGTGCAATGAAAGTGGAAATTTTATATTAATTTTGGAAGTTTTTATTTATGTATTTTTTACATTTTTACACACTTTGTGAATTCTTACTAGCGCCCATGCATATTACCCTGAGTGTCAGAGCAACGTAAAAGCTAGCTTACTAAATATACCTTGTGGTGGAGTCGCTTTTACTACTATGGGTTATATATGAAATCAAGATCGAGCTGGCAATACCGGAATCTAGAACCTAGGGTAATGCATATGGACTTCCTGTGCATGTATACTTGTACCATTGTTTTGAAAATAAAATTATATCCTGTTGTTTTTTTACCCTCTATTTTTTATTGAATATAAAAGAGGTAACTGTTCATATCAGCCCAAAATGGATTCTCCTGGAGTAAATGACAATTTCCCCCTTCTTACCAATAGTTACTGGGGTACTGAATCAGTTTTGACATTCAAAATTAGTCGATCTGTACTGTAATTTTTTTATTTATTTTAATATTTCAAAAGATTATTACAGAGTACAGCCACCATGTGATTGGATGGCAAGAACAGTTTCCTAAATAATTGTGAAAACTACCATTTTGGTGGTAAAATGGAATATATATATTGTATTCCTATGGGTTCTTTACACTATTTATTCTTAAATGTGAATCTCATAAAAACAGTTGTTAACCCTTTAAAATATTCATTTAAGAAACGATGAATTTGTCTGTGCAAAATAAAGAAAAACAACTTTGTTTTATTTTAAACTTAATTTTTGGACTCAGAAATGTTCAATTACCTACATAATTTCATAAGTAACATTGAAACATATGCAAGGTACATGTACCGGTAGTAGGGCATAGAAAAAGAAGGTGCAACAATATTAAATTTACAAGTTAGATATAAAACTCACTGACACGCATTGTTTGACTATCAATTGAAAACTGTAATAATATCCAAAATAACCGGTGATAATCGCCAAAATAAAGTACATCTGCAAATGTAAACAAACGCCGAGTTGGGCCCGTCTTGGGTCATGGATGACGCAAAACCTGGATTTTGCACGATTTTTGGTACAAAAAATTCTGCAACAATTTTTTCCAAAGATGGATTTTAATGATTTTTTATACATACAATATTGATTAAAAGATACGTTATCTCTTATCCGGAATTTCCCGCACACTCCCTAGTTGAGGAATAGTGGCCAAAGTTACGATGTTGCCAAGGTCAAATTTTACCGCTCAGTGCGACTTTGACGAACGCAAGCTCACTCTAAACGACAAAATTTCATTAGAAGGCTACGTGAATATGAAATCTACATACCCCACAATCATAATATCGTATTAGACTTGCTAAGTATGCATTTATTTAAAGTATATAGCCATTTTTCGACCAAGTTTAATTTTTTACAAAATGTGAGCCCGACGTTACGTCCTGGCGCGAGAAAACGACGTTATATCACTCCGCATCGACAGTATCAGNGCAGGTGTACAGTATTTATAAACATACATGCCTGTATAATTCTTATCTTTACGACATAATATACCATTTACCAGGACCTCAGATTAATTATGTGCCCTTTTCTTCAGCTCTTGCACTTGCACACAGAGAATTGTGTCATGAATGAGTCACAAAAATACCTGTGAATATCCAGTGAAAAACCCATCTGTGACCTGGTAGAGGGTAGCCATATTTAAGTGTTTCAAATGTTGTCACTGATGACGCAATAAGAATGCTACGTTAGTAACATTCATGTGTTCGTGCCTTTGTGTTCCATTTGAAATAATATGTTCGTGCAGGACTTGGAACATTCTTAACGGTTGCAAATCACATGTATTTCTTTACTTCCCTAAGAGTTACCAACAATCATACATTGAAATGGGAAATAAGAAATAATTCGGATATTGAAATAAAAGTTAACGCGATGGTCGACCCTTTTCTTGGCATTCCATCGTGTTTCACTGGTATAACTTTCCCCAAACTCCCCTTATACCAAGGTTGCCGTTTGGCTCACAATCAAGCTTGTCTCAAGAAAAGCTGAAACATTTTCGAAGCAACAGCGTAATCCCTACCTTGAACAAGGTAAAAAGCACACGCCAAAATCAGTAGTAACACTCTTTTGTCCATCTTCGAAGTCAAATTATCAAACAGCCGTGAGATCCCACTCAAACTAGATGACACCAATATAATGCGTCGTTGATCAAGGTCTCTTTTTCTCAAATGATTCACTATGAACTACTACGCATGCTCTATACTTAGCAAGAGGCCATAAAACAAAAATAACCCAAGAACTAAACCAGTTTCGGTTCCTCTTTCATTTTCTGCGAAAACGGTTGCATTTATTAGTGTTTGCATAATACAAAATTAATTGAAGGCTGTCGTGTTATCACGTTCAATACCATCTATTTTTTTAGTGTAAAGGCCTACCGGTATTCATCTGTGATAATCGTGCAGCTGTTACAGGTTGGAGTTTAAATTTTTATAATTAGAAACAAATCAAATTGATAAAATGCCAAGAAAGTATTTACAAACAGGTTGCACAGAGGATATAAACAAGATCGTATTCAGTATATTCTTATTCATTACTTTAAATAGCACATATTTCAAGATGTAAGTGAAACAAGTCCTCTGAAATTTATATATACCAAAACTCAACTCTGCTACTGTATATTTTATAAGATGACGGTAAACATGAAGAGTCTATCTAGAACACGCACTTAAAACTTGCTTTCGTGCAAAAGAGCGTATTGTATTGGGGGGGGGGAGGCAGGGGGAGGCCCCTTTATTCATCTCCTTGCAAGACGTGATGCGAACAATTCATTTTCATTTCGACAACAATTACAATTTAAAATAAAATTGTTGTCCAAATGAAAATAACTCGATATGTCATTACCCGACTCGGGAACCTGCCTACGCGTCTGGCGACCTCCGCGCTAAGTTCACTTTAATATAGCAAAAAAAAAGGATTTTCTTGGACATGTCAACACTTCCTTCAATCACCAAGGTAAACCATCTCCAAAACTGTCCACAGAATTAAGATTCATAGATTTTTTTTAATGAGTTCTGTGTTACAGGATTTTGAGTAATTCTCGTAGATGAATACTGGCAAACTCGAGGAGATCGTAACTTTCCCAAAGGATTAGATAGGCTAAAACTTGCTGAAATTGTTGAAATTTCCAGGGGTATTATCATTACTATAAGGCGCAATGTATGACTTAAATGATGCGGACAGGGGTGGTGGCAAGAACGTGGCTATCTTCTTAACCGATCAAGATATAAAAACTTGTTGCTTATCAATAAAAAAATTATTTTAACAGCGCTATATATCCTTTACGTTATGAAAAAAGGATATGAAATGAAAAGCTGCTGAAATAAACTTTTATTGATACGCAACATGTTGCTATAACTGGGTCAGTTAAGAAGATAGCCACGTTCCTGCCACCTCACCACCCTCATCCACATCCAAGTCTGAGCGATTGCTTACGAATATTAAGATAAGAGGTTTTTGATAACTCCTACTCTGTTTGTACAGATAAAAAAAAATTCACATTGCTTTCGACACTGGGGAAACAATTTACTTCGTTTGAATTTCATCATCTGGTGCTTTCATTTTATTCAAGAATTTTTCTTAGAATGTGTTGTTGAAAACATCTTCGAGTTTTTCTTTTTAAGATTAAATTGCAATGTCCTAAAAGCATGTTAACATTTTATTTGAATCGATTCGTTGTTGTTGTTGCAGTCAACAGTCAATATTTGTCGACAGCTGATTAATTCAATAAGAACAATCAAACTGAAGTGATTGTATGCTTTCATCTTGCACAAATATTGGCTATCAATTCTCTTTTTTACCTCAAGAAATTATTGTGGGGAAAGTCTAAAGCGAAACTAACTTGAAGGTCACGTCATGCTGTCGCCTTCCCAAAAGGCATTAGTGCATATAGCCTAAGTTCCCTTATTATTTTCAAAACAAACATAAAACCAGTTTTAGCTTTTGAAAGTCTCTATGGAAATTTGAATATTTCGTGAATTGTTGATTACATCTTTAAAAATCCATTGGCAAGCCCTTGCACAAACTATTTGTAATTGAGACGTGCCCCGCTTCTGAAACTTTTCTTCTAGTTGCTATAGCAGCAGTATAGAAAAGTATACAAATTTGCATCTTTTTTCTTCAAAAATATATCGTAAAGCCTCTAGGGCTGTTTGCGAATAGAGAGAAGAATAGTTTGCATTTATTAGTTTGCAGCCTCAGGGCTGCGTCATCTCGCCTCTCTTATATTCACTGTTTACATCCGACTGTGTTGCTTCTTATCCCGATTGTTTGATTGTTAAGTTTGCGGATGATACCACCTGCGCTGGCCTTATTAGCACTTCCGAGTCTGACTATCGAAATCAAGTTTCGGCCCTTGTTTCATGGTGCTCTGAAAACGACCTCGAGATTAATGTTAAAAAGACAAAAGAAATTATTGTAGATTTTAGGAAAAACTCAACAGAAATTAGCCATCTTATGCTGAATGGTTCTGAGGTTGAAATAGTCAGACATTTCAAATTTCTTGGCATACATATTTCTGATGATCTTAAACGGCACATTAACATAGATGATATTGTCTGTAAAGCTCAGCAAAGACTTTACTTTCTACGGCGATTGAGGTCATTCTATGTTAACCAAGAACTGCTGGCAAAATTTTACCAGGCGGTGATTGAGAGTGTACTAACACAATCTTTCACCGTCTGGTACGGTAGTGCTACAGCAGAGGACAAGAATCGCCTCAATCGCGTAGTAAAAATTGCCAGGCGCATTGTAGGTAGGGACTTGCCGTCTATTGAATGTTTGTATACGAGACGAGTGCTCAAGAAAGTGAAGTCAATCATGGGTGACCCTGGTCACCCAGCGAATAGCCTTCTTATGCATATGTCAACAAGCCGACTACGGTCATTAAAAGCAACCTCCACGCGCACTAAAAATAGTTTTTATCCATCAGCAGTACGTATTTTTAATGAACAAAATGTATTTTAATAATTCCACTGTATCACACTTTATCGACAGATCATACCAATTTTCATTTTATACTTGTATAAATATGACAATAAATTATTATTATTATTATTATTATTATTAACATGTTGAGTACTCTCAACAAAAATCTGTATGCAACAATATTCTGTAACTAAGATGTTTATTTCACAAACAAATCAGATAAAAGTATTTTATAGAAGAGGTGCTGGAAATTAAACGGATACGCTTATAGTACAGTCGCTGCTCCTCTTCACCGTAATCTAGACTCCTTGTAAATGATTGAAATCTATTTAACTTGTATTTTTTAATTTTTGCAATCATTCACTTAAAAACATTGGCAAGTGCAAAATATTACTTAAGCATTAAAGCTTAGTTTTTTAATCTTCATTATCGTAAAACCTGAAATAAGNGCCTTGTTTATTTATGTCAAACCGTCTAGGAGTTTTCTTTGGTGTGTGCTGGGGGGAGGGGGGTGGGGAGAATAGAGCAAAGAGAATGACAAAAAATTACCACCCATTCTTCTCCTTGATTATGTATATGTTTGCTGGTATATTTTTATTGTATAGATGAGGCGGGTGGAAGTGCCCTGAAATGTCAGTCTAGACTGCTAACTGCAGTGGCTGTGGTCAGTGTGCCCAAAATAACTGTGATAATGAGACAGAGCTATGGAGCAGAAAACTACATGATGGTAAGGCATGTTTTGGTGGTTTTTACATTTAACTCTGTTCCAAAATTGCTTTTATCCAGAATTATGGTAAATAATATATTTTCAATATTTCTTTCTTTTAAGGACGATTTATTATGTTGACAGTAAGGCCTGAGTATTTTGTCTGTAAAAACTGTATTAATTATCTACAAAGATGAATGTCAGTTTTAAGTTCGATGAAAGTTCACAAATTTACAGAAGACACACAGAAGGAAAAGCATATCATGCTTAAAGTAAATGTTGATGTTTTTTAGGCTGGTCGTGCAATGGATCCAAACTTTCTTTTTGTGTGGCCCACGGTATCTATTGGTATACAGAATGAGGAGTACCTACTGAATAACACTATCACCCAGGTAAGCAGAATAAGACATAGTACAGTAATTCATACTTATAAATTACACAGGGAGTGCTTGGAAGGAAACATTGCTTAAACAAACATTTAAAAATTAGTTTATACATAATTGGGACGTATGTGGTAGTTTATGAATAATTGGCATTTCTGTTGGTTTTCTTGAGAAATTCTATGGTATTTTCTTTGAAAAGTGATGTTATTGCATTTATGCCTTTTTTGCCAACTATTTTAAAGGGGTACAGAGGTCTGTTAGAACTCATTCAATCTTGTACAGGGCTCACATTTACATTAGACTGTTTTTAAATGACAATTATTCAATTTGACATATTGAAAGGGAGAGATGTGATTTCTTTTCACCAGATTGTTATAATTCTGGCTCAATTATTTTACTAGTGTGATTTTTTTTCAGCAATTTGTATATATTTATGCTTGTGTGATCACAGTTATATGTGTTTATTGGTCTCTGATAAACTAAAAATTACAGCGCACCTCAATTAAGGTTGGCTTTTACTTAAATAATTCACATATTTACTTATCAGTTTGATACTTTATACTCTAGTTGCCAGCAGCAGATTTTACCAAAGAGCAGGAGGCATCAGTAAAGGAAAAGGTCCTCTCCAAAATGTCAGCATTATATTCATCATCCAGATTATGGGATGATGGAGTCATTTTACCTCAGAACTCAAGAAAGGTGATCACTCTTTGCTACACTCTTCAAGATGTTGAAAACAAATCCTTTGGGCATCTCATTAAAATGTTACCTTTGAAGATGATCAATTTAAACAAGAAAATACATTCCTGCAATGCATTTTGATACTGATACTTATTTTTAAAACAACTACATGTATAGGTAAATAATAAAGAAAGATTTATTTTTATCTTTGGTGTTTGTTTGGATTGTTTATGCTTTGTACATGTACGACTTCAGATAAGGAGTCCAGTATCTTTTAAACAGATATCTTACATAACTGCATACATTTTATTATTTCTTTCTGTTTTATGTTACAGGTACTGGGACAGTGCTTGGACATTGTCAGTGGACCACTTCCTCCTTCCAGTGAAGCTACAGAACCAATGTTCAGGATGTAGTCGTGAAGACGCCCATTTTACAAAAATAATAATAATAAAAATAATAAATAAAAATAAAAGAATACACTCAGGAGATTTGATTTGATAAAAACAACTTACAGATATGAAACCATATGCAACTTTGTATGCATTTGTAAATAAACCTTGGGATTCAGTAAGAATCCAACGTAAATTTTTTCTTTACATAGTGACATTTTAATTTCCAGTATGTTAACATACAGTATTCATGAATTGTGTCAGCAGCTGATTTAATTTATGTAAATGATATATAGTTGACAAGTAACTCTTTGAAATTAAACAATCTATGAGTATCACTGAGCCAACTATGAGCTATTATCTTATGTGCTTCAAAGAAAATTAGGAAGTTATAGACTGAGCAAGACTTTTGCTTCATATCTCAGTTACTTACAGTATGTATTTTCAAACTGGTAAGCAAAATGGTTTTTATTGTTCCACAAAATTAGAAGAAACACTTATTTTTTTGATAAAAAGTATATGGTATTGACATTAATATAAATTTTCATCAGTTGTAATATTCATAGAATAGGAACAGTGGCTCATACTCTCAAGAATGGATACAGAGGCTCATAATTTCAAGAATGGGTGCAAAAGCTCATTTTAGAGATGATAATGTATTATTCATCAGGGATGATTGGATAAAGTATTTTGAATTAATGCAATAAAATCTTTAGTGTAAGCATCATCTTTTGCAACTATAATCTACTAGTATTAGTACATGTACCTGTAAATTAAGTAATTGTGGAAATGTAATGTTAGTTTTCTTTTCTGGCATTCTTAACAATTTTTTTATAATTCTGCCTTCTTGGGTTAAAAATCTGATACACCTTACACCGTCCAATGAGTTATTGTAAATATACATTTCTATTACTACTTTTTTCATTGCGTGAATTTCTTGTATTTTCACTTTACACGCCTCGGGATAATAGTCTAACAAAGACTACATGTACATGTACTGAGTACTGTAGTGCACGAAGGAAGAATCAGTCACGAATATTGTTACTATTAACTGAAAATAAAGGTAATGTTACTCATGGCATGTAAATCTGGCTTATCTGCTTAAAACAAAAAAGAGGCAAAACTTTTCATGTGATTTTTCATTTTGTAGAAATAACGTCCTCCACTCTCAAAAATAAATGAAAATCATCGGAAACAAACGTACTACTACAGGCACGCGAACTACGTCAACTATACATTGTCCCTTGATTGACGGGGAAAGCCCCATTGTTAAATGCCCTTTCAATTGCCGTGTAATACTATACGAGATTAGGCTCTGTCTGTTTTGAGAAAATGCGATAGAATTGTACTTGATTTGTATGCATCTAGATCAGATTTCATGCTCTATATTTAGTGACCTAATTACGGGAATTCCCTTCCGCGTGAGCTTAGTTTCCCAGCATGCATTAGTGCATTGTGAATGGCGAAGTGAGGGAAGGAGACTGCACTTACTACTACAACTTTACAACCTGGATTCAGCTAGAAAGTGAATACCTCGCAAGAGAGCGTTAAAGCTCATACTAAACAGGCAGCATATGACAACTTTGTAACTGGTAAGTTTGTAAATAATGTGGTATCTAGGGAGTCCCCCCCATTGCAGCTACTGTATTTGTAAACTGGGTCAAACGTGTTGTGAAATTTGAGGTGTCAGTAAGAGACACGAACGCCGACTCTGTAGTTTATATACATGTCTTAAGAGTGCACAAGGCTTGCACATGATCAGGGTGTGTTTTTGGAGATTATCGGTATTCTATAGATTTAGCCGCTGTTTTTGTACTTATTGCCATTGCATCGATTACGCCAGAGGAAATCAACAAGTGTAATGTACACTGCAATACTTAGGTCATTGATAAAATGCAGTGACTAGTCCGAGCGTGCTGAAGTATGCGTCCAAAGGTTTGAAATTAATTTTCAACCTGTCTGGATCCTGGAGAAAAAACTTTTTGCAGTGTTCAGAGTGTTAGGGTTTTGTCTTATCCTTTGCCTTCACATGATGCTCTCTGTTTAAATGTAAATACTTTTCACTTCAGATAAGCCAGAAAAAATTGAAGATCTATTGTTTACGTGGAACACTATGTATAAAAATGCTCAAAACAAGTTTATCCCTCTTTTAGTCACGGAACACAGAACTAGGAAGAATTGTGATCCCCTCTCAAAATGGCAAGACAATGCTTGGGCTGCTGGTCAGTGTCGCTTTTATATATGCATGATTTTCACAGTATTTTCACAGTAGATGCCACACAAGTTATTTTAGGGTGGCTTTTTTGGCAGTCAAGTTGATGGATCTTCAGTAGTTTTCAATGCTTGATAATCACTTGACTTTTTAACAGTTTGTAAAGCATGACGGTGAAAGGTATAAGGGAAAAATTGAGAGGATCTGCACCCCAGAGTATGTTTGTATATCTTTCATACTTAGCAAAATAGTGAATATGAAAAACCAAAGGGATTATTTGATTTGTGTAATAACTAGCTATAGTCAATACTAATGAGTATAGTTATTTGCAAAAGATGCAGCTCCTGCAGATCTTGATGAACTGTTTAAATTATTTGACTTGATATTTATGACCCCATTCCCAGAGATTAGATCGATCCTACTAGATCGACCTAACCCCTGGGGGTTCATGCCAAATAGCTGTCAGCCGAGCAGGCACATAAGTTAATAACCCCCTTACAGCTTGCAGTAGGCAGGATGGACATTTAAGCCGGATTATCTGACAGTAATCTAGTGAGACTCCCCACGGATCGATCGATAGATCGATCTAAAATCTATGGGAATGCACCCTATGATATACCTGTGATGCAGATTTATGTATTTTAATTGAATTTGTTTTGAATTGTTTATTTCAGTTTTGATTCTGTTAAGGGGAGGAAGAGGTTGTGATGCATATATTAATGATTAAAAAGACAATTTGTCTCGTGCTTCAGTGCAGCGAAATGGATTCCTTCTGTTGTTTGATCTTGCCATTATAGTTGTACCTCAAACCTTTTGATGAAGAAATGAAATGCTTTTTAATGAATCAAGAGTTCATCATAACACATGACAGCCTTATTGTTGAACATTTAGTGCCTTATTATCTTGGCTGATAGAGGTGATAAGTTTCTGTTACTCTGATTTAGAGTTGCATGCAATGGGTTATTTATAAATATGTAAGAAAATTTATAGGAAGAATGTCTCCATCAAACTTAACACCATATGAGGGTCTTGATAAATGGATATTCCGATATTGCCATGGATTTTAAGTAAGTTCTAATTATCTTAAAATGTTAAAAAGTATAAATGAATGTTCTTAATAGAAAAATATAAATGGCCGGGCAGCATTTGAGTGTATTTCAAAAACTGCATTCTTTAGAAAACATTTTCATTTTTTTCATTCAATCTAGCATTCTGTATAGTATAGTCCTTATAGTCATCAGCTAAAAAGGTGTCTGAACTTCCATTATACACCTGTTTTCTTGACCCAGCTTCATACTTCACATAACCAACACAAATCCCCTGATTCAATTAATTCTTCAGTTTAGCTTTATTGTCCAGATGTGATGTATCTCACCATCGAAAACAGAATTGATGGTCTACCTCTTGTGTTCCACAGGCCTGAATTGTGCAGAGAGCATCATTAATGGTACAACCTTTATTGTTGTATTGCTTTGATGGGTTTGAGAAGCCTATCAAGATTGTATTTGCCAATATACCACCATCATAAAGTAAAATGCCTTGCAGGATCTTCACAGCTGAATGGGTTTCTATGGGCTTTTCACCAGCAAGTAATTGTCCAAAGAGGAAGGACGACTAAATGCAACCTTACTTGAATGCAATTAAATGAACTAGGGGATTGGATTGTTTCCTCTTAATAATAATGCCTCAAGACAATTTGAGACGTATTTCATGTAAGTTTTTTAAACATTCTTCATTATGTAACAAGATAAAATAGATAAAATCCATATCCCTGATAAAGAGTGTCCATTACTTTATTGTTAAACATCTTAAGAAAAATTGTAGCTCGAATCCTTTTGTACATCCATCTTGAAACGATTCTGTATGCCACACATACAGGTCAATTTAATTCTGTATCACCAAATTCCCCAAGCAGACTTTTCATAGGTGTTGAACCAAATCAAACAGGTTGGTCATAAAAGGAAATAACTATAAAATGCATGTGTATGCAGAAAGCAAATAAGGCATTCGTGTTTTGCTGTGTTTGGAGCTCTCAAGTAAATTAGATATCTAAAAGAACTAGGCTTTTAGGATTGAGAATGGTTAAGCCAAATGTTAAGGTTCATAGGAAATTGAAAAGGTGACCTAATAACATGAAGTTCAATGAATCAGTGGTCAATCAAACAGGTGCACTACCAACATGAAATTTATTGTAAAAACCAATAATGAAAGTAAAATGATTGTTTTCTTGATATAGGCAAATATTTTGATGGTTTTTGTGTCTTTTTAAAATATGAATGCCTAAATCAGCCGAACTGTTTTAAAACTTTGTAACAAAAGCTACAAAATGTACAGACCTCTGCACCTGGATTGACTGTAATAAGTATCATTGAACCATGAGAAAAACAGAATTTTACTTTCTTGTCTACCATTCAAGGTTAAATACAAAACTTCAGCTAAATTTGGACCTTCTACCATTTGTCAATCAGTCTTCATAAGGTCAAAAGTATATGGAAAGTTTTGTAAAAATAGTCTGTAAGTAACCATGGCAGCTGATGTTAACATTATGTTTCAGCTCAAATGAATATGTTTTTGAGTGAAAAGCTTGAATGATACAGAACGAGGGGAGAATTAATTGAAAAGCACTATTAACTGATTGATTGTTTAATTAATTTTTTTTTTTTTTTTTTTTTTTTTNATCAGCAGAACTGTTTTAAAACTTTGTAACAAAAGCTACAAAATGTACAGACCTCTGTACCTGGATTGACTGTAATAAGTATCATTGAACCATGAGAAAAACAGAATTTTACTTTCTTGTCTACCATTCAAGGTTAAATACAAAACTTCAGCTAAATTTGGACCTTCTACCATTTGTCAATCAGTCTTCATAAGGTCAAAAGTATATGGAAAGTTTTGTAAAAATAGTCTGTCAGTAACCATGGCAGTTGATGTTAACATTATGTTTCAGCTCAAATGAATATGTTTTTGAGTGAAAAGCTTGAATGATACAGAACAAGGGGTGAGTTAATTGAAAAGCACTATTAACTGATTGATGGTTTAATTTATTTTTTTTTGCTGAAATAGAAAAATATTATTGGTGTATTTAAAATTATTTACAAAATAAGAATAAGGCGTATTAGGTTAAAATCAAAGTAAACTGATTTACTTCTATTTTTAAATAAGGGTAAGGTTACCAAAAGTTGTATCTATAGATCCCCACACATTGCTATTTGTAATGTTGTTTCATGTGAAAATTCCATGTATTTTATTATAATTTTTCTTTGTATGTGTAGCTAGCTGTATGCATTCTCAGAAATCCTCATTAAGTCAGCATGGCCTGGCTGTAAGTGCTGATTATGAATCTTAAGAAGATTACACAAAACATTGTGGTTGGAAGATGATTTAAACAGGAAGGTGGGATCTTGACATCCTTAATTTAGCAAAAGCAGTGACATTATTTGTGTTACTTGGCCTTTATTTCCTGCTTGAAATCTATGTTAGGACTCATTCCCAATTGAAACCATAGGTCTACATAGTTCGATCCAACTCTGCGGGGACCTTCGCTGAATGCAATCAATTTAACAGATTAACACACCTTCCCCTGGCATTGAGTAGAATACAGAAAATCTTGTGATTATGCAAGAACGTTGGAAGCAAGAGAAGGCTCCTTAATCTGTTGAACTGATTGCATATAATAAGAGCCTCCACAGAGTTGAATGGATCCATGTAGACCAATAGCTTCTATGGGAATGAGACTCAAGATTTTACCCAGACCTTTCAGTTTCTAGTTGAATGTATTATTTTATATTAAATACTGGAGTAAAAATAGCCAGATTGGAAAAGATTTAATATTTGAATTTAAAAAGTCAATAAAACTAATAGTTTCTGTTATGAATGGACGTTCTTTCTTTTCTTTTTTCCTTCTTTCTTTTTTTGAAATATCATTTACTTTATTAACTAGTGAAATAAACAATAACTGTTTTGTTATTTATTAAGTATTTAGTTCTTTTTAAAACTTATAATTGCCGTATTGCTATTTATAAAAAAAGAAATCTTCGTGTCTGATATTCATTTTATGCACTGTAAAAAATAAACATTTATTATCCATTTTAATTGCAGTACTTGGCTGAATACTACAAAACATGTCTCAGAAAAGTAATAAAAAACGGCATTGAAAAAATTGAATAATCTCAATGAGCCTAAAGACCACAGCAGCTGGTGCTGCCACAAACAATCAAACACTAAACTGCAAGTTAAATGCACAGGCAGGTTAAACATTTTGTGACGACATGTTATTGGATGAAATGAAACTGCTGTAGTGAAATTTACTTCAGAAAGAAAGGAAGACAGAAATTTTAGATGTCATAAAATATGACATGTACTGTAGATGTCTGCTGTTCCAGACACTGCTGACAAAAGTTATTCTTAAATATTTCTGTGTCAAGTCACTTATCAATTTGGTGTATTTTCTTTTGTCAGATTTATTAAGTATTTGAAATCAAAATAGCATGTTGTATGCATACCAGTATGTGCTGTTCTTGAGAATACATAGTGTTAAAGCTGGTGTTATTGTTCACAGTTTGGACAGAATTTTTCAGCATTTTGTTGAATTCCTTTCTATGACAGAGTGAGAAAAGTCAATAATGTGTGATAAGTGATTTGCATTTCAAATATAACAGGATTTACAGCTCCTGTCAGAACTAATCTAATTTCCTGAAAGCCTTATGAAAGTGATTTTTCAGCAGTAATCATTTTGCAACTTAGCTTCTGCATAGAGAAGCAATCTTTCATGTTCATTTCATTTAGGAAATGACTGTTTTATGATGAAAATTGAAAGGAAACTATCATCTGCACTTGTATTTAATTTAGAATCAATCCCAAAATATGTGAAGGAGAGAATAATTTTAGTTTTTCTTTGAATTCTGCTGAGTGATGACATACTGTTTATACACAAGATGCTGTTGAACTCCCCTCAGAAAATTTCCTGTAGAAATTTCCAAACAAAGTGGAACACTGCCATATGATTGAGAAGAGAGAAATCTTGCCAACGGCTGCTTCCTTTGCTGCACTGCATACTCCCTCTCTTTCTCTGTAAAATGCCAGGCTTGATAATGGAAGAGGATTTTTGATAAAAAGTGCCCCAGAAGCAGGTATTATCTCCAAATCTTCCCATGATGTGCGCTGAACATAAACAGCTCAGTGGTGTCCCAGATGTTATAGTCTTCTTAACGCCTTTTTGCACAGGAGGCTCCCCAAAGTATAGGCTGTAGTAAGTTACTTGGTGAAACTCCTGCCCTGCTTCTGAGTTGAGGTTTAGGCTTCCCCTTAAAAAAAAAACAAGGAGTAGAAAAAAAGGACCTCATGCAGGTAAAGAAGGCAAAGCACATCACATTCCTAACTAGTGAATTGTGACCTTGCCTCAAGCGACTGTTAATGTTGCCATAGCAACAAGTTTTAAGGGAGGTGCTTTCTGTGCCACTTCATCATCACTGCGGCAGTGTTGACTGTTGAACCTGCAGCAAATGAGAAACCCACAGGGACAGAGCGCATTGTGTTTCAAAGTTGTGAAATAGGAGCAGGGAAAGGGCAGCAGTGCTTGCTAACAACAAACATCCTGGTGTCTATCTGCTAGACCAGGTGAGATGGGGGAAGGCTAGAGTGAGCACTGTTTAATTAGTTTAGTGCCCACTATGATGAGATGTAGGTTTTTGGCTGCAACATAATACTGGTGGAGCTAGATTCACCACAGGGGAATAACTTCAATCTGTTGTCTAGAAAAATGGGTAGGGGAACTCGCCATTGTAAGGGCTACTGTTCTTTAAGGTCAGCTGTGTTAATGAATTATATTCTAGCACAGTGGTGACTTGTTAAGATTGGGTGGCATTTTACACAGGGTTCTTGACTGCACCTGGTGCATATGTGTACCTGTTGAGTTTTGTTTTAGTTCAACAGGTCAGGGTGGATATTTCTTTCAGATGGGTCAGTGGAAAGAGTAAGTACAAAGTTATTGTCTTATTAACAGCTCTTACTACCATTATGTGTTCAGAAGTGTTTAGTAGGGATAAATGTGGATATTGAAAAAGGTGTTTACAGTTAGGTATTAAGTGGGGAATTAACTGAATGGAAATCTCAAAATTGTTTAAAATGATGGCTTTTCAGGACTTAAAATCCATACCTCTTGTGTCTGCTTTTATCATTCATGGGACAATATAAGAAAACCAAAAGAAAGTTTTTTCTTTGGCATCAGAATGATTGCTAAAAGGCTTTTAATTGACTGTTAATGTATGTTGCGCCTGAACCATGTGCAGTTGCTAGGCAGACTGGAAAGCACATGGTAGACCCGGAGTTGGATCCAATATCACAACAGAAATTCTAGACGGCCATGATAGGTTTACAAGATGGCTGCCAGAAAGGTGTACATCTGGGCCAAGAGGCAGAACCTTGGCTGGTCTTAACATGTTCTGAACTAGTTCAATATCCCATTTATTTTGATGAACATGGGTGTTCTGAGAGGCACAAAAAGTTAAGGTGCTTGTGAATCTTGACTTTGTTGACCCTTACTGATTAACTGAGCAGCTGATGAGATTAGGGAGGCACTAGCAATGTTGGGAACCTGACTGTTCTCCTCTGTCCTTGACGTCATGGCATGAGCCGCCCTGGAACATCTGGAACGTTTTAATCATACAGTTCTTAATTGGTAACAACTTGCCTGGTGGGGCACCAATTCACTTTTTAAATATTGAAAGACAGAAAACATGGTAGATTAGGGGAAACGGGGTTTTATTGGCTTCCAAAAAGTTGCAGGCATTTTGAGGAAAGTTGTTGAAGTTTTTCAAAATGAAAATTTAGAAGCAAGACAACAAGAGTTTGTTTTCACTTATATGCCAGCAATAAATTTACTTGGCAGAGCACATGCCTAGCATTTTCTGGTTGATTGCAAATTTGTTTAGGTTTAAGCATGATTATTTTGCCATTATGTTTAATATGGTTTTAGAGGATTGGCTTAACCTGATAGTTTCAGGGATACAGCCAGGCCAGTGCCAAAGAATAATATGCCTGTGAATGGCTAAAAAGAAAATTTAGAGAAAAGTGAAAGTTTGCTTATGATAAATTGATATTCAGTAAGATGGGAACAAATGTACAAGCATGTGGTATTTTTAGTTTTTTTAAAATTACTTTTAAAAAGAAGTTATGTGCGTGTATCATAAAAAGCAATTGCTTTTGTAGAAAAGATTAACTCAAAAGTACAGGCTGATTTTTTAAGTATGACAGCAATTACCACTGAAAAAGTAATATACGGTAGACATACAGGCAGAAAATATATCATACATACTTGAGAAGAGCATTTTTCTGCATGTATATTAATACTTTTGCTGTATCTGGTGATGAGAACCACTTAACAGAAGAGGCCAAACACCTGTGATCATCATATTAAATTATAGGACAGACATTGGAGGCTTACAAGTAAACAACCATACACCTGGCTTACTTGAAGTTACGAGGTGTTTTGTGTAGTAAAAGGTGTGTGTGTAGGAAGGGAGGGGGCAGTAGTCTTCTGAGATTGTTTAGAATTTGCAGTGGATTTTTGAAAGATATAAGCTGACTTGCTCAAGTTGATGTTTTCCTGGAATTTCTCACTGTGTTTTGTAATGTAATAAAAGTCTTATCCTTTTTTGGCTTTATTGGGAAGGAAGAATGTATCCTGATTTGAAAAAAAAAATGATAATTTTTCTTGTTTTCATTTTAAAATGTACAAAATTTTCAAAAGGTGAAAGGCAAAAAGGCTTGCAGTAAATAAACAAGTTGGTATTTGCATGCATGCATTTTTTCTGTTTTTGTTTTATAGATTTACACAATGTATGGTATTGAGAAGAGTATTTTAGATAGTGCTTCATGTTAAGTTTTTGATATGAATGCTCGTCTGAAGATACTTACAATTGGTACTCTTTTTCTCCATGTTGATTTTTTTCTGATTAGATTTTTACAATTTTGTAATTTCCATTGGAGCAATCCTTTTTGAAAGGTTTGAAATCAGAGCATGAAGTGTTTGGCAAGATACAGCATTCTGAAACCACTAAATGACACTTAATAACATTTTGCAATTCATGGTCATTTTCTTTTTATAATGATGAATGCACATAAGGAAATGAGATATATTAATGTTTTACTTCATATGCCCTGAGTTTCAGAGTCTGCCAGAAACTTTTCTCTTACCAGCAAGTACTGGTAGTAACCCTGACTGGAACCATGCTGAGGTTTATCTGTAGTATAAGAAACTCAGGGTGACTTGATTCTGAGCTTGAAACAAAACAACCAGAAATGAGATTCATGTGGTCTTGATAGATTCTTTTATTTGTATTGTCAGATTCCACTTGACCAGAGCTATTAGTGCAAGAAGAACATTCTGAAGATCAGGACTGTGTACCAATATTCTGTAAGTATCCTCATAGGTTTGTATGTGTTTGTGTCTTGTTGGAAGTTTTGTCAAACCATTCAAAACAGCTGATTGCCATTTAAGGCCAACCTAAAGGTGACCTGACATCTAGAAATTGGTTCTTGATGAAGATGTCAATTGACATAAGTTGAGGAAAATATAAATAGGAACAAAAGTGTGACTGGTTCCAGATATGTTTAATGATTGTATTAGTTTTTTTTTCAGAACACCAGTATAACATTTTCAGGTTCTCAGTGGGTTGTTTCAATATTGCTATTTCACTGCTTAGTCTGGCAGCATGCTGACAGCTGAAAGAGACAACAGTAGCATGATATGGAAATGAAGTTTATATCATTATCTGTTCTGCAGTATAACTCTATTTGAGTTCTTGATATTACACTAGATAGCCACTTGTGGAAACATGTCAACTTTCTGAAAGCAATTTTTTTTACAGAAGGGCTTGTTGTTTTATGTCAGGATTGAGGGTGGGCACCTTCACCATTTCCATCTAGAACACACATCCTTCCAATTCATGGGGAAAGATTTGCCACACAGTACAATGGGTTATATAACTGTTGTTTTTGTAGTCTCTGATCTAGTGTTAAAGATTGATATGAAGCAAGTGTACATTCCCTGTAAAGCATGTCAGTCACTATGTCCAGTTTCTGATATGTACAATTTAAATAAAGTAGGGAGGTAGAGGGTATTTGACTTTTGTGCATCAGGCAATTTAGCTGATAACATTGACAGCACTTTAGCGCGAAGCCCCACAGAGATAGATCGATCCTGCAGGTATGATAGCTTTATTCTGAATGCTTCCTATATAATGGCATTAGGTTGGTTTTAGTGGCATTGGTTTGACATGTCTGTTCGCTTCCAATGCATCTTTTACTTCTATGTTCTAGTAGGGGAAAAAAGAAATTAAATAAAATTTAATTTTTCTTGACTGTTTCTAACTTTTTGACAATTATTTTCAAGATGCTGAGAACAGATAATCCAATTTTATGTAATATCATGTGACAGGCTCATATCACATATTTTTGACAACAATATTAACCAGAAAATTAATTGATAAAATTTTTCAAAAGAATATTGCAGTGACATATGCGTTATTGACTCTTTTAGAAATTCCAGTGTAAGACCAGTTATCAGCATTGTTATTTTAAACCATCAGTAATAACTATAGCATATATCTGAATTTCAAGTCAGAATGATACATTATAAATCTATTTTTGGTATATTTATCATTTAGCAAGATACATTAAGCCTTGAAACATACTGATTTAATCTTTTAAAGCAATAAAAATAAGAGAAAAATACTAGTGAAATATAACATATATGAATGGGAAGAGTCCTAGTGCCAATCCCATATCTTATGTCACAGAGGAGACTTGGGCCCAGTTTCACAAAAACTGAAGTGAAATGCTGATTTTTAACTTAAACATAAACATTATAATAAAAGATAAATCTCCAGAAGTTCTTTTGAATGAAGTTACTGTCAAATAAATTTAGGGACAATTTCAATAAATATATGATTCAAATGTTGATGAACTGCATCTGAATACTTTTCATGCAGTCAGTGAACAGGTGCCCATAGAAAAAAAGACTGCCAAGGCATGTTGTTTGCATTAAAGGCACCTTTGGATATTTCTGGAAGAATCTTGGTAAAATAAAGTCTCATACACTGAGCTCCCACACATCCGTATTAATGTTTGAGTTCATTCATTTCTACACATGATTCATATACCAAAAGATGGATGATCATCAGATTAGTTATCGTGGGTAGAAGGATCATGGAAATGGTTGAGGGACCACTCAAGCAAAGTTAACACTGCAAAGTTGAATGAATGGATTAAGCATTAGGAATTATATATATATATATATATATATATATATATATATATATATATATATATATATATATATATATATATATATATATATATATATATATATATGAGAAAAATCATTCTGATAAATTTTCTCTTTTCTTCAATTATTTATTATTGGTGTATAGATATGCACCGAGGTGTGCTTGTGTGTAAGGTTAAGATGCTGTCTTTGGCAAATGGGAAATATGTAAGTGGGGATCCTGCAGAACAAAATGTTAGCTTCAGTTGATCAGGATACCATTCAGAGTAAAATTAGATCTATACTGATAATGTTTAATCACTTTCACAGGTTCATAGTCCAACAGAGCTCTTTGCTTATTTCAGCTCATGTGGTTGCACTGGTAATTAGGAAAAGGGTAATTCAGTCATTATCTTTTGGCGGTAAGCTTTTAATTGCTAAGGTTCTTTTCAATTTCAAGTATATCATCCATTTGGCCTACAAAAAAATGTGGCTCATTGTTAAAGACATTCTATAGTTGTCTTTGAAATGTATTTTTTATTACCTGCAATACAGCCAAGCAAGTCTTTGTCATAGATATGCTTGTTTCTTTGCTTCTGTATCTGAATTTTTGCAGATGAGCAGTTCCTGCAGGCCTTGAACCCTAGGCTTGTTTTAAAGTATTAAAAGTATATAATCCAATAGTTTTGTTCTAGGAAACTGCCTTTAACTTACTATTATGAGCACTTTGTGTTCAGAACACGGGATTCCATGAATAAACAAGGTATAGAATCCATCAGTACATAGCGTGGTGGTATTGGGGGATATGGGCCTAGGTTTAAAGAGGCTGTGATGAGAAAAAAGGTGATATAGGTGATTACTGTATGAAACAATAACATTTTAAAGTCATTCCATTTGATAGATTAAGTCCTTACCCTCAGTTGCCATTATTAAGTCTCCATGTGTGATCTCCAATCTCCCAAGTTTTTTTTTTCATGACTACAGATGAAGTTTGAATGTTTCATGTCATGTACTAGTTTTTAATAACAAGACATGCTTCTTTTTGATGTAGGCTCTCACCCCTGTGCTAGTTTGGAAATCTCCTAATTGAAGTGAACCTCTTGACTGGGCCTGACCTTAACAACTGCAGGTAGATTTTATAGAGAAAGTGCTAATAAGTAGAGGCAGGTGGGAAGAAGTGGAAGTGATTTTTTTTTTGTGTGTATACTAGTAAATCAATATAGAACACCTATCTTACAATATCAAGGACATCAGGAGATCATGGATAGATTGATCATGTACTCCTTTCTTTTTCTCACCCTAATAAGTTGAACATAAAGAATGTTTTTCTAAAGTTAATGATAAGAAGGGAGGGGGTTGGTTTGGGAGAGAGGGCCCCAAAAAAAAAAAGGGGGGGGGGGAAGGTAAAAAGTATTTTGCCTGTTATAGACAGTGACAATTCCACACAATTTCAACCTTTTTGTCTTCAGGTCATGAGGAATTTTATATTAAAACATGGATTCTATAAAGAATAAGGCGGAGGGACGTGTTAATGAATGAACATACACATAATATGTAACAAAAACTTCTTTGTAAAGTTAAATTTAAAGAACATTTGACTGACTGAAATGGACAATATTACTCAGTTTTGCTTCATTTAGATTATTCATTTGAAAATGAACACAGTCAGCTGTTCTAGTATTGCGCTATATCACAGAGAACTATTTGTAAAATTTATAAATATTACATCTCGGTCTTATTTCTACAATTTGGCCTGGATTAAGATTCAGCTTAGAAATTTTCAATTTGATGTCTGAAAGGTAGTTTAAGCTGAACTTGGTCCAAAAATCTCCAATACGATTAAGTTATTTGTTTTAGAATTTTAATTAACTTATCAGGATATACTCAAATTTTATGAAACAATGACTTTCAAAATGATTTACTGTTTTTCTGGTGTCACCATCAGATTAACAGCCTCTGTATAAAGTCCAGATATCTTAAAACATTTCTATTTTGTTTGAACTGTCAACTACTCAGAGTGGAATTTGAAGTTTGACTCATAGTTTTCTTAGTTAAGTTGATCTTTTATCAGAGACAAGTACCCTGGATTTCAAAGTTCTAAACTCAAGTCTTCACTATTGCCCAATTGGCTGTAAAAAAAAAAAAAAAAAAAAAAATGGTTATCAGGTGGCTAAGGGCTCATTTCCAATGAAACTATTGGACTACATAAATTGATCCAACCCCATGGTAAAATAAAATATAGTAGTAAAACTGGTGATTACATGAGAACATAGGAAACAAGACAGGGGCCTAAAATTGTCCAGCATGGAGGCTCCTGTTTAGGTGACTCTCTGACATAGTATCTTAATAACTTAAAAGTTGTAAATGTCTCAAAGGCTATTAAAAGTTGCAAATATCTCAAAATGTACCTGCGCAGTTTGTATCACTGACATATATACCACTTAATGTGAATGGGGCCTCTAACAGTTGATGTGACTATCATTTTTGACCCATAGGTGCAGTGTGGGAACTGTTTATGTCTGAACCGAGTTTCAGATACTTAAAATTAGTTTTAAAAACAATGGTTTTACTGTAAGAGTGATTTATGAGGGTGCTTCAAATGTTGAATGTTAAAACTCTTCTTATACTAATTTTGGAGAAAAAGTTTGATAACAGTTAACATTATCTGCCATTGTTCCCCTCCGACCCATACATGGAGCAGACTACTTTGTTCAGGGATTATATAGTTTGTGGGCGTAGACAAGGGGTCCTCTTCCTGAGTTAGTTTTAAAACAGTCTTGATTAAAACTGTGCTGATGCATTATTTAAAAAAACAAAAAAAAAGGAATTTGCTGGAAAAATAGGGACTTTAGTATATTGTATACAATTGTTCTATTATGAAGAAATATGTAGGGTCCCCCCCCCCCCCTTCATCAAGTTTGGCTAATCATTTGCTAATGGGAAATTAATAAGTGCAATCTATAAATCTTAGTCATAGGTCAGATAAAATTCTTGTAGAATTATTGAACTGTAATAATTGTGTTAAAAAAAGGAATTACTAGTAGATGACATATTGGGGGGGGGGGGGGGGGTAACAGTAATGGATGTAGAGCTGCGAACCTTGCTACTTTAATACTTCCATATATTTATTAATGTTTTTGATTCAGTATTTCTTTCAGTATATTTCGCTTTATGGTGCCGGGTGTCAAGGCCCAAAATATGTATATTGCTGTTTTCACTCTTCCATGTTTACACTTTTACTGGTTTTCTGTAAATATGTAAGCTGAACCTGGCTTGTTAATCAGTGTGTATTAACAGAGTGACAAACTTCTGATTTAAAATGTACAGAGAATGCCTCACTTAAGTTGTAAATGCATTGTTTATAGTTTTGTATGGTGGCAAATCCATTTTAGTAGAGAATATCAAATGGCATATAATAGAACATAAAAACAAATGACAAAAACAGCGAAAAACAGAAAATTGTGATATTGATGCCAAATGAAAGTTCAAAATATGTGGCTATCATTTTGAAATTCATATTTTGATGGTTTGATTAATGTTTCTTCATTTGACAATTTCTTTCACAATTAGTAAATGAGTGAATGAATGAATGAATGAATGAATGAAAAAATTTATCTAGAAATTAAAAATGATCATAAAATATTTCATGGTAAGATAATCAGAATTTTCTTTGCCTTTTAAACATTCAGTCAACTTTGTGAATCCTTAAGTACAATTCTCCTTACATTTTAAACTAAAACTTATATACTGACCTTAAACTAAAACTTATTATATTATGATAGGTAGTATAATGCTAAATCAATTCAATAAAGCACTGCTTTAAGGTATTTTTTATTTGCTCAGTGGTTGACATCTCTGTGAACTTGTCCATATGGCAATTGAAGAATTTTATAGACTCTAAGTGATAGTATAAACAAAAAAATGTCAGACATAAAGGGTTACTGATGTATGGACATAATTCTAGCCAGAATAGAATCAAAACCATTAGTACTTCCCTGTGAGCTAACCTCTAGTTTCAAGGGCAATAAACCATCTCATGAGTGACTTTAAATGAGGCAGAAAAAAGTCCTCTGGCCTGGAATCCTCCTCAACAGTACCATTACTTCTCTGCCTGTGCTAATTAAATCCAAAGGTTGCTTGTTTTCAATAGACCATACAAATTTACAATCTAGTAAGTCATAAGCAATCAATATTGTTGCCTGGCAAAATGCTGAAAAGTTTAAGGTACATGAGAAAATGGGTTGATTTTGTTTAAGACTGTTCAGAATATGTAATAAAATATATAATGGGAATTGTGATATTGTTGAATGATGCGGAAGTCATCCTTAATGGACAAATTGAAAAAAGAGTGAAGATGATGACTGACAATACTGCCCCTGTGAGGAGTATAGTTTATAGGACTGATTTTAAGCTTATGGGGTAGCAGGAGACTTGGGAATATTTAAGATTATGGAAAATATGTTATTTAGATTTTGAATGTATACAGTCACTGTCTGTCTATTATGATCATCGTGGGGTGATATTTGTTGAAACTATCACAACTTTTTAAACTTCTGTTGTAAATTTACTTATGACTTTGGTTAGATATGATCAGGGGTTTGTGTAATGTTGCATTCACTTGATAACAACTTCAAAGTGCAGAAGTTATGCTGATCCCTACAGTAATGCAAGTTGATCATTGGTCAGAAAACCTCAAGAGATTGTGAACAGTGAAATACATTGATATCCCATACCTATTATTGAGGTGAAATGCCAATTTTGTCTGGCATAACCGAGCTATTTCGAACAATATATAAATAATACTGTAGCTACCTTACTTCTGATTCAAGTCTGTTTTCAATCACCACAAACACATTAGGGAAAAGGGTACTGAACATTCCAGTGTTTCATAACTTTTATATTTTAAAATCTATAAAACCACATCCCAATATATATATATATATATATATACACACACACAATGCTTCACTAGCACATTATGATCTTAAATTATGTATGACAGAGAGAGAGATTATATATATATACTTTCATCCAGTAGTTAAATGGTTTATGTTTATATATTTTTCTTTCCAACCTTTTACAGGATTGATTTTTCATATGTGGGATTTTTTTTAATCCAAAACTATGGTTAATATCCTTTTACTTTGTTAGATCTTTGGCATAATAAGTCAAGGGAAATATTGTTTTATAATTAAAATGACCTCTCAGTACATGTACTATTTTTGCCATGCTGTTATTGCTCAAATTGCTTTATTGAAAAGAGCTCAAAGCTTGTGTGAGATATGCTTTTGTAACATATTGAAGAAATGTCAACTTATTTGTGAAATGTTGTGGCAAAATGAATGTGAACATGATGTCTAAAGAAAAAAATGCCAAAAAGTCATGTAGTAATTAGGTTGAAGAAATACTTCCTGTTAGATCTACGGTTCTGACAGCCATCAAAAGTACTGCTTTTTCTTTATTATGTGATTGGGATAGGAAAAACAAGCACAATTCGGTTTACTGTAAGAATTTACTTTGGATGTTCATCCACTGTTGGGACCTACCCTTTGTTATTAGGTGTTGTGTTATGTGCTTGATAGTCCAGTTGTCTCTCTCATAGGCCCAATTGTTCGAATCCTGCAATGTTTTTTTTTCCTGTAATTTTTTTTCAGGAAATACTTCCTTGTGGCTAGAGAAGCAAAGTTATTGTGGGTACTACCTTTGAGACATGAAGTATTTTCAAGTTGTAAAATTTGTTTCTAGTCTATCCCAAACTACCCCACCTTTTTGATATTTTAGTTTACTATCAATTAATAGTTGGCCATGATTCTTCACTCTTAGAAACAGCTTCTATAACATCCAGCTAGTGACTTGAGCATTATTACAGTTGTCATGCAATGTAGAGTTGAAAAATTTGAAGTTACAGAGACAGGGAAAATCCCACAAACATGAATGAACTGTTAGAAAGTAAACCTCATTTTAACACTTATTACTGTAAAAAATTGCAGGAAAAGTCAATTCAGGGAAACTTCCTATTTGCTCTTATTATTGTTTTATCTAACTGACTAGTCTGACTTTTTTCTTAAGAATTTCTTTTGCTCTAAAACATTGCTGTCAAGACAGTTTTTCAAAAATAACCCAAGATTGCATGATGATGAATGTTGCTTGTATGTCTGCAAAGCAGGATGTTTGTGGTTATGGATATGATAATTTCTTGAGATTGTATCAGAGTATGGATTTTTTAAATTGCCAGCTCACTAAAGATGTAAAATAAACTTGACAGGTGGTCTGCATATGTTTAGTGTTACCTTGATTTTAGATGATTATTGTGAAAGGAAAGGACAAAATATCTAGCCTATTTTTGATAAATTTTTGCCTGTAATGTTATAATTTTAAAGACACATTTAAGACAATAAGAAGCCCTGCCCGTGTAAAACATTAAAGGTATGTTTAACATTAAATGTATATCATCAAACTGGTAGACAAAATTTGATATGTTGCAACATGATGAGTGTTGAAGGTTGTCACTACTAGCAGTAAATTGTGTTAAGTGAGATATTTCACATTCAGTCATCACATCTAACACATTCAGCAGGCTAAAACTCTCTGGGAAAATTGATGCATTACATGTATGCTTTCATTCTAGAAGTATGTTTTGATTGGGTTTAATTTTTTTTTTTTTTTACAGAAATTGAAAATGCTATGCCTTTTTTCATGTGAGAATTTCCGAATATATTCAAAATGAATTAATTTTTTAATTCAATTTCTACCCATCAGCAACATGAGAGTTAACTCTCAGACAGACTAGCCTAGAAGCCAAGTGAGCAAATGAAATTCAACACCATGGAGCCAGTTGCCATAGAAAACAACATGCCAATGACTATAGCAACCAGCAATATCACCCATGGCATCAGCCTCGGACATGCAGAGGGCAGCAGTGACGCTGGCAGTGTTATAAAGAGAGCGGCTTCACCGGAAACGGGGGAAGTTGGCCAAGTGAGTAAATGCTTGTAGACTTCTTCCACGCACAATACCTGTAGCTTGTTTTTTTACCATTCTTTTGCTATTATTTCACACATGAAAATTAGTTAATTAGAATTTTGTATGTTTTCTACCCGAATAGTATATTTGTTTGACTGTGAAGCATTAAAGATTGATAAAAAAATTCTGTCCTTCTTTCTGTGAGTGAAAGGGGTTGAGATAACACTATAATAACGTTATTGAACACAAGCTAATTTTTTCAACCATTCTTAATTTACAGCTAAAATGGTCAGAGGCCATGCGTACCAGACATTAAATTTAAAACAGTGACCTGGTCGCTGTACCACTTAGCAGTCAGTGAGTGATAACATCTCACATCAGTCTGATCAAGGCCTCTGACCATGTTGACCAAAAGCATTAGCTTATGTTTAATAAATTAATTATGTTGTGCTTAAACTACCCAAGCTAATGAACATTTTTGCTCATTTACCAGTTTCAAAATAAGTTTGCTCTTTCATATTGGTTATTTCCTCCTTGTTAATGTGCAATTTAAATTTCATGCTTGCCTTAGTTTACTTTGCAGAAAAAAAGTTCATGGTTACAGGGACCATGTGAAATAGTGAATGGAGTGTTGAATTATACATATGCCTTAGACTTTTTTTTTAATTTGATACACTTTATTTTAAAGTATTCATGCTTAAATAAATAGTTTGTATTACAGGAATATTTTCAGGAATATGATGAAAATAAAGAAATTATACAACTTCATTTTGTGTAAATATATCTCAAGAATTAGAAGAGGTATATGAATTAGTGAAGGGTCATTCCATGGTATTTGGTCTGCAGACCTAAATTTTTTTTAAAGATTCCTTGAAATATAATCAGAACCAGTCTCTTATTTTTTTCTCAATACAGGCCTGTCATTTATGTATTTCTTGACTGAATTTTGATCTGGTCCCTATGTTCGACCTAAAGGCGCTCCAGGCTTTACCAGGATGTGTATTTTTTTACCATCAGTTCTGATTGGGAAAAATTTGCTTCCATTCCAAAACACTTGTAACCCCATGTCCGCCTGAGGGTGGTTTATGTTAGTGGGACTTTCAGCTCGTCTGCAGTCATTAACTGACTGCTAAATTAGGAGGTTTGGGCACTTGTAAACTCTGGGGGTATTTTGCCTCCACAAGTGACTAATTTGGCTGCAGTGCTATTGAAACAATTATGGCGTGGTCTGTTAAACTTATGTTTTGGATAAAAACAATGTAGGGCATATATTCTCTGACCTTTTAATTTGGAGAAAAGTTGATTGGAGCTAACACAAGGTCTGGTTCTGAAGTACTCAGTCTGTTGTCAAATGTAAAAAAAATCCTGTCTCAGTGAGTTTTTTTTTCCACTCAGTATAGCAGTATTTCTACAAGGGAACAATTGTGCTGATAGAGGTCAGCACTTTAAACAGGAAGTTCTGGTTGTTACTTTGAAAACTGAGTCACAGATATTTTGCACCATTATCACTTAGAATTTAAAATCAGGCATCCTGGGTTCAGAGCTCATCTTATTGAAGCACAAAATCACCAAGTGTTTCATTTTAGATTTTTCTTTAACCACCAGAGCATATGTTAGCAAATATGTGTGCCCATAGCAACATGATTTTTCCATCATCTTTAAATATATTTTACTACTAGAAACTTTTCATAGTCACCATTCAGTGGGGCAGGTGACATCATGTGTAAAAGTTATTTTTGATTTAAGAACTATTTGACTTTCATCCCCTTTTTTTTCTAAAAAGTCTGACTTAATGACATTAAAGATGTTACTGAAATAATTCAAAGCATTGTTTTTCCTGGAATTATTTTTTCTTCCCAAGATTAGAATAAGTCAGAATAATGATAATTTCTAGAGTGCAATTTTTTGCAACTGATAACTTATCTAATGTTTATTTTCTAGGAATAATGGCCTGTTTTTCTTTTACAAAGTTGGCAATGTATTCAGGTTAGGGGTATTATCTTTATTATTGGTTGCTGCCATTATCTTGAAATCATTTGATAAGTTACCTAATGGCTTCTTTCTAAGAAAAGTGCTCTGTTTTCCTCTTGGCAATTTAGCAACAAATTCAGTTTAGGGGTATTATCTTCATTATTGGTTGAGTTATTATCTGGAGACCACAATAATAAAACAGTCCCATATTAATATTTGGAACTCCTGTCATTGCTCTTCTATTTTTATATGTTGATTGATTGACTGATTGATTGATTGTTGAATCTTTATATTAACTAACCCAAGATAACTTTCTATAATCAAAGTGGAGAAAGATGGAAATTTCAATCTAAGAATTTTTCAAATGTCTGAATGCATGCTGTAAGATTTGTTATGGTTTTGTCTCCCTTACTAAGAAGTCTGTTATTTTTTGTTGGGCAATGGATAGAGGGCAGCACAAGTCTCTCCAGTCTCCCAGTGTTATGGTATCTTATCAAAAAATGATGTGCCATGAAAGAGAATTGTAGACTTAATGTGTGATGGCATTTTCTATGTAATTAATTCCTCCATATTCTTCACGCTGTGTGGCAAAGTGTTGCTGCATGTGCTTATCAAATTTGTGGGCAGGGCTTATCACCTAAAGGCTTGTTTTTAGCTACATGCCTGCTAAAAAAAGAGGGAAAGTAGGTCTTGCTTGTCTATTGGTTTCATTTTAGAATTTCTGTATCTCACACAAGAAGCTTTCATGGGGTCCAAAAGAATGACCAATATTTGATTTTTCTGACTCTCATGATGATTGCCATTTACATAGAAATTTTATGACAAACCTGTAAAAAAATGGAAGTTCCTTTTCAGTATTTTGGAGAAAGCAGTGGATCTAGCGAACCCAACTTGATCGATTTTACCAGAGGTGCTTGTTACTATTTTGACTGATAATATTATCAGTATCACTAAAGCTAATATTATTTCTCTTCTCACCCACTGCCTAAAGGAATTTTTTTTTTTGCATGGAAATATTGCCTATTTAAACTTTAACAGACTCAGAAATACAATGCTTCTTATAATTAATAATTTCTTAATATTTTATTCCTTTTACTTAAATGTTTCGCATTTGATTTTTTGGGATATAAAAAAGAAAAAGAATGGGTAGCAAGGAAATGGATACAAAATATTTAATTGCTTATTATTATTATTGAGGCTAAGGTATCTCTGTCTTTCAAGTAATCATTACATAGCCAGGTCACTGGCAGGTTATTTTGTTTTTTGATTGAATTGGATTAAAACATCTTCAAAGAAATTCTCCAAGCAAGATGATGGAGATGCATGGGAAAGTAACTAATTAAACAGTTTTTGCAGTTTCATAGCTACTCTTGACATCATAGTAAATTAGCCTTTGAAAGTATGTATTATAATATATAGAATATATAACTGCTTTGTCACATTTTTTTTCAAGAATGCTTATGTGCATCTTGTGACACTAGTAAAGGTTTGTTTCAGTAATCATCAATTTAGACAGTAAACCTTTCTGACAGGTTGATAAGTTATTGATATTTCTTAATGAAATTAGTGCAATGTCAAATTCAAATGTCATAATTATATGCAGAGGCTAAGGGAGTGTACACATGTTCATTCTGGGAAATTAATGCTACGGCACAGAAAGAAAAAGTCATTTGAGGTTTCTTTGGGATTTACTTGATCTTTGTTAAGTAGTCTATTATGTTTTTTTCCAAGGTTGAGGCTATTACATGTTCCCTGAGGTGTTCAGGGCTGCTTTGTTCTGAAACCTAGTAAGATGGTGTTTTAGTTGTACTGCCCAGGTAAAACATGATGAAACAGTGGGGATCCTTTGTCATATGTGATTAAGTGTAATTTTTTTCTGAATTAAAGAAATTAAAAAGTTTTATTTTTAATGTTAATATTTAAATTAATTTACTTAAATTATTTAATTTATAGAAAGATTACTGAAAATGTTTTGCATTTTTTGAGACGGACAAATAGAAGAGCAAAAGAGAAAATGAACAGACAAATGATGGGAAAACTTGGAGCATGTTATTATTATTATTAAAAAGTTTCATCTTAGGTCTAGCCCCCTTGAAAATGTTTGCCAAAAATTACCAGGTGGTTTGTTGTAGATTAGAGCAAGATCTGGCCCCTTGGGGTAATATGCGAGATTAAAAAACACAATTAGATACTATAACAGGCAGAATACATGACCTTGTGAAAAGGAAATGTGATACGTTTTCTGTGAAGATATACATGACATTGAAATTAAAAAGAAAAAAAAAGATTGTGAGTGAGACATCTTTCATCAGAAAAATCAATAGTAAAACAGCAGGGGAATTTTTTCTCTTTTTATTACCAGTTTTCTTTTAAATTTTTTCTCTTTGATATATCTATCTTTTCATATGTTAGTGTCCATATACTCCTGGTATAAGATTCTGTGTTGCTGTGTTAAAAGTTAATTGTTGACAAAAGAACACATTTGTCTTTAAATTTTAAATTAACCATTACCAATTCGTTTGGAAAGAGAATATACTGTAAAGAGATTTTAGGTCAAAAACACTATTGTGATGTCTTCATTTTTAAAATCACTTCTTAGTATCTTCAGGTTTGCACATGTAATGAATATTAAAAAAAAACATATTCAACACTAACTTTTATTTAATGAAATTATATACTAACGTTTTCTTCCTTGGAATAAAGAAATGTTTTTGAAGACAGCTGTCTCATGCTAAAATAAACTGAATTACAAAGTTTTTTTTATAAAATATTCTTTTGGAAATTTTAAAATGATTATCATTTGGTTATTTTCCTTTCTCATTATAGTAAATAATTACTTTCGTCTCTGAATGTTTTCATAATAACAATCATATTATAACTTGTGTAATGCAAAATTATTAATAAGTCCAAAAAAGTACATTTTTTATTGGGTTCATTGGAGATAAGAAAAATCTGTTTTGTTTTTTAATTTGCATTAATTAAGATTTATGGTTAAAAATGTAATGACACTTCTTATTTTGAAGTAATGTTTTTCTCAATTTAGTCCTTAATCATTTGGATTGTAACTTTAAAAATTCAAGTACACAGGAAAACAATGCATATTGTAAGTTGTATGTATATTTCATAGTTTTTCATGGTCAGATATTTTTTTCTTTCAAAGACACTTTGTGATGTGAAATTTGTCTGTTCCATATTCCATCGCACACGTCATACATCATCCTTAGCATCAAGTTCAAACTTAAGAATGATCCGCATCTGTATTAATACTGCATTTTTAAACCCCTTTTGTCAAAAACAAAACAGAGAAGCAGAAAGCTGTCAAAAGGTAAAATGAATGACAAGTGGCATTGGATGGGTAGATTTTCTTTTGAAACTGCAGTTTTTTACTTTTATTTGAATGCTATTGATGCAGAATGTGTATGTTCCTGTTTGGTTCACATTCAGTTTACTTAAAGTATTAGGGGAGTTCTTTTCCACTTAATCCTCCAAAAGTTACCGTGTACACTAATTTTCTGTTCAAATGAACTTGGAAAAAATCTGCAAAGATAAAATATTGTTTGCAGATAAAGTGTGAAACTGATGTAACTTGTACAATTGCCTTAGAAATATCTGTTTATACCTTTTGATTTGGGTTGATTAAAATCTGTGTAATATTAATATTTCACTGTTTTGATATTAATACTTTGCTATATTTTGGTAAGGGAATTGTACTTATACCTCATTTTTGTACCTGTTTTTAGGAGAAAGTTCATCAATGACTACTGATCACATACATTTGTCACAGCTCTAGTTTTTATACTTTCTATAAGAAATGTTCTTTTCTTTAAAAAATTATTTATTATTTTTTTAGTAGGAAAGCTAGCAGAACATTTTATTGTGCAGACAATGAACCTACTTATTTAGCTTTTTCTAGTGAAAAAACATTCATCTATTAAAAAACATGCTTAAATTCTCTCTGGTTTAATGAAGTGGTTTTCTTTGACGTATCTGCAACAAGTTTAGTAGATTTTCCTGCCATACCACCTAGAATCCACTCAACCTCTTTTGTCATCACTCTGCAAATTCAGGGCAGACTGACATTTTTTCCCAAAGCGGGCAGGTCAGCTTTCTTTTAAGAAAATAATCAGGAGCTCTGTTCAGATTTCACAGCATTAGGTCAAAGGTCGGATACATTAGGGTGGATGTTTTTGTAGTGAGTTAAACTTTTTTGAGAGAAAATAAAAAGAACTGATAAAACTATGGGGAGGGGGATAAATGGTTCTGTACTGAGCATATTTGTAGGTTATATGTTAGTATTGTGGTTAGAACTTGGTCACTACTTGTCAGTGTGACACATTCTTCCCCACAAACTTGTTCATTATTTGCGTACCTGACTAGACTTTTGACTTTAACATCTCCGATTCTGTGGGGGCAATTCTCAGTGATGTAAGAGGGCAGTGGGGTTTATGGTAAATTAGCTTCCCTGGGGTGAAGTTTATACTGATCTTTGACCAATGTCCACTGGCTTTTCTTCAAGTCATGTCGTCTTTTCACCTGCTTTGACTTTAAGGATTATAATACACACGTGAGTCTTCGGCTCACTGAATCTGTCAAACGTCTTTACCTTGAGTCTATGCAAAAGAAAGCATTTTATTTGCATTATGGGGCATATTCTTCAATTCTTCAGTGTATGGAGTTCTTTATAAGATTTTTCAGTCAAACGTTTATAGCCCTTTCAATATCAAATATTGACCAAGTCTTTATATTGAGAGTATTGTTCAGGTTCCATATTTGAACATTTTATGAATCATCTTCTTTTGCTTTGAAATATATGTAGTTTTGAAATTAGTTTAATTATTTTTTTCCAGACATTTTATGTCAAACTATTGAGAAATATGTTAAGCTTTATGGTGTCCCTCTTTAGCTTTTTGAACCTTTTTTGACCTCTCTATTCACTTGTGACCAGCCTATGTCTAGGACAAAAGCCCTGCCTTTGCTTTGCAAGTTTTTGTGGCAAGACAGAAGAGCTGATGTGAAACATTTACCTGTGTTCATTGGGGCATGCTGTTTGTCCAGCACAGCAATGTTTACCCTGAGTTCTCTCTATGGGAACATTACAGTTCAGCCAATTGATTGGGAAGTGATTTAGCCTTGGCTTTTGATCTGCGCCACCTTGTCCAGTTCCCACTTACACCTGTCTATATTGCCCTTAAGGCACGCAAGACCACTGTAGCTACTTTGCTTTGGGTGAATAAAATTTGAGGACAATACAAAGCGGTAAACAGCAACCTCTCTTCTTAATTGTCATTTAACTGTATTTGATTATAAAGAACATATTTTTTAATAATACTGATATGCATATTTTAACCCAATTTTGAAATTGTGCACAAAAAATTGAGAGATTAAATTTTTTTTATTCTTGAATTTGTTTTGTTCTACAGGTCTGCCACCTAGATATATAATCTCTCTCTCTCACTCTCTCTTTCTCTCTCTCTCTCTCTCTCAGATTTTGGTATAAACAATTGTATGTTGCCTGTACCCAAGACTGGGTCTCTGGCCTCTCCCTTTTCCGTTCCTGATCTGATGGCAAAATATTGAATGAGGAATTAACCTCGATTCATCTTTTATATGCTCCATTTTAGTCCTTCCATTTGGGGTGTTTGCTTTGCTGGGGGAGCTTCCTGAGGCAAACCAATGCTGGGTTTTCTGTATTTAGATTATTTTAAAGGATTTTTATAGGCCTTTGTTGGCAGAGGATCGTTAACTGCTCAAATGCTTATAGAGTGATTATTTTGAGATGTGTTATTTAGTTCAGCAGCCGTGTCCCTTACAAATGTGTACATCTCATATGGTGTTTAGTGCACTAATCGAGGGGGCTTCTATTTCAGAATTTGATTCCTTCTTTATTAAGAATCATTTATAAGGCTTAGTGCGGTGGTCAAAAAAGCGTTACATAGTGTTGCATATTGAGAGTCTTGAATGGAGTAAATCAATCAAAGTGAAACCTTTGCATTGGCCCCACCCCCTTGTTGTTGTTGTAATTGAAATCACAGTAGTCCAAGCAGCCTGCTGTGAACACTAGACAGTAAGCAGATTTGGCAGCGGTCAGCTTACACCAGCAAGACTAGCCCCTTTGGTCAGCTTACACCAGCAAGACTAGCTCCCTTAACCACAGGGTGACAATACTGGGAGGAGAAGTCACTGTCCACTTTGCCGGTCAAGAATACCTAGAAAATAATCTGGCTTTTGAAGGCAAGGCATTGTTTCACCATAGTTTTGACATGGCTATTTAGACTACTAGCATAAGTTTTTCAAAAATATTCATCAGCGTTGATCTAGTGATGCTGTTTGTAGTTAAATGTCAGAATTAATTTGGTACATCTCCAGGGATATTTGTTGAGGATATTGGCACTAATTGTTTATACCAAAAAGTTCTTAAATATTGATTATACCAAATTTGGAATTAATGTAAGTATGCTTGGTGACACATTACTCACATGCAAATTAATTTAAGCCATAGCCTTATTTCCACTGAGGACTGGTCAGGTGTGTCATTTCATATAAATTAACATGTATAATTTCTCTGCAGTTTTTCAACAGCACAGTACAAAACATGCCCATAAATGCCTCTTTCATTTGTCCCGTTTGCAATTGTTCTCTCCAGTTTGTGGCCTGTTTTGACGCTAAAGCTAAGTGTTAGAACAGACTTAATTGAAAAATAACACTACCGGGCTGATGGAGTTTCTCCACAAAACTTTACTATGCTGACTTCAATAGGGAAGGAATTTGGTCTTTTACCTTTAAACTAGGTGACATGAGTGTAAAGAGGGGTGCAAACTAGTTCATCAATGTCTCATTTACATGCAGGAGACCATCTTTTCTTTAAACTTTTCTTACCCATTATTTGTTCCATTGCTTAGGACGTTTGGTCACTATTCATCTAAGAAAGAGAGGAAAGTAAACATAATGGTCAAAGATACCAGTTGTGGCTTTTCATGGCCAGAAATATTGGATAACTGCATGGTCAATGTGTACATGGACTGGATGGTCCAGTTGGTCACAGGGGACTCAGTACTGAGCTTTTGTTTCTTATGTCAACTTTTTTTGACACCAATTTTCTCATCTGAATGCCAACTGTTGAAAGTTTGTTCAGCAGAGTCTCCTTTCATTTTATCTGCTTTGATAATTACGTTTAAATGCAGAAATCAAAATTCTGTTTCTTATTAGATTTTTTATTAGAAATTTTATATTTGTTTAGATGGTGAGAAAAATGCAATTTGAGGAATTTAATGTCACATGAAAATCTAATTGTGCTGCTGAAGTTTGTCATGCAAAGAGTTGATTGATTTACTGACTTAACTAACCCGAAATTATGAAAAAAATACCACGGTCGTATTATTAATTTGTATTTATGCTTCTGATTACATGCATTGTCAGAGGCTTTCTTTCATATGTACTAAGCATGAAAAACAGATTTTCCCAAGCAGAAAATATGGAAAAAGGAATGCTGACACATCTTTTTTTTCTCTGATTATATCCTTTATTTTCCCCTGCTGTCATAAATACTATACTTGGAGGGCTACTCTTTCCAAGCAGAAAATTAAGATCTAGTGTCGGCTCACGCATCACACCAATTTTCTGCTTTCTCCAGTAACCAGTTAATCAGCATTATTTTACCTGTCATGTCGCTTTAAATCAATTCCACTCTTTATACACAATTTGAGATGAATTTTCTCGTATTTTGTTGACCTACACAATTAAAACTGACCCTCTGTGAGATTTGTAAGCAGGGTGTACATAGCTGGTGCTTGATTCTCAAGCAGCCTGCCACACGGCAGAGGTTGGATGGTAAAATAAGTATCAGGTCTCTTCTTTGTTTCATGTTGGATTTTAATCTTTTTCTTGGGAACATGATTATTCTGTCATCTTTGCCTTGTTCTTTTTTGCTTGATTAGATGGTGTACTATTTTACACCAAGCACTGTCTTCCGCAGTGTCATGTTCAGCTAGGGCAATCTTTGATATTTTTTCTCGATCTACTTGCTTTCTGGCTACATTTTACAGTTGCTTGATTTTAGTATTATACTGTAAGATAAAGCTGAAAAGGAACCAAAAAAAATGTGCTAATATCCAGGAAATGAAATTTCAAAGAATTAGCAGAAAAGAACAAACATGAAAACATCTTAATATATATATCTATATAAGCAGAGCTCCGCCCTTTTTTTATGAATGGTTAATGTCTAAATGTCAGAGGAATACAACATACTACATTTCGGGGAAAAAACTTACTAATATATGAATATGATAGTCAGCAAGATTAAAAGAACCACTATCTGACTTAGGTTTTCATCTTTTCTTTGTTTCATTACGTTAGGCTTGAAATATGACTAACAAGAGTACCAGTAAAAAAATCTATGTACCTTTGAAAAAACAGTATGTATAGAAGGTTAATTTTTTATAAAAAATCCGTACGAAATTTACTGAAACCCATAGGCACTTTCAGTTTTAAAAGCTAGAATGAAAAATTTCCATACATATTAACTTTTCCCAAAAGAGTATCTCCTTCTTTTAATAATATTTTTTGCAATAGCATGTTTTATGATGTATATTAATTTATGCTATGTTAATTTGTTTATATCAGCCAATATTCCGATGTTTAAAAGAATTTTATGTGACAGCTGCTTTTAAAAAGTATCCTATAGGAAATGATACCATAGCATAGTGTTAACTTTGCAAGGACAGCCATGATTTATGCTACATTGTATAAGTTTAGGCAAAACCATGTATGCCAGTGTCCTGCATGCTGGCTAGGAAATTGATAAGTACTTTAGAATCAGCCAGAGATACATCGACATCCTCCTCTATACTCCACATGCTGTCTTCAGAACTGCAGACCACCCCAGCCCACTTCCTCAACCAAACACATACAAGAATGATGTAATTTCCAAAGCATTTTTAAAAGGGAGAAAAAAAAGAAATGAATTACATGGAGCTTTCCGGACAACCCTCCTGACCAGGATTGTTACTCTGTTGGAACTGATATGTCTTACATGTTGTGGTTTTATGTATATTCTTAAACTTTCCATCACTAAAATCTGTAAACATTTTTTCTACCCTTATGATTATTTAAGGTATGACGTACGGTATAAAAAGTTTTTCAAAATTATTACAGATATTCATGCCGTGCACATCTGTAATGAGTGGTGAAATGATTACCAAGAAAATTTGAGTTATGAGTATGTAATTTTCTCATATGTCATTTTATCATTTGGATGTGAATGTTCTTTTAAGATCAACTATACTCTATTAAATTGTATTTTGCCTTTCACAGCTGCTTGAGTTCAATGAATCACTTATGTAATAGCTGTCAGATTCAGTTGCTGGAGATGTGTTTCAGAAATCCCTTTAAAATGCATGGACAAGTATTGTTTCTAAAACCAAGATGATACAGCTGTCAGTTGTAAAGAGGGGAGTCCATTAGAGAGCAGAATCTAGAAGAAAGATCTATGGAGGGAAAAACAACAAACAACTCTCACATTCTAAGAGTTCCAAACTTTTCCATGTATATTTAGGTTGCATAAGGGACACACTGCCCTGTTGGTTTTCCCAGCATCTAGGAATGATAGCAGAAGTTGTGATGCATGCTGGCAGCCCTGGCAAATTAACCAACTGTAATTTCATTGAATGGAATTTGATTGGTGGACCTCCTTGGAGAGTGACACCCTCCCTAGTGATGGGACACCTAATGATAGGATGTCAGATTTAATTAAGACTTTGAGATGGGAAGATAGCAACCAGCCTCATAGGGTAGACTACAGCCACACTCTTCAGAGGTTATTTTTCCTGAGAGTCTACTTTGAAGTTGTACAATTTATTGCATGTTGGGCAAAGATGAGACTGTCTTCTTTTAAGATGCATTTTTGTTAGAAAATATCTCCTCAAAGTCTTGTTAACTCAGTTGGAAGGTTACCTTTTCCCAACCAGGTGTTTCAGGCAACATGTTTTTTAATGCTATAGGAAAATTTGATACCAGTGAAGATTTTATACCTTGCTATAAATGTTCTTGAGATTTATTAGAAATGTTAGAAGATTGTTGCACATATGATGTTTTTCTTTGAAATGTTACTGGATACTCAAATACTGATGTTGAATTTTATCTGAGAAATTTTACTGGGATGTAATTTGCGTGTTCTTGCAGTTAGTTTAACAGGACTTAAACCTAAAGAATTTGCTTTTGTTAGTATTTTTCATTATTATTTATCTTCTGAAATCATCATTTGTCCAGTGAAAATAAAATTTTAAAGTAGAAAAAATATTTAATGGAAACCGGCACCAAGAGTATCACAGAAAAAACATTACAGACAGAAGCAATTGCTATTTCCCCCATCGGATCAGTAACAGAGGTTCGATTCTAGAAAAATAGCTGAGTTCTCTAGGGAGGTTTGGTTTTCACCAAGGCCTCAATTGTAAAGCTACTTTAAGGCTGTTATAAGGTTTGAGTTTCACTACTTAATCAAATCCTACCTTAACACACCCAAGCTGTATTTTGTCTAATTTCTATGCTGAGAACGGGTCCCACCATCATACTCAAGCTGCAGCTGTTCTCTAAGTAATTTTTTAGAAAATAATTTTATGTGAGATTCTGCAATATAAAATAAATATTTTGAAAACTCTTGAAATAGAAATTAGAAGGTTTACTAGTTATTGGCACATAAGATTTCATTGTATATTTTGAAAGAAATAAGAAAGTATTTTTACATAATTCATTCTGGAAAAGTTTCAGGTTTAAAGAATTTTACTTTGGATGACACAATATTACTTATATTTTTACCTCATAATGGTTTGATGTTTCATCTTTTACAGATGATCAGCCATAGGCATAATCTATATAGCTGTATTTATTTATTTCATGAAAAACATCTGTTTCTAAACATCAGCATCCCCTTCCCAAGTTTTTTCCCCTGAAAACAATAAGGATATGTGAAAAAGATAAAGGAAGAGAGAGATACGATTATCTTCTGTGCTCGAAATTATCTTGGCAATTCAGTGGCAGGGCAAATCTGTTGAGGTTAAGGAAGATGGACAATATGTAGAAATCAGTTTGTTTTTGTTGAAATAAAAAAGCAGTTCTTTGTTGGTAACTTTGTTTTTCTAATACATTTTTTTTTTCAGATTTCTATGAAAACAGTAAAAAGTTGGCATTTCTAACTGTGTGTTGATAACCAGCACGTAGAGGCATCGCTGATAACCTTTTTAGGCAGCTTTAGGCCATTTGATTTCTAGTTTTTCCCCAAAGATCCATGATTTAATACTGAGATATAAGGGTCCAGTTGTAAATGCAACTCATTGAGATTGTTTAATTGTGATTTAAATTTTATAGTTATGTGCACCTCTTTTTTCACAAGTTATTAAATTTTAATTGAATAATTTTCAAAGAAAATGGCTCTGTAAATTTATACAATTATCTTAAAAGAACTGTCTTCACAAAATCCTGGGAACGTTGTTTTTCTGAAATGTCTGTCTTTTATTGAAAGGTGAAATGGAGAGAGTTCCCTTTTGCTAGTTAACACAAGTTTGACCTAAGAATAAAGAAAAATTCATTAAAAAGTTGACATCCATTAGTCACCGTGTGAGATGACAGGGGGGATACTGCCCATATGTGTGTGTTCGCAGAAGGGTGACCTTAACAGAAAGACAAATTCATTAAAAAGTTTGCACATTAAGAAACCTTAGAATAAGCATCCTTTACCTGGCAGGTTTACAGAATCGAACTTTATCAAATGTTTCTAAGCTTGCAGGTGTCATTTCAATCGAAATTTGTGAGCCACCTTAAAAGTTTGCATAAGTGAAAAATTCAATTTTTTTTTCATGCAAATTTGCACAACCCGACGCGAACATTACTTCTTAAAGCAAAAGTTATGTACTGCAGTTTTAAGCAGACTGGTCAAATTTTGGCTGCGCATTTTGTTACTCAAAGATCTGTGGACAAAGTGCTCTGCCTAGGGCTGTTGTTTGGCTAGCCCTTTTTGGTTTTGTTTGTCTCTCTGCAAGATTTGCTGTTCACCCGCTAATTGAAAAGTTGGATAGGAATTCATGCTATTCATTTAGAAAAAGACAGTATTTGACTAGGTAGAGAGCAAATGTTGTTCCACAAATAGGGGGAGTCAATAACTTCTCCTGGTTTTCTTTGTCGCCCCAGGGGATCATGCTGAGGGCACATAATCTCTGAACTCAACCTTGTCTTAGTTTATGAAAAAAGTTATCTTTCATTTTTTACAGTCACATATTACATAAAAAGATAACTAACTAATGCTGCACCAAGAGTTCATTTAGTAATGCGGCAGAAACTGTTGCCTTTGTAGAGTGTTGTTTGTATACCTGCTTTTCTACCCTGAAAATGATTTCTCATTGTTATAAAAAGCAAAGTGAGTTGACTCCTGATCTCTTTATTGTTCGGATGACCAGACTTTTAGAAAAGTGAAAAAGCCATCGAGGCCCGCGTCGTCACTGTGTCGCTGTTTCCTTCATGCGGAGCAGAAGGAACAAATGTATTTAACACAACATTGGCGTTTGCGTAATTTATTTTTTAAAAACACTTACCCAACCCATAGTTGACAAACAAGTGGGCCATGGCTTAAGTCAGTCTAGGGCAAGAATAATAAATAATGCCCTATTCTTTCCTATTTACATTTCACACATGATTGTGTGTGAACAGATGAGTGAGAAATATCAAAAGAAATGGCTTTTTTGTGGAGGTCTTGATAAAAATGTTGATTTACCTTTACGCACAAGAAAACTTTGTGTGCCATCAAAACCAGGGTCTGTTGATGTCTAGGGCAGAATTATTGAGATTTCCAAGTGAGATTTCTCCCCTAACTTGTTTGCTGTTCTAATTACAAAATTCCCCTGGCCTTTGTGTGGAGGACTCTTTAAAACGGTAACAAAGAATCTGGTACAAAGAAAAACCCAACTTGAAATCAGTGGATAATAACCTTTCCCTTAGTACTCACGGTCATACTGTTTGAACACATTGTGTCTCGTTGGCTTATGAGGTGTATTTGCCAGATTATTTATATTTGAGGTGAATAACTGTTATTTTTTTATGTTAATAACTCTCTCTATTTAGCTCCTTTCCAGGGTGTCCAGGTCGCTAAATGATAAAAGAAATTAGCTCAGTGGTGCAACTGTCGTCTGCCCAGGCCTGGAGCCAGCTGCTTAATCGGCCGAGCTCGTCTTGTGGTGTTTGTAAATGAAGCAAAACTGAGTTTTTTTGTTACGTGCCCACAAAGGTGCATAAAGTCAAAGTCATCAAGAGAGAGTTCATTAAACTTAGAAATTCCATAAGCTCGATTCGTCTGATTGAATTTAATGGTGATTTTGTTCAGGTCCTTGGTGAAGACTGGTGGGTTTGTTTAAGAGCTTCAGGTAGGGTTATCAATAAGAAGAGATGATGATATTGAAGAAAGTGGAAACCATCAATTTTTAAGATTTTTATTTAATGCTATTATATTCAATAGTATTAGAATAATACTCTTTTTTTCTGTAAAGCAATTTTCTCCACTTGCTGTTTTACCTATTAGTTAAATGTTGAATCTTTGTTTTCAGTAATGAAATTTCCAGATACATAATCTTTTAATAGTTTTTTCAAGCCTCTCCAGTAAGGCTGTTTGATTATCTCACAATATGTACTATTATTTGCATAATTCATCTTGATGAAGAAATACGCAGAAGGCTGGGCTTTGTTTATAACAGGGTCAATAGGTTGTGACCTCACAAGTTTGTTTCTATAGGATCATCAACTTTATATGAACTATGAAGACAGAAATAAACTTACCTTTTTATTCTGCATTGAAGCATTTTCATCATTTTTATTTGCTGAGCAACAGGTGCAGACGGGAATTCTTTCATCAGCAGACAATTTTTAATGAAGATAACTTGTAACCATTCAATGTGGCATAAAGGTATTTCCATGGTGACTTCCACAGTATTGTCTTTTTTGTCGTAGATGACAGGTCTGCATGTCTCAGTTGATGTTTGTAAATGAAGTAACATCTACTCTCCTCTTTGTCAATTATCATAATATGGTCAAAGATGTTATACTTTGCCATTGTTCAATGCAACTACCTATTCCAGTGAGCAAGTAGCATATATTCAGCTATGGAGGCCATGTCTAGAGCATAATATAACACTTTGCTCCAAAGAACAGCAGTTGTTTGTTCAATCACGAGGTTGTAGGATTTGAAACTGAGAATGGAGATGAGAGGAGAAGTATTAGTATCAGCAGTACATTGTCTCATTTTACCACCCATGAAATAATTCCTATGTCAGCTTGGCAGGATGTTTCATATTCCCTGGTTCAAGTAGAGAATACTATGCATTTTCCTTCGTGTGAAGTGTGGAATAGGTCTCTTTACAAATATTTGTTTACAGTGTATTCACTACAATACTGTTATTCCTGTGTGTCTCTCGCGCCTCTATTTTTTTTTTTATCTCAGTTCCTATTCCATTCTATTTGTCTCAGTTTCCTTTTCGATCTAATGTGTCAGTTTTGTAGAAGTCAGAATATAGGCAAGGGTCTGTCTCATTTCAACACAGTGTTTTTGATACTCAAAGCAGGAAAAGAACAATTTAGACTTTAATATCAATCCATAACACTAAGTATTGGTTGTCATATTTCTGTGTCTTCTTCCGTACGGTGTTATTTAATTGCGTAATTCATCTTTAAAACAATAGGTGGAGTTTTTTGTTCTCTGACGCCTTTTCCATAATTTGGTTTGGTTTTATGATTTACAACTGAACTGTGATGCTGTTTGTATTTCTATTTGTTTAATTGTGAAACTAACAAGGCTTAAAATCAGTAAGGAATTCCTTGTTAAAAATCTTGTTTTTTACTATTCTACTGTTGAATGTAAACCACTTTTACCAAAATAATACACTGTGTATTTGGTATCAAAATGGGAGAAAACAAAGGACAACTTATTGATATGTTGAAACTGGTCATTAAACACTCTTACACTCTTGCTCTCTGTCAGAAAAAAAATCACATGCAGAAAATGTATCTTTTTTTCTTATAATTACCTCCCTTGGTTTCAATGCAAGGAAAATAGCCCTCAATATCACCGTGCTTTGAGTTTGGATTGTAGCCCAATGTTGTTTATTTTTCTTTGGCTAATATGATGTGAAAGGGTATCCCATTGTTTATTCTTTACTCTCATTGAGACAAAATGTAGATTTATTATGCCTGACTGTTGAGTGAAGAGGCCACCTTTTTCAACTTGACTGATAATGTGCTTTTAATAATGCCAAAAAAGAAACAAGGATACTTAAGTCCCATTTTTCTCCCTTGATCCCTCTCACTGTCATCCCCTTAAGAATGGTTATCCCTTGTTTTTATCTTTTATCTGTTTTAGTAATATCATCAAGTGAAGAACTCTTGCCACTGAGGGAGGAAGCATGTGTGAAAAACATTTTTTAATGAAATTATCTTTCTTTTTAGTGAATTATTTCACTTTTGTCTTCACTGTAGATGTGTAAAAGATACATGAAAATACATCGCAATTGATTTTATTTCTTTATTTTGTCTCTTGTCAGGCTCAGTTTCTGAGCAAGTTTCACCACTGCCTTGCAGGATTATCTGCAGTAAATATGTAAATATGGAATAATCTTCATTTAGTATTTTTTTCCTGGGGTTTCTAACTATTTGCTATAGGAACAAATTTGAACATGCACAATGCGGTCAAGAATTTCGAAAAAAAGCTCATGTTGCACTTTGACCTTAATTGTATTGTTCACAAGATGGGAGCATGGTGGCAGCTAATTTTTTTTTTTTATAAATCTAGTTTTGAATTTAAAAAAAACAGAAGTAATGACAAATGACCATTCCCTCAAGTTATATGGGACATTTTATTTATTTATTTTTTCTTGTAAAATATTCACTCTTCCTGTTCATAAGCACAAGGAAGAAAAATAACATGATAGATGCCACTTGAACAAAGTTGTAGCAATAAAGTTATATGCTTAATGTAAAGAAAATATGTTGTTGAATGGTTGTTGTCATCAGAAAAACACAGTATATTGTTTATAAGGGGAAATATATTTTTAGATAAAAACAAATTTTTTGCATAAGTCACATAATACATTTGTTCCTCCATTCTCAGGTATCATTATGGACTTACTGAAGTACAATAGGTAATTACTTGGCATTTTCCATGAATATAAGTAATGTGAATGTGCATGTAATTTATCTAAAGGTAGACTTTTCTTGGAAAGGAAACATGAGTCAAATGATCAAAATGTGTTCTTTGCATTAATTGTGATATTATCAGTGATTTTGCTCCTTTCATCAGAAGCATTAAGGTGTTGCCAAGTCACAGTTTTAGGAATATCTTGATTAGCATCATTGGTATCAGATTTTGTTTTCAGTTTGATTGTTTAAAGACATGGCAAGAGGAAATGATATATGTCACAGTGAAAATATTTTGCTAACTCCCTCATAATTTTGAAAAAAATGTTTTACGTTTAAGATACATTAAAGATAAATATTTCACAAACCCCCCTCCGTGCTACAAATTTTGCATAGCAATAATTCCTTGGGTGATATGGTGATGGGGTATCTGATAAGATAAGGGGCAAGTGTTTTGGGAATTCTCTGCAGCCATTTCAGAGAGGAGCTTTGCAAACAGAATCCCTTGTTGAAGTTGTTTTATTTTCATTTACAACAGAGGAAAGCAATTATGGTTAAAATTTACCAAACCATTTTAGATAACAACACATTTTCTGCTCAAGAGAAATCAAATAGATCAAGGAGTATGCCCGCTTAGACTAAACAGGGCTCTAACTCTCAGTTTTATTCTTTTCTGCGTGACTTTTACGTAAGTTTGCTCAAGATAAATAGAGCTTGTCAGGGGACGGCTGTATTTTGCTGTAGGGGCAAGGGCATCACTGCTTCTCGCACACGTTTGACTATTGTGTGACAAAAATTTCATTAGCTCAACATTATAAAATGTTGATGTTCAATGAAAAAAGTAAACACGTTTGAAGAACATTAACAAAAGCGTGCGCTAAGCACAGCCTATGGTATGTTGGTTTTTGCAACTTCAGGTTTTAGAATAGTTTTAAGCCCTGCCAATGGGTATTTGGTTTTTTTGGACTCCAAAAGATAATCATCCGTTTCATAGTTGACAGAAAGCAGACTTTCACCTTACTGAGGCAAGGTTATTTTCTTTTCCATTGTTCAGCAATCTGATTGTTATCTTTTTCAATTGAAGAATTTTACTTTATTTAACTGGAAATGGTGAAATTGGTATAATTTATTGCAGAAAACCATATCTGCAGGGATCTGCAGTTATTTCAAATTATTTTAAGTATATGTCACAGACACGTGTCGGTTGTAGTATGTGAAAAGATGGGTTTAAGTCATATCTGTTCTATTGACAGCTCTAAATGCTGTAAACACAAGAATAGACAAAAAATGCTGGTAATGAAAGGGAGACTTTCTGCTACCTTACCATTCAGTCCCTTGCAATAATCAATCTTCATAGCGCCTCAAGTTCTGTATGGTATAATTTAGGATGCAAAGTGTGTAAAGTTAGAACATAAATTTCAGAGTCAATAGGGCATGAAATAAGCTGTTTTCTGTCTCCATCTTTCTAACCCATAATTATGGTAATAAAAATTAAAAGGTGATGGATAGATGAATGTTTTTCAATGGTTTGTTCAGCCTGCAGAATTTAGAAAAGAGGGCATAGACTGTGTAAAGAATTATTGCCGAAGTCCACCTTTTTTTCTATCCCTAATTTAGTGTATGTATAATTCTTCCCAGCTTGTTGGAGTTAATACATTTTTCAGATTGTCCTTTTTCATTTCTGCTTCCTTTTAACAAAATAGATGAAATAGTTCAGAATATTTGTGTTCACAAAAGTTCTTTCATGCAGCATATGGGAATATGATTCACAAATCTCAAAAAGAGTTTTTTATAAGAAAAATAGAAAGACTGCTTGTAGCTTATAGCTGCAAAGTTTGTGAGATGGGGGGAAAAGTGAAGGCATGTGAATGTGATGAGCAGGTGAAAGTCCTCTGGCATGCAGCGCAAACCAAAATGTGTGGAGCAAAACAAAAGACTTTTGGCTGAATATGTCAGTTGTGAATACCATCGGGGCAGTAATAACTTTGACTTAATAGACTCCCTCTTTCTCTTCCCTCGATGGGACAATTTTTGTGCTCAAGCAAGCATGTTTTATAAAAGGGGTGATGTCGAAGGCAAATATTTTTAGAGGAGGCACACAATGGCATGTCTTCCCTACATGAGATGATCATTTTTGAAATGCACTCATGCACAATAGCTGTCTGGCTGTTGTGACTTGTTAGTATTTTATGCTACTTTTGATAGATTGCAAAATTGCAGAGGCGCACTGATGCAGTGTAGCTTTTTTCTGGCATTGTGCAAAACAGCAAAGCACTCTGAACTGGTCATGCAAAACTCGTGTATTTACAATATGGTGATGTCTTTCCCCTTTTTTGTTCGGGGATGATTAATTTTTTGCCACCGTAAGGGTCAGAAGGCAGTATAAATACAAAGATGCATTTGATCCACGAAGAGTTTGACGGCCACTTCCTCGACCATGACATCAGCCCATTGATTTTTTCCCTAATGTGCAGAGAGGTGGTAGCCGGCCATGAAATGAATGTCATCGTGCATTTTAACTTCATTTATTAATTCAAAAGTGTTGTTATTCTCCTTTTGAATGGGTGATTTTTACCTGTCTCATGGCACACAATGCCGACTAGAGCTAAACCTGCGTATTGTTGAAAATGATGCATAGGAAGATAAAGCTCCATTGTTCCCCTCTGACCAAGCTAATGGTGGGGGCCTGAACACTTGCTTAGAATACCATCAGTCTTAATTCTGCCAAGGTAGTAGTTAGCAAAAGTTTATGATCATCACATAAAACTGGAGTCATTTACCACTATTAGTACCCTTCAGCCTTTTCTCCATAGGGCTTTCATAACACAACATGTTTTAGAAGATGATATCTTTTTTTCTTGCCCCCAAGAGTTTTTTTGGGGTTGTGTTTTTCCCCTTGGGTGTTGTCCTTTGGAAAAAGAAATTCTGAAGTTCTGCCAATTAGATTTTGTTAGGTAGTAAAATTCAGGGTTTGATTTTATAAGAAAAGGGATAAGGAGCTTATGCATGCAGAATTTAGGAAATAAAAAAATTTACAGGTTCCTTTTTTTAAGTTGACTTAAATCTAAGATTACAGTGGATTTAAGAACAATTAGTTCTTCTGAAAAAATACAAGAGCAAAGCTAAATGAAGTACGAATACATTATTAAAGTTTTAAAATTTAACAATTCTTCTCTTTTATTTTTTGGCTATTTAATTTCAGTTTAATGATTAAAATGTAAAAGAAACTTAATCACAAGTGGTTCAGCAACTGAGCAAAGTGGAACCAAAAATGCTCTGATTGGTGAAATTTTTACCGTTCCTATCAGCAAAAGAAAAAGGCGGGGCTTGTCTGGGATAGCCAGACAACCTGGGCATAATCTTTGATTAAATCTTATTCTGCAAAGTTTTATTTAATTTCACACTTGAATGCCCCCATTCCACTCTTGTGCAGATTCTAAATGGGCTGATGTTTTCCCTAGTCTTGCCCCAATTATAATTTTGATGGTAAAGTTGTTTATTTTTCTCAAGAAGGTTATGGAGGAGAAGTCAATAACGATTGTGCCTTTATTAAGGCATGCCCCAGAGAATTGCCTGCAGGGAAGGAACCCTAGGGGTCATGAAGGATAAGCGTGTCATGTTCCTTTCTTTAAAGACATCTTTTTAAAAATTGAAAATTTACTGCCAATGTTTCTTTATAAATCTGTTCTGTAAAGACATAGCATTTTAAAAAATTATTTTAGTAAAAATTATCACATGAAAATTGATTTTAGTATTATTTTAGCCAAGGGTATTATGAAGAACACTGGAAGGTAGCTGAATAGATAAATTAATTAAAAGTTGGCTTTGTTTTGACTGGTAACTCTAGACCAGTATGGTTGGTTGGTTTTGGATCCAGACATGGTTGCCCTGGGGGATAGGGGAGTCCCATATTACACACCCAAACAAACCAGGCCCTATGTCTGGGTTAAACATTTAATGATCCTGTGTTGACAATTGAAGTGAAATGGAAAAATTGCTTCATGATCTAAATGTATAAGCAGCTCTGTTACAGTTGGCTGAGTTTTCAAGTTGTTGCTGTTTTAACAGTATACTGGGACTGGGTAGGTGTTGAATTGAACCTTTACTGCACTCAGCCCGTAGAGTGGATGTCATAGCCCAACTACTATCACTTCTAGTGTAACATCAAGATGCATGTTGAACATGAAAAAGAGCAACTGTGATTAAAATTGGCTGTTGTACAAAAGTGGAAAAAACCTAAGTTTTTTAATATTGATGTAATTGGTTATTTGGCATGATTATCAGTTTATTACCAGATACAAACCACCCATCATTTGTTAACCTGTGAACTAGGGAGCGCTTTATTGGACCTTGCCTTTTTTTCACCACTGATGTTCCTACATGTATCATCTTGCTTGTGTTTCACATTATCTGGCTCGTTTATGGATGATAATTAACCTAAAAAAAGCCCCCCAGGAAAGTTTGAAACGCTAAATGTTTGTCTTGGACCTTAGAGAAAATGTTTAAGTTAGTATCGTGTAATCAAACCATGACAGATACTGCAGCACACGGACATAGTTATGTGGTTATGTTACAAGGAGAGATTCTGTGAAATTGCTTCACAAATAGCTATTGTCTGCATAGAGTTACTTCTCATTGAAACGGTCATGTGGGTTGAGGTTTGGAATCAACATTTACATTTTTTATGTTGCTGCTTATGTTGTCCTTTGTGGTTCAGGCAGTCAAACGATATCACCTATTAAAGAAAGAAAAGTGATTTTGTATGTAACAGAACATTTGTTTTGTGCCAGAACAACACACATCTGACTAGTTCCTAGGGAAAATTTGAAATTTGACAGTGCATGTTCAGCAGGGGAAAAAGCTGCGCTGAATTTGTCACTGATAATTTAGAGTTGCTCGTGTATTGGGTGAATGTGTCTGATGAAGTATTTGTCAACAAACTTTGCATAGGGAATAATAGACCTAGAGCTTTGTCTCTTTAATAAAAGGCTACAAAAGAGAATTTGAAACAAAACAAGAATCAATTTCTGCCAAGGTCTGAATATTTGTAAAAGTATTTTATTATACCATGCCATATTTTTTTCTTCAGTAATTTCATTGAACCAATTTGCAACAGTTGCAGTTTTTGCTTGCCTTTCCCTGCCATTTTATCAATAGCATTTGTCTGAAATAAACAATAACTTGAGGCAGTAATTACTTTTGAGTACAATCAGCTTTTCATTTATATTTTGTAAGCTCCACACATTAAGCATAGATCAATAGAGAAACAGAGGTAGGATCCCAGTCTTATAGTGAGAGTAGATTTAAATCTCATTAGTGTTAGCCTACGAGGGCCACACTTGCGCATCGACTTCTGAGATTTTCCAGGCTATAATCGAATTCAAAAACTGTATTCTTTGTTGTGTTTACAAAATTATGGATTATTTATATTAAATCATTAAGATTTATTAGCAGACATGAAAATTTAATTTCTCCCTGTTTAACTTATTGATGCGCTTTTCTTTAGTTCTCCATGGAGTGTGACTGCCCTACACAAACCGAGTACAAAAATAATCAATTTAGGAGTGCAGCTAATGACACTTGGGGGCCCCCATCTCCAAACATACACAGACAATACAATTCTGTTGGATTAGGACAATGTGATTGAAATAATAAAATTCCTCATGCCTGATTATTGCCACTCTGAAGAAGAGTGGATAGAAGTGTTTGAGATCTAGTAGACATAGTTTGCCATGATGCAGTATGTTTCCATGCTTTCTAGTTGCCGCTTCCAGACTTTTCAGTACAAGGTTAGTGATCGAGTCAGGGGATACATGATTTACTTTGGTGGCATAGATCTTACCCCTATGTGATAATATGGTGCAATTACCTTTATGACAGTTTTTTCTCTGTGGTTATTCTATGACCTTGGTTGTAAGTTTATGATTTGTTTATTACTAAAAGAGACTCGAAAATAACTTTATATATCAGTGGTCTGGTTGACTGGACAGTCATTGTGATCACTGGAGGCAGACTGACATTTACATTCAGCTATGTGAGGGGGGAGGGAGTAGAAAAAATAGAAACAGAATAATTGGCAGTCTGTGTGATCGTTTGAACTTTTATTTCTGACTTAAGGCAAGTACACAAATTAGAGTAGAAAATTACTCAATTAAGGGTTGTTTGAGTCAGTAAGAGGTGAGATGCTCTCAAACGCATCACTCACTGTGTATTCAGTGCCCTTCATCTTTATATTCTGGGAAGTGAAAGTAATTTAGAAAAATGAATTTATGATAACAGAACATCCAAAGGCAAATGATTACACAAAAAAAGTCAGTCTGTCATATAAAAGGAAAAGAAGTGCACCCCTAGATCTCACTGATTATTATTATTATTATTATTCATTTTTATTTTCATATGAATTCTTCTTCAAATTCAGGTTCAAATATGTAGAAAAAATTGACAAATAGATTTAAGTTTCATGTCGAGTTTGAAACTCTAGAGGTCACCACTGTAGTGCAGTTTGCTTCCTTTGATAATGATCATTTCACTATGCATAAAGAGACCTGACAGACTACTCATATAGTATTTTTTTCGGTGAAGTAGATTTTCAGTCATTTGAATTTCACATCAGGAGAATAATTTCTATTGAAAAACTTTGTTCTTAGTGGGAAGGGCTCTGTGCTTTGTGTATTAATGGAGAATTACCGATAAGGCTACATCAATCATACAGTTTTGTCAGTTTGGTTTTTTGGACCACTATCCAAAAATCTGCCTTTGAATGCACTTAATTTAGATCTAGTACAAAAACTTTTTGATATGTCTCTCATGGTAAAAAGCCCCAGTCGCCATGTAAAGTGTAGAAACAATTGAAGGGAAAAAAGGATTTGTTGGTAATGGAAAGATAAGGGGTGTGGTAAGGCACCGTAGTGTTCATGTATAATGGCTTGCTGCATTGTGAAGCAGAACATTTTGCACAAACTATTATGCCATTGGTATCTGGTCCTGTTTGCTGTACTATAGCTTACAGGGATAAACCATTAGGAATGAATTCTAAAAGAGGTGTGATGAAGTGCATTTGTATTGTGCAGAGATTAATACTGCTTGAATTTGATTGGTTTTGTTTTGAAACTTACAGGCCATTATGATATTAATATTTTGATCTTTTGTTTCATTTTCTTAGGTAGCTTTAAATTGTTGTATTTTTTCTGCAACATCAAATTTGTTGTCAAGTAAGTGTTTTAAAAAATATGTTTTGTATCAATATTTTATACCATATGTGATGTGCTTGCAATTTCAATGAACACACCTAAGGTGAACAGGGACCAAAAATCAATTCTGGTATATTTATCCTTTTTGTACATATTTGTTATTGTCTGGCACAAATCAGAAAAAAAAAAAAATTGTCTGATAAACAGTTATGTCATACATCCATATTTCAAAGGTTCTTTGGCCACTGGTTTAAGAAATTAAGTATCAAAAATTTGCTCAGTTTTCATTTCAAATTAAGATTACTCAGTGGAGTAATGTGTATGCTTAAGGCTTCGTTCACATAAAAAATCTATTTTCTAAAAATCTATTTTCTATTCGCGGTATCTTGTGATCATGGTCTGTGCCCTGAATACCCCGCGGCGTAATTACTGGCAGCGCGAGCCAGTTACTTCCAAAGCTGTAATTAATTCTCGGCTGCGCTCGGAGTGATCACAAGATACCGCAAATAGAAAATAGATTTTTAGAAAATAGATTTTGCAGTTGAACTGAGTCTAAGCAGCTAAACCTTGTCAGTAATTATAATCAACTGTGAAGATCTTGGCAAATATTGAAGTGATCTAAACACTTTTCTATTATATTATAAGATGCAGTTCAGATATACAGCTTATTTTATTTCATTCTTTGATCAAATTTTGGTTTTAGAGCAAAAAAAACTCTCCTTAATTAGGTAGTGCATCTCCAACCCATTTAGATTGTTTTTTTTTTTTTTAATTTCATAACTAAAAAGATAAAATAAGTAGCCTAGAGCACAGCGTTATGACACACGAACCGCTCTTACACTGTGTTTATGTCTACTAATTTTATGTTGGGGTGCTTAATCTGTTGCTCCAGTTCTTCATTTGGGCATTCACGCTCAAAAATCTAAGGTTTCTGTTAGCAAATGACAATAATCTGTTATGACACCTTTTATTATTGTCCTGATTCTCTTTGATAACTCTGAGGTATTGTGTTTTGACAGTGAAATGTCATAAATGTGCGTGCAAATATTATCTGTATATGTATAACATCAGTATATTTGTATTATCTGTATATTTTTTATCAATACAGTCAAGTAAGATGGACCTTAGAATATTACCAATGGAAAAAAAAGCAGAGGTAAAAGTACTTTTGAATGTATTTGCATGCAGATTATGTAAACATTTCAAAATCTCCGCCAATGACAGTATTAGCATCATGGCATTGATTTTTTTTCTTCCAAAAAGTCACATTTTTCCTCTTTCTAATCTGAAAGCTATGTTTATTCAGGAGCCTTTCCATACCCATTCCCTTTTAACAGTGGGACTTGTTTGAAGTTGTAATAAAGTGTTGATCATGATTGATGTTGAAGGCAACTACCTCAGGAACTGCCGTGTATTGATTTTGTAGCTCCCTCGATGTTGGCTGTGCATTGATAAATGGCATTGGAAATTGGAAATTCTGTAATTTGCCTGCGATAGAGCCCCTTCTTGCCTACTTACAAATTGAATTTGCTCTGCAGTCTGTGTAAATCTATTACTTATCAATGTCATTAGGGTGATAAGTGCCCAGAGCATCCCTCAATTCTCTGCTGCCTCCAAAGCGGCCTGTTGTGATGGTTATCATTGCCTGGAAATTGATTGGTCATGGCAAATTATCATTGAGATGTTCGATTTCTTTTTATAGATATAGAAGAAGGAAAGGAAGTTGTCAAGTGTTGCCTTCTTTATAGAGTTGAAATGCACTGTTCTCTTCTGCTCTTCTGATGCATTTGAGTGTTATAAAGGTCAGTAGATGGGTGGGCCATGAGAAAAAAAAACAGAAAAATTAGGGAGAAAATGTTACGTTGCTTGCTGCATGATACATTTGGTGCCATTTGCTTGAAAACTTGTACATGAAAATAAAATTAAAACTGAATGATATTATGTGTCATTCTGGTGATTGGAGGAAGGAAAAAAACTGAGAAAGAAGTCAACAATATTTTTACAGGAAACCCCTGCCTCCAGACAGTCTGCATGGAAACAGTAATGAAATTAAAATAGAGAGCTTGTTCAAGACCATGGAAGTTGGTTAATGGTTTGCAAGACCTAGTCTCAGCACCAGTTAGGAAATTAGCTTATTGATTTTGACAGGGGACATTATTTTGCTCTTTTCTGTACAAGAGACGAACAAGTAATCACACTTAGCTATGAGATATTATAGAAATAATCTTGATTAGGTCAGAAGGGTGACCTTTAAGTGGTTCTTGATGAGGTTACTGTTTTCACCATGAAGAGGTGTATTAAGAAGTACAAACAAGCTGGTTGATTGTCTGGAGATGATTCCTTTGAATGATTTCTTTTCCTGGGTTACTTTTGATTCACTGCATGATAATTAAGGCATCCCAATGGGGGGTTTTAAGGATGTTTTATTTTGTAGCTTTTATTGTTGACAACATCCTTCCTTGTTGTTTCTTTGTTTGCTGCTTGTAAGTCTGGAAAATTGGTAGTATGGTTGTACAGACGTTTTTCAATAAGTACCTCGAAACCTTTTTTTTTTTTTTTTTTTTTGAGGGGAAATGCTTAATTTGTGATTGGCTTTTTTTAGGAGGGTCAGCAGATTGCATTCAATTGTCTCGCTTCCTGTGAGTCATGCTTTCTTATTTTGTTTTAAGAGATACATGTATTTGTTGGCAGGGTAAATGCTTTGGTTACAGCAGCGGTGACTGCATATACAACAGCAGTAACATTAATAGTGATTGACATGCTTTTGTTTTTTCCAAGATTTGGTACTTTTTATATAGTTTTTTAAAGATAGATTTTAAACAAAATCCCTTCCTTACAATTTCTGGTCAAGTGGGTGACATTTTAAAGCTTTCTGTATAATATGATAAGATTCACTGCTCAAAAATTTTATTTATTTTGAAATTATACATGGATACACAATGGCACTAAACTACATGCTTGCTAATATAAAATTTTCCTAACTGTATTATAGTGGCATACCCCTCAAGATTTGAACGAAGCAAGGAACCACCAGACAACTGCATGAAGGAAAATCTGTATGCATGTATGCATGTGCATTATACTAAATCCACAAATCCCAATGGCAACTGTGTGCCTGAATAAGCTTGACCGCACCATGCCCTTCCCCTTGTTTGTATCTTTTGCTAATTACTGTCAGGCTGGACTTGGCTCAGAGCTGGTAGTATTTGCAGATAACTGGAGTGAAAACATGATCAGTCTAATTGGATTCTTCAGCTCTGAGGAACTTGTTGGGAAAGGCTCTTGTCATGGAAAAGGTGCCCCTCTTATGTCTAGACAAATGACTGTGAAGAGTTGAACCTGCTGGTGTATCTTTAATTGTTACGCTAGACTCATGTCAATAGGTTACAGCACGCTGAATAGGTAGAACAAATACAACACATTCTTTTATTTGTTTTCTAGGTAAATATGTTCTGCAAGGGATGAGTGGGGAGATTTACATAGATAAAAGATTGCCCCCAGTCAAATTAGACCTCTTTAACCCAGCAGTCTTTGTTAGAGTTTTAAAAATGTTTGAATTTGAAACACTTGTAACTGATCAATATTCCCAAGCCTGCCAAAAAAAAGGAGACACTTAGACCGACTTTCTATCTTAAAGAGTGTAGGAATAGATAGTTTTATTTTATTTTATTTTATTTTATTTTATTTTATTTTATTTTATTTTACCCATGTACAGTATTAGTAAAAGCTTAATCTCTTAATAAAAAACAATGTCAAATTAAAAATAAAAATATTATGCAAACTTATTCATCCTATCTTGAGCTCTTAATAATCTTTGCTTTTTTTATGCAAAATGATGAACATGGATGGAAATCTTTTAGTGGTTAGAACATAACAGGAGTACCAGAACTTAACAACAAAGTGTATTTTCTTTTTAGATTTTGTAATCAGTGGCATCACAAGTTGACTATGACTGTGGCGCCAGACACAAGCACTGGTTCCTTACATCAAGCCAGCACACTGTAAAGTGGAAGATCTCGTGCTTTTCTTTTTCTTCTTGATGTGGTGGTAAAATTTTGTGCTGCATTGGTAATAGTAAGTAAGGAGGAACTGTGATTCATTAAGTATTTCACTCATTTCCCGCTGAAGAAAGAAAATATCATGCATGAATCATACACAGGAATTATCTTGAGAATTAATGAGGATTTTGTGATAATCTGGAATAAATAGAAAAACTACTGCTGCTGTTATTAATTCTTTTGCGTAGAGCTGTTTTTCCGGGAGGTGGAAGCCTGCACCCGTTCAGTTGCGTGTTGAGCTGAACCATGTCGCCCACAACTTTATAATGACCCAGCTTGAACACGACATTATAAGCTTAGGTAACAGGCTTCAAGCTTTCTCCTGTTCCATTTCAAGCAAAGGAGTAGGTTAGACGAGGGCCTCCAAATCACTTTTCCATTCACAAGTTCGGCTCTAAAATTGTGGCTGATTATGTCTAGCAGTTGCAAGATATGTAGGATAGAATCACTGTAGACATCTCCATGGTAACCAACCAGGAAGGCAAGATGTAATTAAATGGCTCATTTCTTTTAATCAAAATGATGACTTCATTGTTCTCCTAAAATCTCCATCTCTCGACAATTATATTAAGACTCGACTGGCAGATAGCAGCCTGCTAGGATATAATAGCCAAAATTAATCAAGACTTGTTGGGCTTGATCTGCCCAATTGCCTCCATTGACGTTATCTTAGGGCTGCCAATCTTCACCACGTATTATTGAGACATTTATTAAGTCTTGGTCTTAACGCAAAAGCGACTCAGCTCTTAATGAGTTAGCAAATTATTTTCTCCATCAAGGAAATGGAGCTTAATCTACTCTCACACTGTCAGTTTAATGATGGTAATTGGTCGTCTCAGATTGTATCCCTGAATTGGCCTCCTTTTTGGGTTGGTTTCATGATTTATATTTTCATGTCTCTGGCATAAATGTTACAATTGGATAATGTCCACCACCTTTGTCAGTTTCTGGTTGGATGACATACAGTTCTATTAAATCAATAACGGTTTCTTTTTGCAGGTTTTAAGGTGTGACTTAGCTCTGGGTCTATTTCTTAGTTTTTCAAGTGTGACAAACATACAAAAGTGAGAATGCTGATTTAAGTAGTAGCAGTTATAACAAGGTATATTTGGCAGTATCAGCAATAACTACAGTAACAGTATTAAATAACGTCTAAAAAACAGTAATAATTTCTATTCTACATAGTTGCTCAGACAATATTTAGAAGCAAATAAAAAGCAGCAGTCTATGGCAAATAAACAACAACAGTGGTAACAAATATATCATTGGAGCCTCACAAAGACAACAACTATCAAAATGGAAATGTTAAAAAACATGCAGTAATATTATCCATGAGTATTGTCAGTATCTGTATGCCAAACCAATCTATGCCATTATACTCCATGATTAATTTGCTGAAATGTAACTGTTACGGTCTCATCCTATACTAATTGAGCAGCTATAGAAGTGGAGATAATTTTGTACAAGGTATTTGAGTTAACGCGCAGTATGTCACCCAATTTTTATGGGCTGTCACTGAAACTGAAGCAAGGGTGTATCAGAATTCAATGAAATGCAGGTTTGCTTGGTATTTGATGTCAGGGAGTATCAAACAGACGTGATGGCAACAAAAGGCAATTTTTTGATGTCACTCTTCTCTGGCAGAGCTTAATGCACTGGCACCTGTATGAAGTGCTGTTCATTAATTTCTCATTTTCTTTTCATTTTTTTTATGCCATTGCTCGAGATCCATTAAAGCAGCCTTGTACTTTGATGGATGTAGATATTAAGTCCCAAGTGCACAAGTTAAAGCTGTGCACCGTTATGATAGTATGTGTTTTTATTTTTCATCATTGTGTGTGTTAAATGTCATTGTAGAATTCTTCTCCATGTAAGTGAGATTTGTTTTTCATAGCGGACAATATGCAGTTGAGCATTCATTATGTTCATTTGCACCTATCCAGATCTTCATTCATCATCTATGTCCCTTTATCAACATTGTTATTTAAATTTTGTTCACAATTAAATAAACTATAAAAATGAATAGAAAGAAGAAAAATCTTAAATTCAATAAGAAAACATTAAATGTCACTATTCAGTTGTAAAGCAGTGCAAACATCAGCAAGTTGTACTACGTCCATCTTTTGGTGGTAACTGAAGAGATCTTACTTGAATCAACTTATCTGTCAATAAAAAAAAAACAAATTTGATGTCTCTTTTCTGAATTTAAAAAAAAGAAAAACTTCAGCAAAAAAGTAAGAAGAAAAAGTCTCCCTTCTCTGCAGTGTGTCTTTTTGAGAATCCTTATTCATGGCCGCGTAATCCAAGTCTTCCACCTGATAGGCTAGGAGTTTTCTCGAGGAGCTCATATGGCTTGCATTTGGTTGGATGAGCCCAATGAGTGGGCTCTCTGGAGGTCAGCCAAGGCATAGGTGCATATGGTCCATCAGTCGCACTTCATGGGTCCCATGCGATCAAATTCAGAGTAGAAGTTTGAGAAGGCTGCCAGGTAAGGTTGCAGATTTTCTTACTTGAGATAAGTCTCAAAGCTGACGACATTTTCGTCTTCATTCCGAGCGAATGTAGGAGAGAGATGAATTTTTGGGGTGGAATGGTTGCTATTGCAGTGTTGAATTGAACATTATCGAAGGGCTGATAATTATTGTATTGACTCCACATTTTGGCCACTCTGTTAAAGCGTAGCTATCCCCCAGGTTCTGCTTCTTACATCGTCATTATGGTGGTCAGTATGGTCACTTGTGCCACTGACAAGAGCTGTCAGTGCTGGCAAGGAGCTGAGTGGGGTCAGCTGTTCATCTGGGTGGTCATTTGGGTGGTCAGTTTGAACCCTCGCTGCCTAATCATTGGTCAGAGGTGAGTCCTGATCACAGCTGCTGAATTTACCGTTGAAAATGTGATAGAATGAGACAGCGTCATGAAGAGGAAGATTCTCAAGCCTGAAGTTTATTTGTATTAGAGACAGAGCTCCTGCAAAGATTAGGACTAGGTTGCCCAGGGGGTAAGATAGTTATCTTCTGATTCTTGTCTATGGGCTGTGTGAGATTCAAATTTGTTATCTTTTAAGAAAGAATTTACTTTTTAATCCAATTTTATTTTGAAAATTTGTGATTTCTGATGTATCAAGGCCGTTTATTAACAATAATAGTTGAGGTCTATATTATTTGTTAATTTTAGTTTAAAAAAGAAACTTTTTTGACAGAAGTGCCTCTGATCTTTATTTCTAACTTAATTAGAGATGATTACTAACAAAGATTTGGCTTAGAAGATTTAAAGTTTTGTTTCTTCCAGTCTTTTTCTTTATACCACCTTTTTACATAAAGTCCAAATTTTTGTTACCTGATCTTTTAAACCATTATTACTGATGTTTGATTTAAAAAAAGGCATTTAATATATAACAAGTTTCATTTTTTATGTTCCTTAGAATATGTTGGTTCCATCCATTTTTATTCTTGTTAAAATGATTTTAAAAAAGGTTAAATGAAGAACTTGTATATTCCAATGGAAAAAAGGTTAAAAGCTTTGCAAGGAAAAGAAATTACACAACTTTTGCACCAAAATCTAAACATACCTGTGTGTAAATCAATTTCTTCTGAGGGAGAAAAAGAAGCACATAAATGGTACCTTTTTGATATTTTGTTTATTTAGTATTATATATTGAGTAACACACTTGGAGAAAGGAGAAATCGAGGATGTGTTCAGTTACAATTATACAGTCTAAGGCTCTTTAAATCTCTAGCGGGTTGACAATAGAAGAATGTGTGTCCATGTTTGTAAGTGGACACTTCAGGTGTTGGACTGTTTGCATGCTTTTCTCAATGATCCCCAAACAAATCCGAACCTCTTATTTACTCTTATTTACCCTTCTGTCCAACTCAAACTGGATTTACTTAGTCTGCTTCCGAAAAGTTATACCGCTTCTTTACTTTTGTTCACCATTTTCAAAGAAACTAAGCTATTTGAAGCTGAAATTATGCTTCTCAGCCTATATTTTGAGGTTCTAGCCTGAGAATTATACCGTTTTATCATTTTTTTTTTTTTACAATTTTTTTTCATCTTCATAAGTACTAAAAATATTTGTGCATAACCAAGTTCTTACTTATTTTGTTTCTTCTTCATTGAGATATTTTTTAGTCTTTGTCAAAAATCACCATTTGCATTTCATGATGATGATGTTAAATAAGACATTTAAAATAGCAGTATCTTTAATTTAAAATCAACACAATTATATTTTCTTACCTGATTAATATTAAGTAGGTGAGGAGCCTTTTTACTCTTATTAAATTTAACTTTTGGCTTTAAGTAGTTCTTTCAGGTACATAATCAAGATTAAGAGGGCTTTTTTTGTATGAAACCAAGTAAAGTATCTTTGTCAATTTAGAAGAAATGGTTGTTGTTTAAATCTAATTTAAAAAAATAGTATTTTAGACAAATCTACAGATAGATTGCAAAGAAGCATACTGCTTCCCCGTTGTTTGAAAATAACCAACAGGGAATTACCTGTACATATTTAACGGCGTCTTGAAACCTAATTTCACGTCTGCCTATTGATTTCCTGGTAAAGAAAACAATTATTTTACGTCATCTGCATAATTTAGCCTTACAAAATAGAATGGCAGCCCAATCCATTTTGCAACTAATCTCAATAATAGCTTCAATTAGAAGACACAACCCCAGGGGGATAAAAGGAACTATGTCTAGATGCTGCCTTGGGGTCTGTTCTTAAAGTCAGAGTTTTAATTAATTAGCAGCCAATTAAGAGCTGTTTTGTTCCCCTTTAGTCACATCACCTGCCAGCACAGTAAAGATAGTGCATAAACTTTCAAACTGAAATTTGAAAGTGGGGACAGCTATGTATTACTAAGTTTATAAGCTGGCTATAGTTGTGTCTGTTTTCTTTTTTTTTCTTTTTTTTTTAATAAAAAAGTTAAAATTGCAGTAATTGTGTTAGTCTGAGGAGAGCATATGCTTGTATGAAATATTGACACTTACCAGCCTGTGAATCTTGGCATTTGTACATCTTGTTAAAACCCATCTCAAATTGGACAATCGACAGTATCTCTAATTGTTGAATGGGCAAACTTATTAAGTTTATGTTAATTGCCATCTAGAAAAATAATTGCTTCTCCATGTGAAGGAACATCAGTAAACATGCATATTTACTTTATAGGAATAATAAGGGTTTAATAGCCCACTTGTATTGATGAAATAAGATGAATTATATTGTTCATACACGGAAAATCATTGAGACATTGGAGGTTTCCATGCCATTCGGAATGTTAGTGGTATTATTGACTTATTATTTGTAATTAGTGTAATTATTGTTAATTTTACATGTAATTAATGGTTTGAAATCATCAAAAGGAATAAATGTGAGAAATGTAGATCTGACTTATTAGTAAAGTGATAATCAGAGAAAGCAAGGAAAATAACTAAGTGTTTTTAAAGAAAGCTAAATTTTGGTGAAATTAGAATAGTAGAAAATGAAATGATACAAATTTTAAAATTAAATTGTTTAAATATCTCACTTTTATTTTGAAATATTTTATTAAAGAGTGATTTTTTACCTTAATAAATATTGAACTTTGATAAAAATCAGACTTTCCTGAGAAAAAATTTTGAGGTTATTTTATGGAAATTCTAAAGAAATCATTTTCCCTCATTGCACAATTTTTAAAGCAATTCCATTTGGTTTTGCTTTGAGTGCTATTTTTTCAAACATTTTATATGGAGATGTATTTTACAAGTCCATAATGCCTAAAAGTGAAATAGAATAGGAGTGAAGAGCATTGAACTTCACATTGTATCAAAAGTTTTAGAGATGATCGAGTCCATTAATATACTGGAAACGGAAAAGACCTGAGAGTGCTCTGTGCTTTTCCAGGTGAGGCCTCTCGACCTTGCTTGAATTGTTGCAATGATGGGCTTCCGTCAGAGATGACTTTTGATTGGCATTTCATTTGTGGAAATGCAAATTCCTATTTGCTCTAAAGGGGAAAGGGGTGAAAGTTTCCCTCTTTTGTCCTGTGCTTGGTTGAATGAGATCTAGTAGATGCGGTTTGTAGTTCACCAGTATTACTGCCAGTATTTCTGTCTTTGTGGGGCACCCTCTAGAGTAAAATAAAAGTAAAAGTTAAATGGATTCCAGTCCCTTTGGGCAGAGCTTTTTAACATTTATTTACTTGTTTGCTTTCTTCGGCATAACTGGCAGTTGTCTTTGTAGGCAGGATCTATTAAAAGTTAAAATGGGTTCCAGTTCCATTGAGCAGAGCTGTCAACATTTATTTATTTGTTTGCATATTTTCCTACCCTCACCATCACATCATTGACCCTCATTGAAGTCACAGTTTGAGGGCCGGATGAACCACATGAATGAAGTTAATGTAGTATTTCATACACAGTCATCTGGCTATTAAAAAGCCCAACGCAAAATATGTTCCTTGCTCAGCATTTTATGAATGAAATTTGGAAGCACTTTGTTTGCCCAGTGGGTGTGGAGTGGTTATAGAATGGCAAAAATTGTTTAAGAGCAAAAAAATCTGACAAATTAATGTTCACCTCATAGCGTGCGTTAAAATTGCTGGCATTTTGAAACAAATCAGTAAGGTTTTTGTTTTGAAGTAAAATATAAAATCCAATACTAGAAAAATGGGAAGAAAGTACAGCAGTACAGCACATATATTACTGGTTGGCTTTTAAAAAGTATGAAGCAGAAATTAAGTAGTAATAGGTTGATTGTTATCATTTGGTCTAGCTTTAGTAGGGCATTTCTAAAAGCCAGTTTAACAAAGTAGAAAATATTCTGTAATTTTAAAACAAAATTTAAAAAAGGCTTTGTAGGATATGTTGTAATTTTTTTTAAAGCCAGGTTAGCTTTTGTCTTTCTTTTTCACCCAGTATATAACAAATTTAATAATTTACATATAAACTGCATGTTGCATAATTTTCATTAAGGATGGCATCTGACGTCTATTTTATTGATACTGACAAGGAAATAACTGTGGATTGCAATTATAGCAGCTTCTGTTGGCAGTGGTTTTAAATTAGTGATTTCCAGCTTGACTATTACCTTGTTGGGCTTCGGGGCATGGCAGTAGGGCCTCTCTCTCACTCTCTCTCTCTCTTTGCCTCTCTGTGTTCTAGAGCAAATGTCCACCTAATGGGGCGGCAAAAAGGTGGTTGTGCAGATAATTAGCTGGGTCTAAAAGCTTTCTATTCATTGATCTCATCCCACTAAGAAGGGGTCAGCCCCAGAGAAGCAGGTGTTATCATTTATGTATTGTTCAGGTCTGAGGACTGTCAATCATAGTTGCATTAAAACAAGATGCCAACCAAAGCATAGGTGAAACAACAAATCTCTGTAGTGGTGAGTTTTTTATGTTTCATCGATCTGTGGGCTGTCGTATATTGTGTGGGTATTGATTTGTAGAGTTTCCAGCATGCCATGCTTAGCCCTGGTTAATCTTTTCCGTGTTTCAGGGCACAGATTCTGAATGGCTAGACAATATTTGGAATTGTTCTTAGCTTCAACCCTCCTTAATAGCTCTTGACAATTCTATGAATTTCTTTTCTGTCAACAATGAGCCACCGTTTTATGCTTTCAGAGGAATTTCTTTAAATATTGTGATACCTCCTGACATTTATGAATTAATTTTTTCATCTGCCATTTTGTTTGACATCCATTTTTAATTAAAAAAGGCATGTATTTTTTATTTAGAATGTCTTATTAAAAAGGGAGTATGTCCACATATCAGAAAAAAGCGATCTCTTTGTGGTTTTTGAGTCTGATAAAAGGCTAATTCATGTGTTCTTTGTGTATTTTTTTCTGGTAAACTAAAGCTTTTGTGAACCTAAAGAAAGACTATTGCATGTGAAGAGAGAAAAGCATGATTTAATTTTCCCATATCATTGACCAGGCAGATCTTCGCATTTGAATGATTTGCCTCCTCGGTGTTTCATTCCAGCAAATGTCATCTTTGGCGAATCTCATCTGCTTTCTTACCTGCTGTAGGAAATTAATTTTAGTCTGAGGTTATTTAATTAAGTTTCTTGCCAAAGGGGGAAATGCTGAGATTTTTCTTCTTAGGAGAGAAAATGAGAGGCTCTTGTAGGTAAAAGCTGGGTTTCTTTAAACTATTTTTGTTAAAAGTTTTATCTTCTTTTCTTGCCCTTACAGAAATAACTATAAATTCAATAAATATTTGTAAAAAGACGATGGAACCTTTTTTTCAAGGGTGCTTAACTTTTATATAATCATAAATAAATTAAACATTTCCCTATTTTTTAAGCTATTTTTATAACTAAAAATACTTTTAATACATTAATTCATGCCAAATCCTTCTGTGCAGTAGAACAGGTGTCTTGTCAAAAGTTAAGTATGATCATGTAAATAAATAACCATATATCCCTGCAGGAAGTGTCCTTTCTTTTCATTTTATAGTCCTCCTATCAAATAAAAGTGTTATTTTTGTGGTTTCTATACCTAATAAGAGGGGCACAGCACAGGATGTCTAGGACTTAAGTTTTTTGTCAGTGGACCATGCTGAAGCATGGCAAAATCAACTTTGGGAGCATGTTTTGATTCCCTCATTGATTCGCTGGTTCATTCATGCCGACCAGTTCTTGAATGGAAAGTGGTGGTTGGCCAACGCTTTAGGGTGATGGTGACACATGAATGAAGGCGGACTGTTTTCTCTGCTTACTTAGCAAATGGTTGACTTTTACCTGTTGCTGCCAAAGCAAGGGGGAACTATAACATATACAAGAGGACTATCCATCAAAATTGTGGAAATGTGCCATTGAGTAGCTGTATTAGCCCTATGTCAACTATTACCCAAAATGTGAAAGGCAGCTAGGCAGAGTGCGGCATAAAAGTTGTTTTACTTTCTTTGTCTGCTTTTATGTGACTATATAAATATGTTGTTAGCATAGGGACAAAGACTAGAGGTAGAGCACTCAGGATGGCACAATCCTATAAAAATAAGTGGGCTTTAACCGGTCTGATTTTCTAGCCCTGGCAAAGGGAAACCAAGCTTAGAGGTTACCACTCTGGCAATTTTTATTACAACTTGTGTCAGGATGCTCAAACAGCTGGCTTTAATGGAAATTGGCACTCGCCAATGTTTTTCTCCTCAGCGTTGACTTTGTTACGTCACATGACTCATGGCAGTAGCTGCACCATTTGCCTGCCGTAGAATAATTTTGATATTCATTCAATTGGAAAGTGTGAAGTACTCAGCGCGATATTTGCATAAGTCTACATTGCCACAGGCAGTCTGGTTCATTGACAGTTTATCCACAGACTTTTTATTTTAAGATTCAAAATGGAAGATAAACACAAGGAACTGAGAGGGGTCCCCCCTCAGAACCTTACGGTGTGAGTAGCTACATCTGTTCTTTTTGACAGCCGCTTATTCATGGAATATTAGGCAGGTCTAATACAGGTAAGAAAGTTTCCGTGTTGACTTGAAAAAGTATATTTTGATCCAAATCATTACAAGAAATTTGGTCTCAAAGTGTGGCCTTGAATCTAATTTCTTTTGTTCAACACCCTCCTTTGATGGCACACTTCAGCCAGTGTTAACTGGATATTGTATTCACTGGCACTGGATCATACTTCAAGTCAGTCATTGTTTCATTATATTTAACATATTAACCCAGTGCTTTTGTATGGTATTAGAATGAACTTGATCACCAAATAGAATGTAATCTGTCCCATTAGGGCATAGGCACGTTCCTCAGGTGGCGGCTTTACACTTGCAATGGGAGATTAGAGAAATATTTTACTGTTGTAAGCAAAAGCATGATGACAACTGAATCAACTAGGGTTCATTTTCAATAGTGTATTTAGGTTTCTGCCTCTCATTCATTGAAACTGAAACCTCAGAACATAGTTTTAGGTCATAATATATGTGAAGTGGAAACGTCTAATATCGTATGTTACTTTGAAGTGGCATGTCTTAGTTGAGAGTGCTTTGAAAAAAATTTTGGAGTTATGATAGCAAGTTTGAAGATTTGTTTTCTTTGGAAAATGAAACATGATTTTGTTTCATAGTCTTCATTGGAATTATGTTGTTTTGCATCTTGTAAGTTTAAGTATGAGGCCAGGCTATTAGGGGTATTTATCATAAGATTTTTCACAGGACATTTGTTGAATATTTGCTTAATTCAAACTGGTGAATGTTCTAAAATAAACCACACACAACAAAGTGAAAATGATTCAAGAGCCAAAAAATCAAGTGATTGCTATATATGTTTGAAAGATAATGCATTATCTGCACAGGAAACCGTGTGCATAGCCTCTGTATAGCAATTCTCACAGATAAGTGACATCGATTATTTTCTAAATTTTTTATTTATTCTGTTTACCGGTATATTAGATGAAATCTTGGAAACTCTTCTGTGTACTAATTTATTTATTTATTTATTTATTTTTTCAAGTTCAGGTCCTTCAAGTTCTTTATTTCCAAAATTTCTGGCCATCAGTCCAAGAGTACAATTTTTATGATTTTTGGTCACTTTGTCCCAGGAACAAACATTATGAACATAAAAGTTTATATCTATCTATATGATAATGCAGGGCATTAGGTTTGAGTACTAGTACATATTACCCCTCGCATTGTTTTTTTTTTGTTTTTGTTTTTGTTTTTTTTTAATAATTGAGTTTGTCTCTGTCACATTTGTATAAATAAAGTGATAATCATCTTGAAAAGATGCAAACATGCAGACAGAGACATTTCATATACTTTTGGCACATATACAGTTTTCTAAGCTCATTTTACCAAATACAGTATTTCAACAGACGTCTTTCACTATCAGTATACAAAGCTGCATATTTCAGCAGCTGATGGATGTTTAAACACTTTCTTTCCACATAACTTAGATTGAGGTCATATTGATGCAGTTTCGTTAGTTGCACATCATAAAGCATTTTTTATTTTTCCACAAATGTTGCGAAGTCTATATACAACTGATATTTGCATTTTTTTATATGAATTATTACATACATAATGATATAACTAATACTTTACATTTTGGGGCCCTTGGTTTGCACACGAATGATATAAGGACTTCATGCATTCTGTTAATTTGTCTCTTCCATTTTGGAGTGATTGAAAGAATTTTATTGCACATTCTTGCCAATCGAACCCCATGATGTACCCCCTGATGATACTAAGGATTTTTTGTCCTATGTTGCAAGAGCCTTTTAAAAATATAAAATACAAATCGGTTTATGAAAGCTCAACATAACATGCACATTTTTGAGATATGCATAAAAATCTGATGACATCATGTGATGTAAGTGAGCTATTCAAAGTCAGTTTCTTAACCTAGCCACAGGACAAATCTTTATGTTAAACCAGTTTCTATGCTTGTCAGCCATTTTGATTTATAAGACATATGATATTAGTAGAAACTTGCTTTCTAGTGACTTTTTATAAACTGAAAACAACAGCAGTAACAAGACCTTGTCCCTGCTAAGAACAGGTGAACATTCTATGCAAATGGTGCCATTTGCTGTACTGTTCCTACTCTGGTTTTTTGTCATCCATTTTTATTTGAGTTATTATCTACATGTCGGGCATCTCAACAACCTTAGGGTTAGTTTTTGAACACTAGAAGGTAACAGGATGTAGGCAAATAGGAGGCTGGTCTGGGTTTTGGTCCCATGTTCTTATACACAATTAGCCCCTTACCAATTTCCAGTTCCAATGAGTTATTGGAATGGCACTCAGAAATCCAGCAGGATTTTGAGAAATTGGTTTATAGAAACCTTCATTTCACAGTATCACACTTATTTGAATTGTGAAACATTTTGCTACTTATAATTTTGTTTGAATTATGTGTATAATAGTTTGAATTTGTAAATGACTGTAGTGTTAACTGGATATTTGTCAATGATGCATTGAAAATTTATTATGTCATAGATGTATAAATAAGCAGTAAATGAACATGGTTTTGTACATTTTTGAATGTATTCTCCTAGTTGTAATTGGCATGATTTTCATCAGACAGGAAAAGAGCATTATTATTATTATTTAGTTATTTATTTATTTTATTTTGCACAATAAAACCATGAATGTTTCATTTAAAAATATAAATTTTGAATAGCAAAGACTTAATTTTCAATAAGTATTTTAGAAACAGAACCATGGTTGTGGAAGTGATAATCTAGGCAGATTTATCCAAGTTGACAGTTTATTATTTTGAGGCATGATTTTGAATTAAAGTGTGTCTTGATTTAAATATATACATGCAAAGAACACATTTTTGATTGCAGACTGTTGAAACAAAAATTGTTCCCTGAATAGAAGTGCACTTATCTGTAGATTGGCTTTTTGCTTTGCCACCTGTACTTCTTGAAAAATATTGAACAAAAGCTTTCTAGTCTGTTCAGTCCATCTGGCTCTTTCGTGTAGGTTGAAGAGAGAAAAAAAGTGATCTGTGTCATTTTTTCTTCAAAAAGCTTTCTTTCACAGCAGGGTCTAATAGTAAGCAATAACATAATTTTCCTCCAACAACGCCATTTGATGGATGAGGAATGACAGGTCTTCATTAATGCTTATGCTTGGCCACTAATAAATTGCATTTGCCAAAATCGAGTGAAATTTGCAAGATTTTCAAGACCCACTTTGTGAGGATTTCATTTAATAAAGTGCCATAATCACATTTTTGATATTTTCACTGCTAGACACATGTGCAAGTGCCATGCTGATTCATCTCCAGATAGTTCAGTTTTGACACAAATAATGAAAAGTACTGCAAAATGGGATTATCCTTTTTGCGACTAAATTAATAGCTTTTCATGGAATTTGTTTCTACAGTTGTCATTAATCTGATTTCTGGGGGTACAACAATATTGGCTAAATGTATGTTGGTATTTTTGAAAAATGCAGCACTTACGATGATTAAAAAGTAGTTTTTGTTTATTGTCACAGTCACACCTGATTCCAATTCTCTGATTGAGAGGGTGATTGACTTGTATTAATTGATAAAAAAAACCTTGCATTTCCTCCCTCCCTATATGACCCCCTTCCAGGCTTCCTTCCCCTCTTTCTGTCTCTGATTTCAAACACCAAAAGACAGGTTACCAAAAGATTGTCATTTGATTTATTAAATTTGGTATTTTTTGCTCTGTCTGTTACATAACCCTATATGCTAGCTACGTTTGTAAAATATCTTTTGAACTGGTTGTCTTTTCTTGCATTTTTTATTCGTCTCCATTATTCAAGGAAAAAGATGCAGCCAAAACTATTGTCCCAACACACATGAACTGTTTCTCACCCAGATTGACATATATATAAGTTCTTTATTGAAACTGCAGAGTTATGGGTCCACAGATGACTTCACACAATCAAGAGAATTCCTTTGTTGTAAGCATATGTTTTTGAGGAGATGTGTACAGGGTGGATTCCCCGTTAAAGAGACATGACTGTTGTCCCACGTAAAGGCTGGCTTGTTTTGAATAAAAATGAAGGCGACCTTTATTTTTAAAGGCTACCTTTGTGCAACTTAATGTGGAATATTTAGAATGCCTTTTGTCGTATTGAAAACCTTGTTTAGATTGCTAGTTCTTTGCATTTTTACTGGTTGACTACATGGTGAACAAAAGTTTTATTGAGATCCAGATTAGGACAAGTTAATTGAATGTAAAGAAGTGCTTGATGTTTCACAATTTTGCAACAAATTACAATATTTGTAAAACATTTTGTTTAAGATGAAATGCTGAAGAAGTTTATTTTATTTAGGAAAATGCTGATTACATAAAGAATGATGAACAGTATATAGGAAAAATGCAACATACATCAGTGAAATCTTTTGCAACATTAACTTCTGAATAGTGACTAGCTCCCCCTGGTGAGATTTGCTCCTTAAAACCAGTGTGCATTTTGCTAGCAAATACAAAGGCTGCGAAAAGCCTTTGTTAGTTCATTTCCTCAAGTCAATATAACAAACAAAATGAGAAAGAATGCCAGTATGTACATTAGCTTTCTGCATCAGATAATCACAAAGTGCAACAACGTTGTCATTCTCTAATCATTCTGCCAATTCGTGCCATACTGCCATACACACATTCATGGCCTCTTGTGTTTTTTCTTCTCGTGATTGACAGCCAATTTGAATAAATACCTCTCACTGTGGGATGTGTCTGTAAGGCAGTCACATTACTGGCATCCAGGCTGCTAGGTGAAGGCTCTGTGACAATAAATGTAGAGGATATGTAGTTACTGCGATACACCATAGCACCTTCTGCCTTTTATGTAAGTATTATTTTCGTCCGGTACAATATACTTTTCATTGTGAAACCAAGCTTAGATTGGCTGCTTCTGCAGAGGTTGCTAGGCAATAAGTGCCCTTTTTTCTCCGGAGAGTGGAGGCGTTAGGTTTATGGAAGATGATGTTCCAGTGCTTCAGTCTAAGAACTTCTGAAAGTTTCAGACGCATTATGATATCCATAAGCCTAAACTGCATTGCATCTTTCTTGTAAGGGAGTGACTTACAGTGTAATCGCATAATGAAAATGATGTAAGGATTTCACACTGGCCTCCTACCTGAATTACGTACTCTCATCCTTGCCCTTTCTGTTGACCATGTAAAGTTACATTTTTCATTAAATGTGCCTCATAGGCATATAATTATTGTGTTCACAAGCTTGAAGAGTAGTATTGTTGCACTGCAGAATACCTGGGATGAAGGTATCAAAACAGTAATGTGTGATCCCATTGTTGGCAGAGCCTTGGATGCTTGCGCTGCATTCGTAATGAACTGGGTCTTCTGTAATTAATCACAAAGGGCTTTCCACCTTGTCACAAGGTCGAGATTCTATTGAAGCGGCAACTGGATGGCAAAGGGACTACCTGTATTGTGGACTTGATCTTTTGGGGTGTCGTTTGACCTCGGAGGCATCAGAGTGCGAAGGATGGAGCCGGTTACCCGGGGGCGCTTGCTGGGACCTTGACTGGATACATGTTTGGCCGAACACATTAATTTTGTATGGAGGGCAGTTTCACAATAGGTCTTGAATGCCAAAGACACACGCATATAAACAGTGTATTATTGGGTATTAACAGGTTTCTTTTACGTCTGGTCAAATTTCACTAGAAGGGACATAGGCATTTTTCTTCAGGTAGAGTGTACTGTTTTATAAAACTTCAAAATTTGATAGGACTTCAGTGTGTTAAGGTGTTACAACTTGTCACCTTATCTTACTGTATTACAGAATTTCTTTTCAGCCATCTGAAGGATAAAATCATTTGATTAGAATCTAAATTTTAACATAAACAATTTTTCAAAAAGTATTATTGTTTCATTTAACTTTATTTAATCTTTTTTGGAAAGGGTAACCATTTAAAAGTTGTTTAAAAAAAATTACATAATTTGGATTCATGATACAGAAAAAAAATTTTTTTGATCTAACCTTAATATGTCATGAGTAATGTTCAGGTCCACCAGAATGAGATCGGTCAAACAATGTCCATTCCCAACTATTGATTTTTACCTTTTATATAACCATATGTAAATTCTGCATAATTTACTCAGAACCACAGAAAGAAGGAATAGCCTCAGGATAAGACTAATGGTTTATTTGTCAATTTTATTTCTCTTTGGTCATGGTGTTTATTAAGAATTTAAGATGGTTTCCATCATTATCTTTGCATTACAATAACCAATAAAAACACTAAGTAGTCACCAATGAAGACACTTTTTATTATTAAATAGGTTGCAGTCCAAAATTGTTGCAAAAAAATAAATAAAAAATAAAATGTGACTGTTTCCGACAACCTTTTTTCAAGTGTAATTATAGGAAAGGGAAAAAGCATACTGACCATTGGTGATAAATAACATTTTCACACCTCATGATTTTTGATTGACATTGACAGTCTTCATTAAGAAACAACCCTGTCTATTTTTTTTTAAGTATAACAATAATATTTAAATGCAACTGCAACCTTGCTGGCTTGACTGCCACTCTTTTCCGGATTTAGACACCTGCCTGAAGGTAAACATTTATGGCCCTTTGGTCACTATTATGATAGAAGGGGTAATTTCTTTAGCAAATATCACAGGCTTATTAATCAAACAACAAGAAGCTCTAATGGACCAATAGCTCTTACAGCATGCATGTCTCAATGGCTGCCTCTTTCTAATGGCAGAAAGATCCATCATGTCTTTATCATGACATTTTCATCTTGAGGATAGAAAGACGGTTAATTGAAACAAATGGTGACAACGATCATGATGCAGAATTATATCAGAAAAGGAAGTATTTGTCACCCAGCCATGTGTCACATTGACTTGGTGGGGATGCTGCATGGGTAATTGGGTTCTGATGACAATTTTGCATGGAGCACCTATAAGTCTGAATTCAATTAGAATAGGAATAAAACTAAGCACTGGCTTGCTGGTAAATATTATGGAATGTGATCAACTGAAATAATCACCATTGGTTAAAACTGTGTGTATCTATTAAAATCAAACACCCTGAAAAATTGTGACAGTTGTTAAAGCTTTATTTAAAATGTATATAACATGATTTTGTTTGATTTGGTTAGCTCTATTTTAGTTTCTTCATTTTGCAAGCTGTCTTCTCATCAAATTTGCCTATGTTAAAATTTTTTTAAAGCCTAAATATTCAATATGTTTCTTATCGTCCATTATTCCATTAAATGTTATTAAAAATTATACGTTGACATTTATATCTTTTGGCGAGGTTACTCTTAAAAGACATTAACTTATTTAAGTGTGTTCCCCCCAGGATAAAAGGGATGTGTCTTACCCGATGTTGTATATATAGAAAAGGTGTATTATTTATGCAAGTATTATTACAAAGACTGGTTAGGGATTTAAAACTACTTTAAAACTGGCATAACATATGTTGTAGGGTATAATGCCCTGAGCGGGGTTATTAGCCACTTTGTGTATTGCCATCAATCTTGTAGAAAATGTACTATGAGGGGAAGAGATGTGTTGTAAGTGCTATCAGAGGCTTTTATCAGAATTTATTAGCAGCATCTGTCACTTTTTGGGAGATCCTACAGATGGGAGTTTAAAGTGAATTTAATGCACAGGTCGGTTTGATTGAAGTTTTTGTTTAGATTGAAAAGTGTGAGAGAGGGGAATGGTGGTGAATGTGGCAGACAGATAGATGCAAAAGTAGGTGACTAAATTCTTGCTGTAGAAAACAATCAGAGGGAAATCCATCATTTTGGGAAAAGATTTTTAAAAACAAAACTTGGTTGTCATTAATTATTTTCAAAAAAGGGACTTTAATTTACAAAACAGAAGTTCACTTATTGATATAAAGAGGCTCAAGTTCATTTATGCCAAAGGCCTAATTAATTTTAATTTTTTTTTTACTTGAAACAATTTAACTCAGCACATGTTTTTGCTAGCTAGAGCTTAATAAATTCAGTAAAATTCAGAAAAACAAACTTTCAGAGTTTAAAAAAAAAATTCAATTGGAATTGCTCACTGGACCATCGAAATATAAACCATAATATGCTGCATTTATTCTAGTCCCTTGACACTTTAAAGAAGGCTGAAAAACATCGAACTTGTCACTTTTGATTAAGGGAAGAAAAAGAAAATGAAAAGCAAATCGGACCATAAATGAAGTAGCTTGTAAAAAATGCTTCTTAATAGAGAACACCCAGCCAGGCAGAGATGAGAGGAGGTGGAGTGTTAGCTATCCAGTTCCAGGGTACACTCGTGGTAGTATTTCCTGGGAATCTGGATATTTGTGGTGTTCTCCAGAGCTATTTTTTAAGAAAAAAAAGAAAACTTGTGTGGGCCAGCAAATTTTTGAATGTTCAAAAGCGAGGTCACTTGTTAATTGGTCCAAACTCCAGGGGTACCACCCCTTTCATATAAATCACTCTTAATCATTCTGTATAAAAGATCAAGCGATGAGAAGCTGTTTCACAAATTATTTTCCTGCCCATGCTGGGAGACTTCAAAAAGATTTTTAAAATACAAACGGTGATGTATATTTGGTGAAAACTTGTTTTTGCTCATCAAAACATGCATGTTTGATCTGTCCAGGGCGTGACTTCTTCACACCATAGCATGCTTAAAATGAAGAACTGAAAATATCCTACTTGAAGAGAATTTCTTCTGCCCCAGTTTACTCTTCTCCCTATAATGACATTTCAATGTTTATTTAGACACCCCCTTGGCTTAATCTTGATTTTTTCCTGGTCATGTTTTAGAAAAAAGTAGCCCTAGGGTTAACCTAGGTTTAATTATGTTTCCAGTGTTAAGCAGGCAAAAATGATGTTTATATTATGATTAGATTGGATCGGGCTTGTCTGGGTTAAAGCCCCCTAGGGGTCATAGTTGTCTGATTAATTTTTGGCTGTTCCATTTGGAAGTAGAAACAGACTTAACTGTTGGGTTTTGCTTCATGTACCCCACTGGATTTTATATGGAAAATAAATAGCAAATGTAAAATGTTTTTTAACAGTATGGGAGAGAAATATTAGGGGAATTAGATATAAGAAATGCCTATGCAAATTGGGTACGCCCATACAAAAAAGTTATTTACTGTAAATGGGGATTCATTTTCAAAGACTAGTTATTTCAGATATCTAGAAGCATAATTTGCATTCTACATGGACACTGACTATAAATGATAAAATAGTTTCACCCTTCTCAAAACTAATTATTTGGAGGCAACATTGGTTTAGCAAAGCTGATGTTTAGAGAGGCAACAACCATTATCAGACCCATCCATCTTCTTTTGTCAGGAATATGCTTGAGATTATTTTTGTCAGTGGCAGTTTGCAAACAAACTGTGGAGTGGATGATGATGTTCAGATATTCAGACCCTCTTGAAAAAATTTAAATCAGAACTCAAATTATAGTGCATGAGAACAGGGGTGAATTTCAGTGGGAATAAGAGTAAAATCAAAAGATTCTTCGATTTTAATTGAAACCAGAGAGGAATGCCATGTCTCTCCCTTCTCACTCATCAGTTCTCTTGTTGCCACCTGTGTTGGCACATTCCTTTTCTTTCTCTCTCTCCACCTCTCCCCTCCTGAGTGGCTCTCCTTGCCTGACCCTCACTAATTGCTCAGTATATGTACACGCACTTCTGTCCCTATAGTATGCAAATACACGGCAAGCAAATTGGGGCCTCTGCATAACCTCTCTGAATAGCAGGGGAGAAATATCAGCGATAGGAGTGTAGTAGCAAGACTGCAAAGCAGATTGAGGAAGAGCAGATGAGATTTTATAGCCACATTAGTGGTCAGCTATTTCCTTCAGGCCAGTGGTGATGTTGATTGATCCAACTTTTCAGTCTCTTTGTATGGTAGGACATTTGGGCATATTCTATAGTATTTAATGTGGATTTTTGGTCACAGAGATTTGATAAGAATGTCTGTTGGTGAAGCTTTTTGATTTCAAGTTTGTTTTGATATCCAGAATTCATTGGCTTGTCAACTGAAATCAGTTCTCTATAGTTAATTTATACTCTGTTAGGTTTTGGTACCTTAGTTCTTGAATAGATTGTTTGCTCTTTCCAGAGATGTGGTTTCTTTCAAAATTTGATATAATATTCATGTTTGCCAGAGATTTCAATCCTTAGTTAATTGTCATCTGAAGGGTTGGTGAACAAAAGTTAAATATAATTTATAAATGAGAGGATGATTGGCTGTTCAATTTTTTATGTATCTTACTGCCATGTGAGGTGTTGCTGGTACTGTCACCCTGATCATTAAAGTGAATGAAGTTTTGGAGGTAAATTGTCGCTCTTGGTTTTTTTGTTTTTTTTTTTAACTGCTCTGCCAATCATTGAAGGAGAAGAAAATTGTTTGAAATTGTTTCCAAACATTGCTCTTGTGCAAATTTACAAATAAGAAATGCCACGGCACTTCTTGGAATGTTCATACATTCAGGAACTCATCGGTATCATATATGAACTTTTTTATCTAGGTATGATTTGGCTTTTGGAGGCTTCCTATGTGCTGATTTCATTTAATTTGATTAAATATGTTTGGTAATAGATTCTTGATTATTAGTATGTCAGGTATTTTATCTTTAGTTAGCAAAGGAGTCACAGGGTGTTATCATCTAATATTATTTTAGCCTTGTGGTTATCAATTGAAATTGCCTGTAAGGTACAGTGAATCTGCTAATGAGAAATCATAATTGCTCCATCAACTTTGCAATGAACAAATTTACCAGTGTTTCCTCACCTTTTATAATTTTATCATTGCTCTGCACCAGACACAGAAATTAAGGCTAGCATGCAGAACAGGGAGAAGACCTTTGAAGCTTGCCTACTTGATTAGTCAAATGGAAGCCTCCTTCCTGGAGTTAAATATTTAAAAGCATTTGATTTGACTGGACCGCTGAATGTAGTCTCTCACTGCTCAGCAAAAATAGTACTTGGTGGAAATATCTAGATCTCTCTTAAAGAGCAGTTACACATAGCAAATCGGTTCTTCCCTAGACAGGACCAGCTATTATTGTTGCTGAGCTGAATATCTCATGCAGAATTGTTTGATGCAGCTGTAAAAATTGCCCCAAAATAAGTTAACTCCTGGCAAATTTGGTCAGAATTTTAGATTTAATCAGTTTTGTTGCATGTGTAATTTAACATCTCTCCCCGTCTCTCACTAACTTTTTTGTTGTTGCTGCACAGCTGCAGACAGATCAGTGAGTTAATCACCTAATAGAATATTGTTTATATTCTGGTTATCTCTCTTTAAGCAAAGCGTTCCACAGGAAGTAAAACAAAATTGACAGAGGGACACTTCGAAACATGGCTCTTTTGAAGTTGAAGTCATGTTTTTGCCTTGTTTGATTTCTACAGATAATGTTTTTCCCATTGATTCAAATTGTTAAAAATATCTCATTGAATGCATTTGTCCTGAAAATTATGTTAACAAACTTCCTGGCACCTTTTTTCAATGGCACGACATTATCCTGGAGTATGTAAGAAGCTAGGTCTGAAGTCAGTCACGAGTGTTGAAAAATGGATGAGTGATTTTAATATCAGATGGATATAATTAACATGTGCATGAGAGATTTAGAAATGCCTTGTTGTTAAAAGAATTCAACAGCTCCTCAAACAGCTTCCACTTTTTGTATCTTTGCAGGTTAAAAGGGCGCGCTCAGAAAACGAGACCACAGATACTGACATCACAGGCATCCATACACCGAGGTAAGGGATTGACAAATATATATATGTGTGATTGGCCAAATGGGTACGTACTTGGTGGCAGTATTAGATGTAGTATCTCTCTATCTGTATTGATATAAGCATGCATGTAAAATTAGAGGTCTGCGATTGTGAATAATTGTGAAGATTACCTATAAGATTGCCATGTTTGTAAATAATCCGGGCACACTTTTGGGGTTAATAAACAGCTATACTAGTTTCTCTTGAGGAGAAACTGGAGATTCTGTATTGTTGACGTGGTGGTGTTGGCTGTCATGTAGTAATTCCATATAACATGTCTTGATCTCCCTAGTGGTAAAAACAAAAGGATAGGGGAGGACTAAGAATTAAATTTTGAAAAAGAGATTATCATCTTGAATCATTCTAGAATATGAATCTCAAATTTCATCTTAAGGTTTATTATCAAACGAAAATGTGAAAGGCAATGCTATTTGCAGAAATTTTTAATAAACATGAAAAAATAACAGAATGAAATGGGAAAAATAAATTTTCAGCAGAATTAAAGGCATTAAAGGGGGGAATAATAAAAAATGTTTGTTTTCAATATTGGTTTTTGTAATGCCCACCAAGTATTCAGGGTTGATGGAAAAACAAAAATACGCTGTAATAGTAATCTAATAAGCCAACAATCTCTTGGCGCAGCATGCTACTATGGCTGTCTGTGATTTTGTAACTGTGCCGTTGATGTCATATTGCTATTACGGGAACATTATGGACAGTTATCCTGTTGCTGAGAAGATACCAGAGGAATCAATGAATTCTTGCATTGTAGCCTGACAATTTTGGTGTTTTACTATATGAGAAATTTTGAAGTCGCATGAAACAATGTTTTAATTTAGTCTAACTTGAAATGAGTGAACAATTCTTTGATAATGAAAAAAGAGCAAGTCTATTTTTTTAAGAAGAAGAACTATTAGACAAATGATTAGACAAGAAAAACTAACAATTTTGAAGCAACACACCGTGCATATCAGTTTTATTGCAGAGTCTTGAAAACAGAAAGTCAACTAGTTTTCTGTTTGAAATGAGAGATTTGTGGTTTGGGTCAGTTTTAGTTTGCGTTCTTGGCTTGTATGAAAAGAGCCCTTCTTTTTCAATTGCTGGTTGCCCCTGCCCTCTTTTGCTTTGGAAGGTCAGTGTTGGATATGTTTGTTGAAGCTTATGTGTGATGTGTGTTATGTTGTTTTTTCCCTGTATTTGTAGATCTCCCTTGTTTGTTAGGTGTTTCAAGTGTGTAACCCTTCATGTTGAAGTTTTTGCTGAACTGCTGAGCTCAGTAGCTGGTGTAAACACTTCTGTCTTCGTTTGAAGAGCATCAGGAGTGGTTTCAGCAGGAGGAAGGCTTGTTCAGATGAATGGCAAAACTAACAAGAACTTTCTCTCAGGGGGGTCTTCAAATCAAACAGGTCTCTCCTTACTGGCTCCCTGTGCCTCTCAACTCTCCTCGAGCTGCCAATGACCGTCCAATGCCGCTTGGGGCTGCTCTTGGCTGAGATTTGGGGAGTTCACACTTGGATTACCTCAAAACCTGGAGTGTGTCAAGAAAAGTGAAGCTGAAAGGGAGTCTATCTAAAGTTCAGGAGAGAAATGGTCACCTTTCATTAATTTTGGAACAATTTTCTCTTTCCAGCAGATGTTTAGTTTATCAAGGTTGTGGTTCCAATTTTAAGAATTTGTAGTATAAAAGTCTAAGTAAGACAAGGAAAGTCCTGCAATGATCTCTATTTACTGACCACCAAGCCTGTTGTGTTATGAACCCAAAGTTGTCCCAGCAACTGAAGTATATATAACTACTTCCATGGTACTCATCCAGTGTGCCTTAACCAACATAGTCCCCAACTGTTTTGCTGATTATAAACTTAATGCTCCACTAGTTTTCAAAAAATGCAGGGTCAAAAGAGCAAAAGAAAGCTTTGTTGCTATGGAGATAGTATACTTTTCACCACACAGCAGGACTGAAAGGTACTCTAGAGATGCTGGGGAATGTTGTTCATGTGCTGTATTTATAATATTATCTAACTTGTTTATTTTTTCAAAAAGAGTAAAATTGTTTTCTTTCTAAAGAGAATATGATATGGAGTAAAAAATAATTCCTCTCTTTGAATTGACCGTACATTGTCCGAGGAACTAAGAAGCCAATACCAATGACTAATGAATATATTTTTTGGCTGAAAATGAAGAATATCAATTTCTCTTTTGTCATTTATTTGTTAATTTAGCTATAAAAGAATTATAATTCTGTTAAGAAATTTAGCTTTTGCCAGTTGATGAGGAAAGAATGTGGTTAGGTTTGTATCTTTTGGGTTTGTTGATCAGCACCACTTTCCATTATATCCTTATCTTGGATGTTCTAAGTGGAATTCTTCCTAATTATCTCTCCATGTAACCAACTTCAGTTATTTATTCTCCATCTCACCCCATCATGTAATCACAACCTGAGCACTATTGCACAATCCCCACATTATGGGCACATTGTTATCTGGATACAGTATATTATTAGGCTTTCATGTACTTGATGGAACATTAACTGTAAGTGGCAACATAGAATTAATAACCCTTCCTTTTGGCTCCCCTTTCTCCTGACTGAAAATTAGGTAACTTCAAAGGTGTTGGTGATTAACCCAAACCATCTCCTACAAACTGCAGGCTGACCAATAGTTAGGTAATTTAAAGGTGTAGCCAATTAAGCCATGGTTGGCATTCTATGACTTTGCAGCAAAGACTAGTTTCTGAACCCTCTGTGAAAATAAACTCTGATAGCTACAGTGATCTCCCAGTCCGGCTGTCAGTCCCATTTACAGAGGCGGTGGCAGAAACAGAAGGTAAGATGCTATTCCTATTGCTTGTTATGCTGCTGCCAGTGATGACAATTGACATTGGGGGTCCAAAAATACTTGTCGGCTTGGGTGCTGGCATGTGGCTCTGTTGGGAAAAAGCCAAGGATTACAATTCTGAATACTGGTACATGTGAAAATTGGATATGTAGGGGGTATCTTGTGAAATCTATTCAGGTAGGCTCTGGTCTTATATCCCCCTCATTTGCCCCTCATTTCTCTCGATAAGATCTGTCCATCTCCATTACACATGAAAATATGATTATTGATAACTTACTTTTTAGAGGGGAATTATGAGTACAGAACTGTATCTAAATGCATTGTCTTATAAAAGTATATTTTTAGGAATAAAATGATTTTAAGATTAAAAGGATAAGTGTAAAGAAGTTTTAAAAAGTTAAAGATTTTCTTAGTTATTCAGTGTAGAAGCATAGATGTATTTCCTATATGAATTGATGCTGTGTGTGATGGTCAAACAGTGCCTGTTTTCCAGCCGGTTTGGTCTGTTAACTTACCACCTGCCAGGCAAAATCCTTACATTTAACTTTGAAAGACCCTTGTTTAATTGTTTGTCTTCTGTAAAGTTTGATTATTATGAGAGGATTTTCTGGGAGACAGTAGCCCTGTGTGCTTAGGAGATGCAGTGCATTATTTCTCAATGTTTACTGTTAGTGTTTGAGCAGCATCCGGTCTAGCGTAAAATCAAAAATCTTGCAGATCTGGCTGAGGACCTAATGAGTTAAAGCCATTACTTTTCATCCACAAAAGGGAATTAATTTAGTGGAAGAATAGTTTGATCAATTTATGTAATCAGGAGGAAAATAAAGAGTTGGATGCAATTTAGATTTGCTAATGAAAAGCAAGTGGCATTGACTACGCACGGTGAATTTCACTAGCAACTTAAAAGTGAGCAAATAGTGTCAAACAGGATTTGTAGCTAAATATATCAAATATTGATCCAAGGGCCAAAATTTTCTACCAACAGACCTTGATCTGTTGCATAACTTTTTTTATACAAAATTATTCCAACTGTCTGATCTGGGAGATTACATAGTTTGTTTTGTTGGTTGTTTCACAACAAAACAAAATGGTCACACAGACACAACAAAGCAGACTGAGGACTCAGTGGTTAATGGTACACTTGTTGGATACTCATGGAGTTTAGAGTGGTTTGTAAAGGGATTACTATCAGTAGTACTGGCACCAGCCACAACAATGAGCCTGGCTTTGTGTAAGATTTCACCAAGTACTGTAAATAATTTAATGCCCACACAAGAGCATGTTTTGTAATTTTTGCAGCAAACATATGAGACGCGTCGGAAATTGTGACTTGATTTTTGTAATGTATCCAAAAATTATGTATCATTGTTGGAGAAAAAAACGTGTAAATTTCAATGCTTCTGTCCTTAAAATAACAGTTACTTTGAAGAAGTATTACTGGAGGTGATTTGTATATTGACCTGCTTAATTAAAGTGCTGTAAAATACTGCATTCTTGGGTTCATGATGATGCATAAACGAGTTAGTGAACAGTCTGGTTTGGAAAGAGAGGCATTCTGGGCTTTTCATGAGGTGTTTTTCAGTAGATGTTTCAAACTAAGTTGCAATGACTTTACTTGACATGTGCAGTTCTTTGTTGTGACTATTTTACATTTTGCAGTAGTTGTTAAAAGGTTTCACTGTGGTTTGCTTTGATTTTTGGGGTTTAATGGATCTAACCTTGTTAAATATGCTGTCTGTCCCATGTACTACTGATTTCATGGGAAGATACCAATAATGCACAAACTGTTATTGCCAGCTTCCCACTATGAATCATTTTTTTTTTATTATGAAACTTTATATCCACTTGTTTGTATCATGAATGATGTCACAGAGGCTTTTGAGATTTTGTTGCACGTATGTGCATTTTAATCAAGGAATATCTGTTTCTCTCGTTATTTAATTATTGATAAAAAAGGCATACACAGCATTAAAATAGAGTTGTATGTGAGATGGGATTACATTGAATATCAAAACTGAGATGGAAGGATAGAAAAGGTGTGAAATTATTGCTCAGTTTTCTTTGTTTGTAGACTTTGCACTTGGCAGACGAATCAGCTTTCTAGTGGCATGGTCATTTGGTCACCATGGTGACAGTATGATTTATCGTTGTCATATCTTTATGTAACTAATTTACATGTAAAACTTTTGAAAAAATGACATAAGTCTTAGATAATTCAAGCTTTTCTCTTTCTAGAAAAGTAAACACAAAATTGAAATCTGATTAGTTTTTCACCAGTTTCAGCAACATTATTAATTTGGAAAATGTAATGGAGTCTGTTAAGAAGTCTACACTTTACCTCTAGGGTTTAATTTAAAATGAAAATTTAGGAAACAAATAAATTGCAGTCTGATGATTACTTTGATTTTTAATTACCATTTGGACACTACACAAAGAAATTGACAAAATGGTTGCTTTTTAAAGAGGCGTGCTTCAGAAAATACAAAAGGCAAGAAGATGTGCAGCCATATGCTAAGTTTTCAAAAAACAGCTGGTAGTATTCATGAGAAAATAAAGTCTGTAATTTCTGTACCCAGCTCCTGTAGAGAGGCACTACGACTTCATCGACTGCACAGCGGGGAAAATGGCGTGGAAAACATCATCGCCTTTTTGCACTGCTAATTAAAAATTTCCTCAGGATGGGAGTGACTTTTGATTCACAATTGCACTTTTTTTTTCTTCTTTCTTTTTAGAATTTTTTCTCTTGTATATACGCTTCTTTGTTGTCTTTCTATGCATAGAATATTGTGTCGTCATAAAACAAACACTGACATTTCGTTTAAAAGATTTTTTATTGGGGGGGGGAGGGGGTATTTGCTTTGATGTGAAACTTGTGAAATATTGAGAAATGTAGCATTCATCTGTGCATTATAAAAAACAGGTTATGCCTGTCTGAAAAATATCAAAAGCTGCCATCTCTCCTAGCAAATTCTCTTCCATGTATTTTTTCTATGATTGATCTAATCAGTTGCTTAATTGCTCATGGTATTGTGCACAGAAATAATTATGCACTAAAGTCCTATGGCATTAACAAATGCTCCATTTATACATTTATATGAAAAAAAAGACAAAAACGTATATTGTGTCAAAAACATTGCTGTTAAATTGTTCTTCAGGCTGGTTCTAAACTCAAGAAATTACGATAATCTCTTTTCATCCTCAGACTCATACAATGGGTTTAATAGCAATTAGCAGACCAATCGAATCAAAACCCTCTTGATATTAACAATAATCAGGAAGACAATTTCCCACCTGTCCTTTGTAATTATGAAATATGGATGAGATGGAGTATGAGGTGGCTTTATGGTTAGCTTTTCTAAGACATTGTCTGAATGTCATCTAGCCTTCCTGTTGGAGCAGGCTTCCTCTTGCACTGTTACTAATCAGTGTTCTGGGTGGAAAACATGTCATGAACCTCCCACTGAAGTATCTCAAGTGTGTCGAATACATGAACAGACAAGTGTGGAACATTTTTACAGTAGTCCTGATAACCTGGGATTCCTCTTGTCATTTCCTGAGCTGGGGACCCTGAAAAGGTCATGGATTTTGTTTCTCCTGTTTTTAATTCAACTTGCTGCAAAGGACGAGGTTTGTATATATGCAGTTATCAGGAATACAGCACAAATGAGTTTTGCTGAGATTTGTATGCTATCAAATAAAAACATTTTGTAGCCAAGCGGGTTGAAATGAAAAGAGAGCACATCTCAAACAAAACACTTTCAGTGTTCTCGAGGTTAAGGTGATTTCTGTCAGTCTGATTAAAATTGATCGTTTAAATTGGATGTCAGCCATAAGCTGGATTGAAAGGCTTCAGTTTTATGAAGGTGATGGACCTTTGGTGAAAGTTTTGATTTAAGGTATCTTAAGATGTTGCAAAGTTTGTTAATGAAAAATTGAAGGGAAAATAAGATGGTTGCACTTTTTTAGAGTATTTAAGCAAAATAATAATAATAATAATAATAAAGAACAAAGATATTTATTATATAAAAACAAGAAGCAGAAAATAATTAATACTTCACAGATACAGAATATAAGTTGAATGTTACTCTTCTTTTATTTCGTTCTTATTATTTTTGTTTTTTAAATATTTTTTGTAAAGTTTTAAAGAAGACTTAAAAGGCCAAGGATATGTCTTGTGAAAGAAAAAATGTTACTTGTTCTCTGTGTCCTAAATCACACAGGAGGGTACTTAAAGGGACCCCTCCCTCAGCTAAGTTCTGTCTGTGAGCCTCCCGTAAACAATAAACCATGTTTGAAAAACATCATGACCTCGGTTCTTGACATTTTGTGAGGAAGGTGTGCATCACTGATCATGCATACTCTGTCAATAGCAGCATGTTAAAATCAGTTGTCCCATACAAAAGCTGGCAAGATAAGAGTCTGTTCAATTTTTAAAAGAAGTTGGAAATGTTAAAATGCCATCCGGATCGATCGACTTGAATCTTTTTGTAGCATGCAAATTGGTCGCTCTGGCTGAAGAAACTTTCAAGGTGCAAGTGACTTTGCCATGATGTTTACTGCTGAAGGTGATGCTGGACTGTCTGTGAAAATACATCTTGAAACACAGACTGTTTTGACCACAGGTGACCATTCTAGGTTTGGACATGGACTTTGAGAGGTAAACGCAATGCAGTGGTCAACTGGAGTAAAATGTCTAAAAAGATGACACACATTTTAACTTGACTTTAATTCTATGAAAGATCGGGTTGTCTGAGGCCTTCCTAATGGTTTTCCGACCTTTTATGTTCTTGCTTCATTCTTTAGAGGAGGATGAATTAACAGTGTTTAACAATTTTTTTGTAATGGAGATAAATATCATCAACAATATAAACCTTGGCTAATATGTTAGGTAGTGTGTGTATCTGTCTGTTTTTTGACTGGGGTATTGCCATAATTGCTGCAGGTAGCTCATATATAAGACCACCTGTATTATTTTGTTGTTGAGACGAGACTTATCTTGATCTGTCCAATTTATTGCGATAATTGGCCTTCTCGGGACTTCATTCCTAATTATTTGTTGCTGCACCCAGTTTGAGAAAGTTTGAAAGTTAACATGCATCTTAGTTCATAAAAGGGCATTGTGAAGAATTTCGTAACCCGTCTTCACAACTCCATTTTGAACCCATCCATCCGTGCCAAATGGTCTCGAGGGGTAGGACCGCAGAATCAATGCCTGTATTCAAAGAGTCAGCTTTAAATGGTGCGATCATTGTCTCCCTATTGTCCACCACCTCTTTCATACTTGACCAATGGCTAGCAGTGGTAAAGAGTGGTGCAAAGTCATCTATCAATGCCTTATGCAACGGACCTGCACCTTTTTCTGTTCCCTGGGCCTTGTCACTGTCAGATGCTGAAAAGGATACAGAAAGAGGGGAGGCCGAGTATTGCCCAACTAAAGTAAACTGGTATTAGGAGTTGGATCACATAAGTGAAAAGGCAGAGACATTTTGTATTATTGTGATACAGTATAGATCACAGTGATGGTTAGAAGTCTTCACCAAAAGCAGTACCATTGGATATTTCAATACTGAAGAATTTTGCAGTTCCAGTAGCAGTGCTTGGTGGAAATTTACCCGTCAATGTTGTGGTAGGTGGTAGTTTTGGGTTCAGATATTCTATGAACCTGCTGAAAGATTTTTCAGTATATTTAGAGATGCTGCTGATAGGGAATGGTTGATTTCCCTACGACAGATATATTTTCTCTTTTAATATCAAATTTCTCTTTCACTTTCAGTTTTCTCTCTTATGGTTGATTTCCCTTAGACAGTTATATTTTCTTTTTAAATATCGAATTTCTCTTTCACTTTCAGACTTCTTTCTAAGATCACAGTTGTGTCTTCCAATTTTTTTGCATAGTTTGGCTGTTAGGTTATTTTCAATTTCATATTCAGAGGTGTCATGCTACAATTAGAGGTGTTGAGTCTTGCTCACTAGATCAAAGATACAGTGCGTAGATTTTCACTTTGTTGACAGTACCCAGCTCTCTGTGGGTCAGTGGCAAAAGGGTGTGTAGTGTGTGGGAGAAAAAATATACGTGGATAATTCTTTGCCTTTCTCAGTGACTTTTCCTTGGTGCATTGGCATCAACATAAACAGGGCTCTGAAGGGGTTGACGTCTGTCAAGCTGATAGGACTACAACACCAACTTTTAATGGTGCCAAAGAATATTGGGAGAAAAAAATCCCCCCATCAGTTTGCTTACCAATTGTAAAGAATTGCAGACACTGCTATTGTCACACTTAAAAAAAAGCAAAACAGTTGGAGCTGACAAAGACTGAGATGAACTATTGACACCCCACTGTGGCTCATGCCGTATCTGGAACTAAATCGCGTGGACCTAGTAATTGTCTTTGGTCTGTCTTTTCTTTCAGAAAGCCGAGGCTTCATTAATAAAGTTGTACGTCTTTGTAGGAACACTGGGGCACTTAATAAGTTGAACACTGCGTGGTCTTTGCATGAAACTTTCCGTGGTTCAGCATTTGAGAGACAGGAACAATTCAATAATGTTTTCTGTCTCAACATTTTAAGATTAGAATGATAGAGCAAACATCTTGTTTGAGGAAGTTCCGTTTGCTGTGGGCTGTTTAGCCACTGTGCCTGGCATGGTACAGCACTTATCTTAAGTGGGATCGTGGTAGCAGCAGTGTGTGGGACCCAGGACCTGTGCTGTGGATTTGACCTGCTACCAGGCGAACCAACCCACCAATTGCCAGTGTCACTCAGTAGCCATTTTTGTCAGTCATGTGCCAAATAAGTTCACCTGCTTCTGGAGCTCAGGGAGCATCTAGCTCAAAAAGAATGAAGTTATTTTTTCACAGCACCAACACATTTTTAGCTAAGCAGAAGAAGTATGCTACCCATGTGCCACCTCACTCAACAGTGAACTGGTCTTTTTATGATTTTCTGACAAGCATGCAGATTTATTATTCCCCTGACTGGTAGATGTGTATTCCTGGCAAGCTTGCCTTATCGGTTATGTGTGTTATGCCTGTGTGCAAAGGGAAGTGAAATTAGGACTCAATTGATTGTCTTTTCATGCTTTTCTGCTTATCGTGCTCTATCAATATTTAGAATAGTTCCCACAAAACAGGTGCTTTATCAAAGGACACCACCCCACCCCTCACTTCACCCCCTTTCATCTCTCAATTGAAAATATGTCATCAGTCAAAAAACAGAACAGCTTGGTTCTACCTTTGCCATAGACTTATTAAAAATCTGACAGGAGTGATAAAGGATGTGGTTGAGACATTCAAAGCAAAAATGATGAAAAATATCCAATATATATATCCAGTATCGTGAGCAATACCATATATTTATCATCCGCTGCTTTGTTGTCATTGCGAGACAGATGCTTTCCAAACCACCTTATAGAACAATGTAGTGGCCATTTCATTGCTTTTTGCTGCTTCAATCATTGTATGTATACCACGAAAATAAGTCTGTGGTTTTATATTTATAGCTGTTTGGTTGATAAGAATGAAGTAAACCGATCCCAGTCACACATTTACCTGCATAGAACTTGTATTACACTTCTTTCAAGAGGACTGCGTAGAGTTTGCATGTTGGTGCAGCTAATTAATGCAATTAAGACAAGGTGATATACTAAGGGCATACCTGCATCACCTCGAGCGTTGGAGTCTTCTGGAAACTCACCTCTTTAATCATTGTATCTTTGCCACGGGATGGAGGTTAGATAACTGTCAATTCAGGGTACGTAACCTGCAGTAAGTTTAATGTAAAAACCATGAAAGTCATATCTAGGATGTGTCATGTTGAACAAAGGGTTGTTCAAGCAGGTACTTTATATAGAAAATTTACACTCCTTCTTTAAGGTATTGGAAGGGAGTGTCTGATCTGATTGTTATGCATACTACAGTCCTCTCCCTTATATCCTTTTCCTTCTTTACCCACATCTCCGAAAATAGGTGATTATAGAAGGAAGAGCAGCAATACTGAGAGTCAAAATTAATTGTTCAACACATATCAAATTCTTATCATTGTTGAAATTTTCAAAAATGATACATTTAATAAACAATTGTCCATAATCAAAGTGTTCACAAGTAGAATGACCAGATGGCTAGATTTGATTCAGAATCTTAATTACTTTAACCTTAGGAGGTTTGGGTCAGTGCTGCTCATTGACCATTTGATTAGGGCAGGTTTGACCCCTTCCTATTCTTCTTTATGGGATTGTTTTATTGAGAAGTACCTCTACACCACCCCTGTTTCACATCAAGTAAGTGTGGCATCAGGGGTAAAAGGTGGGGCAAGTATTTTGATATTATTAACCTAGTAAATTGGAATGCTTTGATTGAGACTTGTTTTCCTGATTGTGGCAGAGGGTTGGATGTGTGCATGTGATTGTTGTATTCTAGTGAGGCCAATGGCTTTGTGTGTGAACAATTTATGTCAAATTTGTAAAAAAATGAAAAGGTTCTTTGTGGTATAATTTTGTGTTTTGTCTTATAGATGTAGTAGGTGACATTTTTGTAAGTAATTTTGTTAGTTTTTTTTTTTTTTTTTTTTGCTCATAGAATATTATTTGTTATGATTACTTTGTAGATGTTACTAAGAAAGGTAAGAGCTGAAAAGTGAATCTTGTTATCAGCCAAAAACAGAAAAATATTTCAAGCAAATTGTTTGATGCATATTTGTTTAACCGTCCTTGTTATTGTACAGGTCATCAACAGAGCTTCAAACATTGAGTCCAGCAGGCCAGATAGATACATGTAACAATACTGATTCTCCCAGTCAACATAGTCACAATACTCTACAGACCAATGGGACAACTGATGGTAAGTTTACATACTCCAAACCCTGTCTAAAAAACTATTGACTACATTTATCGACACAATTTTTGGTCACTTTTCTGGAGGAAAATGTGGAAGAGCAGTTTCACAATTCTAAATGATTTTCAATTCCAGAACAGTGCAAGTTTCTGAAGACAGATAATCTGGAATAACTCAGTTATGACTCATGACAAAAAATTCATTTTCTTAAGGGTGTTTCCCAAACCATATTCAGATTTGCTTGGTGAATTTCAGGGCCAATGGGCCATACCACGGAAGGGGGAGGGGTCATGACCACAGTGTGCATTGTTACCTTTACCAATGAGGTTATGGTTTTACCTTTGTTGGTTTGTTAGTCAACAACCTAACTTAAGATTTCATTAAAATTCCAGGATAGGTCAGAAATGGGATAACTTTGAATCACTTAGATTTTGGTGGTGAAACATTGATTAATCATGCATTCATTAATTGATTGATAATATTGAGAATTGAGCTTCCTTGGAAGAGGTCTGTGCCCTCTTGAGTGTTTCTGCAGTATATTAAAGTGTTTCCCCCGGCAGTTAAAGAAAGTGGCCCCATTAACAGTTTAGTTTATGTTAGTAAAAATGATAAGGAAACTTAATTACAGAATGTGCCTTAAATATTTTTAAGATAATATTCTTGCATAACGATTACTGATCAAGTTGGACGAAGAAATGCTCATCCCTGGATATGTAGGTGTGATGATTTTTTTTTATCATTAAAAGCAGTCTTCCATTAGGTTTTATGGTAGTTTACATAAAAAGCACTCAAAAGATGTCTGATGAATTAATCAATCAGTAATTAAATCTTTTTTGCAGTGGTAACTCATTTGTGTGGCTGTTCTGTTTCAGACCACCCTACAGTTTTAACATGAAAAAGGTCCATAAAAAATTATCAGATAACTACCTTTAAAAATGTGAACAATGGTTGATGAAACTTCATCAAATGATCAGAACTGCATGAAATGGCAGATAAGCCAATAAGAGAAAGAGGTGGAAAAAGCTGCAATTTACAGTTATCCTTACATTATCAGCAATTAATTCTTCCTTTGTTGGACCCCAATCCAGTAGACAAGTTGGTGTGTCCTGTCACAATTTATCACAGTACTGTATCTTTGGTTGAACACTGGCAGAAAATATTACCCATACCAGCACGCGAGCCAAGCTGTTAATAAAAGACTGCTGATCAACCAGCAGTCAAAAGAGGCATGTAAAGTGAAAGAAGTGTGGCAAATAAATTAGTCAAATTGAGATCTTATTGAAAAAGAACTGAAGAAGGAAGAAGGTGGATACAATTGATATGAAGATCCTTGAACAGATTGTCTTTCCTGGAACTCTGATCTTTTTTGTTTTGTCACGAGAGGAGTGTGAGATTTATAGAGCTTTCTGAAACCTATTATAAGTGAGTATTTGTTCCAGGCATTGTATTTGTGAAGAGAGGGGTAAAACTGTGAAATTACATTTTGTACTCATGTAGCCATTGCTCAAGCAACTATATTTGTTCAGAAAAGAGTGTGATTGAATCCAAAAACATTCTCTTCGGGTGCAGTTCTGAAAATTCTATTTGCTTACTGCATTCCCAATCTAAATCTACAAACATTGTTGATACGTCACCACTAGTTCTTGGCCGAGACTCTCCCTCGGGCATACAAAAATCATTTTTACTACCCAGTTGTAGAGGGGAAGTGCAAAGAGTGTCAACACCATTGGTTTGAATTATTGAACTGCATTTGAATGACTGTCACAGAAAAAAGGACCCCGAGTAAAGTGGGGTGTGTGAACACACTGGTGTACTGGTTAAGCCAAGAGGTGTGAAAGCATGACCTCTGTGACACTTCAGCCATGGTTGATTGACATTGCACGTGGAAAGATGGAAGACAACTAGAGTGGAAGTGGTTCCAAAGTACAGTGATTTTTTTAAATAGGAAATTATAAACCAGCATGAAAGTATGATGCTCTGAACTAATGGAGTACTACAGCAGGTCTCAGTTACAACATCTATAGTTCTGTGATGGTGTCAGTATCAGAAGCTGCCCACTCTTGTCTCACTTTTGCTGATCAAATAATTGCCAGTAAATATTTATTTCTAGTAATGTATAATGAGTTGCACATTAGCTGTGGATGCTTTCTGATATTACACTTGATATATGAGTTGCTTTTGATAGTATTATGTATAATATCTGTTAGCCTGTGATAACCATAATGGTGAGACATCTTATTGGACACTTGACCCCCGTGGTCACTGACACTGAAATAGTTCATTACAGCCAGTCACTGCAGGATACGTATTTGACCCTGTGGGTAAGTTTAGTTAGTATTAGTAAAATTAAAAGTTATCAGGAAAGCCAAAGGCCTATATTTGTAGCTACGTCAAACACAGCGTGGTAGATGTTTCCTGACCAGCATAAAAAATGAGTAAGGTAGGATTGTGAAGTGCTTGAAAAATCAGCCCAGCGATCAGTTCTTCACATTCTTCCTAAAAAAATCTCCATTGGTAAATTTCCAACCACAGAACATGGTGCTATTATTGTTGTTTGAAGATTTTTAATGGCTGGGGTCATTTCGGGTTGACTATCTTTCAATGTTGTGCATTCTGATAATACTCTACAATGCTTGTCAAATCTTTTCAATCCAACATGATTTAGAGCAGAGAAGGGGGACTCATGCAGTGATTTCATGTTAGACTTCCTTTTAAATTTCTGTAATTTTGCGACTGGAATAAAAGCTTATGAAAAAAGAAATTTGCGGAAGACCTCCATGCTATTATTTTTTAAGAAGTTAGAAAGCATGAGAAAATCCTTTTAATAGACTGCCTGGATTAGGGAATGGGGCCTGTCAGGGTCATAGACAATGGAGATGGGTTTGGAACCACCCTATGTCAAACAACAGAACAGCATTGGGGGGTTCAAGCAGTAGTTGTGCTATTCACAAAAAAACTGAAGAAAGGTTTGGAGTATAATAATGATGTCTGTAATGACGACGCAAATTTAGATTTTGAGAGTAATGTAGTGTTCACAGATTTGAGCCCCATTTTGTCTGCATGATGCCAGATTGTAATGTCCAGGTCAGACAGTTCTTTAAAAAAAGAACAGGTTTTAAGAAAAACACAAGTTTGTGGCTGTGAAGTATGCTGACTCTAGCAGGTATATATGTATTTATTTATATATGGTATGGATAAAACTTCTACATATATTTGTTTTGTATATGTTAAGTTGTTTTTGTAGTAAGTTCTCATTCTCATTTCAGAATTTTGTCAAATGCTTGATGATGAACAGTCAACCAAAATCTCTTTTGTAGCATTATAAATAGTACTTACTTTGTATTTATTCTGCAGTAGTGTATTTATTGCTTTCTTGATTTATTTGTGGTAGTTAATGTGTTTAATTAGGCCAGGAATAGCCCTTATGATGTCTGTGACATGGCAGACTATGCCTTAAATTTATTTTGTTTTCGTCACCAAGAAGGGGTTATGTTTCAGTTTTCCCCTTTAAAAGAGACACTCATGTCAGAAAATATGGTAATTCATCATCTTTAATGTGAGAACTTTTTCTGTCGGTGTCAATATTGCTCCATCAAACCACCACAAAAAGTCCGGTCCCTATCAGTCATGATCTGCAGAGTGGAACCACCAGGAGTTTTTGCCTGAAAAGTCTGTGGAGCCACCTGCACCTTTGCTTGCCAAGTCTGCCACACTTAACTTCCACACACTGGGAAGTAGGTGCTGTAACCAGCCCTTTAAATGGCCACTTAGATCACCAAAGGCAAACTATTCCCAAAATACTACCTGTTGGCTCGATTATGTCACCTGGCAATTTCATGATTACGCCATGAAGGTGGGCAACAAATTGACAAACTATGTAGCATTCTAGCACTTCAGCTGCATAATGAGCAAGTTTTGTCCTCCTCACAAGATCAAAGGAGGGGACTGTCAGGGGTCCTACAATGAAAACCATTTGGGCTTGGTCCAAGGCTTTTGTTCCCTGAAGCTTTCTGGTCTATATTCATCTAATGACATTGCTGCTTACCCTTTTGATTAAATGCCCCTGTGTTTAAAGAGTCAACAATACAGATTGTCATATTTGGACCTAGAGGATCATTGTGTGTTGAACGGCACTGTCTATTGCGGCATGTAAATTGTGGTGATTACCTCATTATCTCTGGCATTGACTTCGGCAAACGGGAGCTTTAATCAAGTCAATCACCGACCCATGACCGTCACCTCCAGTGATGCACCATTATGATTGTCGGCATTTGTTCTGACATCTGTAAAAATGAAATATGAAAGATGCCTCCTCCTGTTCTGTAGTGTGCTCCTTTAATAATGGGGGACACTCACCTGTGACCATAGAAACATAGCCGGCCTTTGTTACATCTGGGACAGATTGCAGATGAGGGATTTGGGGGTGCTTAAAGCTGCTTAACATTTAAAGAAGTCAACATTTATGTATCATTGGAAATCAATAATGGCTGCCCCTATATCTCAGACACCTGAGTTGAGATTTTTTTTTCTTCTATTAATATGTATGTTGGGGAGGGGTTAGACACGGAATTATATCTGACTATATATTTCACTATTATTCATTGTGAAAATTTCTTTGATTTGATTTATAATCATATACTTACTGCAATTTTAACTAAACAAATATATGGGACAAAATTGGACTATCAATTACATCTAAAAAGATGAAAATGTGTGAAATGTCAATTTATTATTTTTTTTAAGTTGAAACATTAGGAACAACTGAATAGTATTGTTGAATAAAACCATGATTCAATGAAATGTGTGCAGTAAACTGTGAGCAGGTAGATGTGTTTTACACTTCGTGATATACTCAGTGAAGATTACAGATATAGATTTGTATAGATTTTATGTCATGTTTAACCTAAAGTCTGCCTATTTGATATACCATGAATGTTTCAAGTGTGTTTAAAGTAGGCAGAATGTCGGTGCAAATGGATTTGCACATGTGTAACTAACTATAGATAAATAAAGTGGCGTGACTTTGTATGAACATGCATAGAATCTTGATTCTGAGCATTGTAACTGTTTTTTATGGTCATTGCATTAATTTTTTTCTTATTCAAATATTTTGATTTTCTTAGGATTTATCATTTCAGTTACTTAATTACAAAATTGTACTTGCTGACACGAAACCAACTAAGTTTTCAGAAATCATAAATAGCTGTTTTTAAGTATTGTTATGAAAAACATCCTTTGGAGAAAGCTTTTTATTCAATTTAGTTGAACTGATAACGAGTAATTGTTGTTTATGCCAGGTGTCCTGGGTCTTCCCGTGTCCAGTGATGTCTCCACATACAACAGCACAGACACATGGGTAATATCAGGCGTGGATACAGCCAATGATACAGGTACTGAAACTAGGTTCATAATCATGTAGAAATGTTAGATGGACTGAAAATTAAGTAGTAACAGATTACGTAAAAACGGTGGGGTTTCTTTGTCATCTGGTTTCCTCCTCCTGTAAGTTAAGCTCGCTCTCGCTCTCTCTCTCTCTCTCTCTCTCTCTCTCTCTCTCTCTCTCGGGAAATGGGTAAAATATTTGTTTTACAGGTTAACAAGTTTTGAAGCAATCATGGTTTGTAATGTTAAATATTAAACAGTGAACAAAATCAATTGTAAAACCATTGTGTTGGAACTGATTAGTTGATTAAAATTTGAAGAGCAGAAAGACAATAAAAAAAGACAAGCGCATATTTTTTTAAAACTAAAACATTTTCAAACAATTGAGAAAATTTAGGTTCTTACATTGAACATAATTTTAATATCTTACACCTGAAATGCCTAGCATAAGCCTTATATGTCATTAGTGGCAGAGAAGTTTTAGTACCATCATCGGTTTTGAAGAAAAAAAAAATAGAGTAAGAATTTTACGAGACTAATATGAATGGGAGATATTATAACTATTTTTTATGAGCATCATATTGTATTGAATCCCTCCAGTTAGTGGATCATGCAAATGCTGGTTTTTGATATCATGAGTATTGTCAGCTTCACTCTCATATTGTCACGTGGAAAACCAAACAATCCACTTTAACGAGAGGCAACATCAAAGCTGCATTAGAGCACATCCTCAAGAATGTTCTTTATATACACGTCCACCCACAGTATCACAATTGAATGATATGTTACGGGATGCTAGTCACTTTTCATTTGTGTTTTCTAAAGTACTTAAGTTCACTTGGGTGAGAGATGGGCAGATGGCTCTGGTAATACATCTAATGTTATATATATTTTCATAAATGGCAATTATTTATGATGTTTATTTTCTGGATTTGACCATGATGTTTGCCTAATAATGATAATGCTTTATTGTGGTTATTAATGGTTTTGGTCGATATTTCAGTCAAAGCTGATCAGACAAGTGAATCTACAAATTCTGAGACAGCCTACACAACTGCAGATAGTATTGATAGTTTAACCTCAGGTAAGCTGCTGGATTATTTCTTATTTTACTACCTTGTGATATTGTGCTTATAGGCACACATTTAAACTAACTCAAATCCTACATATATTCAAGGGAGAAATTATATCTTTCATTATATATGTTTTAATGGTTTATAATGAAACTGATATTCTTGATGAATGCAGAGCAGCTATCAACTTGCTTTAATTAAATATTATATGTTATCTCGATAACTTATTTGTACATAATATTATGTAAGCTTATTCATTGGGACTTCCATTATTTAATATGTGAAGTTAAATATTAAAAGACACAAAAAGCTTTTACCTCCTACAACATTCTGTATGGTTGGGAAGAGTGACTAAATTACTATTAATCTCAGTGGAGACTGATTGGAGCCAGCCAAGCATACAGCAGTAAAACATCTGTTAGTATTGTCCTCATTTAATGCTGGGATCTTCTTAGGTTAATTTCGTAATTTCTACTGTGTCATATGCTGCACCCAACAAAGGCTCCTTTTCTGGTAATTAACAGAGCATTTAATCATCAGCTGCATAAATTTAAAATTATGAAAGCTCTGTGTTGATGTTTTACCAAATGGAGATATTTTTTACTGTTTAAACTGTGTTCTGGTTAATTGTTTGGTGCTTTTCCTTTAATTTGAATCAATGATCATATTTTTTAAAATAGTATGTTTGCGTTTTAACTACGTAAGATGCAGTGCTTTTAAAAATATTTTTTCATTTAATTGTTAGGATTACTTAATTAGGATTAGCAATTTTTGATGAGGATGTTGTTTTAATTAGCCAGATAATTTATATTTCATCATACCAATTATAATATGAAAAAAAAAACTGATAAGATATTTAAAATCAGTAACTACCATTACTAGCACCCTATTTAAGCATTTAATAGACATCCAATGCAATCTTAAGTCTAGTTGCACTATATGTTTTTCACTTAAAAGAATAAGCATGAATTACCCAAGAATAAATATGAATTTTACCCTTAAATTTATTATCAACACTTTAGGAGTTTGATTGCGATTCTATTCCTGTCTTTGTTTGCTACCATATGCTAGTTACCCTGATCTTTGTTATTTCACAAAATTGTGCTCATTTTCATTTTTATTTTTAGGTGATCCTAATAAGTCCAATAATTTAGAAAATTTTACAGGAGACCTTTTTAGGTAAGATAAATGAATGTATTATTGGTAAGAGAATGGCAGTTGGAAATGGCAACATGAATGTTAAATAATACAGTAAGACTTAAATGTGATCGTAATTTTCTAGGTAAGTAATTTTTCGTAGCAAAAGAGTATGTGAAAGCCCAAGGTGAATTGATTTGTAATTTTCCAATTATTTTACCTGCAGCAGACAAAACAGACATGTAACAAAAGAAATAATAACATGCAGCTGCAGCTACAAATAATGGATTATCCCAATAAAAATGTTCTGTTTAAATAATTGTCTGTATAAAGCACATCTGACTAATCTGTGCTTATGTATTTAATGGTCATTATATTTATGATAGATTTTTGTATTGATCCAGAAATGTAAATATCATTATTCTTTTTTTCAAAACAAAAATGTAGAACCACAGAATATCAAGGAATCCTTCCAGTAGTAACTGCAGTGACCAGTGGGTCCAACACAAGTGACGCCAATATGCAGGCCTATCCTAGTATGGGCACACAAGGCAGCTTTGCCGTCCAGAATGCCGCAGCTTTTTATAACCCTCAGGCAGGCCAAGGTGCTTATGGGATGCTGCCACAGGCATACCCAATGTCTGCAGATGGTGAGTTAACAAAAGCAATTTTCATTGGTTCATTTCTTGTGTACATAGATGAAATCATTTTTGATTGGATACTTTATTGAGTTAATGGATGAAGGTGATTTGATTGGTTTGAATAATTGGTTCATGCATGATTTAATTGGGTACAAAATGTTACGTCATTTTGAACATTATAATTTTTAGCAAAGCAGGTAAATATTGAAAACAAAATAAATATTTGTTATATTCCTCTCAAGAATCATTTAGGAGTAGCTGTATGGGTTTGAGTAATATTTTATGAGTATTGGAATGTACAACAAGATTTTGAATTTTTTACTGCTTGCAGGATATTCTGGTAAATACACCCTGCATGATGATTTTAATTGTCCAGCATATTGTTGAAATAGTTGATAGGAAGAATATTTATTGGATAGTTATTTTAAAATACAAAAAGCCATACTTGTATCTGCTGGACAATAGGTATTATTATACCTATCAGAGTTGTTTTGATTTTAGTTCTGCTTTATTATCAAGCATGGCTTCTTATGTGTGTTCCCGTTTCTTTTAAAAAATTTGCCTCATCTCTGTAGATTCAAGACAACTATGTTATAGAAACACAAAATTGAATGTAACCTTTGTAAAGTCTTCTGACTGTTAATTTTTACAACCAAAAACCCAGTGGGCCATTCAAAAATTATGTATTGCTTTTGTTCTTTATCTTTATTGCATGCATGTGAGACACACTGATAAATTTCTGTGATGCATGAAACTACCTAAATCATATGTATATACCAATATATGACAGGAAACTGAAAACAATTCCCCTTATCTCAGTTAGTGAGACAACTGGTTAACAACTTCGGTGGGTTGGTAGAGCAGGAGGGGGGAGAGACTGCACACAACTTCAAAATTTGAAGTTCCAAACAGCCCATGTTTGGATATATAACTGTTGCTTCATTTTATTGCAGTCAAATTAAAACAAACGATGAATAGTCAAGCAATGGCAAGTGGTGCTGGGTATCTCAGTCCTTATGGAACAGGGTTTAATGCACAGACGGGGCAATATCCATATGGTAGGTGCATGCTGGGATACATGACTCTCTTCTGCGTGGGCAGAAAGGTCAATTGGGGTCAAGTGGACTTCTAATTATACTTGAAATGAAGATGCATGTTAACTTAAAGCTAATGACCAGTGGTATAACATGGAGAGATTAGATTGTGCTTTATTATAATCATCACTGCCCCCAATAAAGCATGAAGCTACATTATTAACAAGCATGATCTAGTTTTTAAGGTTTCCAAATATTTGAAATCATGCAGCATGAGTTTGACAGATACTGTATCAATTCAGTATTGCATCATGGATTTAGACTGCCTTCACTCCCACTGTACTGACTGTAACCTGTTTATAATTTTGGCAATCATTTACTATACAGTGTTATATTTCAGGTTCGGTGAATGCAGGGTTTCCCAGCAATACAACAGGGAGCACTGGCTTTAACGCCCAACAGGTAACATATTTGTACAATGCAGTGGGAGAGTCATATAAGATTGATAAAAAATTAAGTCTTATTGATATTTTTTCTTGATTCTGTGTCAAGTTACACAGTGATATATGCACAGATAATTATTCATGATGTTTCAGTTGTTAACAAATCCAAATGTACCTTCTATTTGCTATCTAATATTTTTTCTCCATTCAAAGGGTTTAGACTACAGTGCTTATGGGGGTTACACGAGCCAGGGTGGCTATCCATACGCATACCCAGGGTACAGTTCCTACATGTCCACAGCTGATGCTGCAGGCTTGGCCTCCACATCACCCCCCAGTACGCAGACATACAAATTGGTGGATCTACCACCCGCTACTACAGGTGAGAAGCTAGTGGTGCCGGCTTCTATAGTTACAGCTGGACCCTTGACCCACTGGCAGGACAGCAGTGGTGAGGGGTGCTTTTGCACCATCAAATTACTTCTTTGTTCTTATTTTGTTTATTGTCTTTGTTTAATATTATTATTATTATTATTATTATTATTATTATTATTATTATTATTATTACATTTAGGTTTTGTTGAAAATGTTTTGTGCAGATTTGTTAATGTTGTTTCCAACATCCAAAAATAGGAGTTACTATTAATAGGATATATGTATCATTAAAATGAGGGTGAAAGCAACAGGTGCATGGTGTTTTAGGACCTGATAGACACATTGTTATTTTCTAAATGTAAAAAAGGAGTTTTAAAACTAAGAAAAAAAAAAAACAAAATTCAAAGAGCGAGAATCAAGACATGCAATGTAAAATGCTGATGTTATCTTATGTTACTGACAAGGTAAGATGATGAAACTAATAGTAGGATAAAACTAAAGAACTTGCGGTGAAAAATGCATAGAATGCACCAAAATGTATTAAGTTGGTATCTAAGACTGTGGTTGACAAGGAAACCAGTTCTAAATTTTCATATCTTTCGTTCTACTCCTTTTCAGATAGCCAATATAATATTCCCAGTCCGTCGCCACCACTAAAGGCAGAAGCAAATGGTACGTCTAGGGGTAAGTTGGGAATGGTAACATTCCCTGCTTATGTAGATGGTAAAAATAATATCATATTAGAATGAGTCTCAGCTGCCTAAGTGTATTTTTGAATGAGGAGAAGACAAGGCTATGCAGTTATGAGGTGCTTGTTCTTAGCAGTACTCAACCTGCAGGGATTTGATGGAAACAAGATAGTTTTGAAACCAGACTGTAATTGGCTGGGATTATTCAACTATTTTAAAACCACTGAAGTGTGTTTTAATTTCTTGGCAGAAGTAAGATATGAAAAAATATTTTAGCTGCTACTTATAAGCTTTTTGCAAGATGTCTAGTTTGAAATAAAAATAAGTCGTTTAAGTCTGTATAAATTGGCTAAAAAAGGGAACCTTTTAACTGCCTTGATTTTTTTCTAATGAATTCTCCACCTTCCATCTTTGGTGGTCATTGCATTTTTCATCTTGCATTAGCTTGAGCGTGTTCCTTTTAATCTTGGAAGCAAGGCATGTTGATACTCTTTTGTGTCAGGAGGCCACAACCAGCTGTGCAGACCCATCATCCCATAATTTCTTTATTTATACAAACAAGCAGAGAATGACTAGGCAGCTCCAGGATAGCCAAAGTTTTGTTTGCTTTCAATTGAAGAAGTTGTTGGTTTAAGCTCCAGTTTCCATTTTGAATTATAAACCTTTTGAGCTAATGCAGGAGTTTTTATCGAGATGTCTTTATCTGTTCAAATTTTTTTGAAGAAAAATGTTTTCACAGTGGCTGCAAATTGCCTTTCTTTTATGCCACTTTTCAGCGGGGGTATTTTGCCGAGGCATGTTATCTCACATCTATTGCAGCTCTCGTATGTTGAAATTCTGACAGAAATCGTGAGAGAATTACAAAATCAACCTCATTCTTCTTGCTGCAGGGCTAGAGTAAAGTAGATCAAAATGTAACGGGGAAAGCATTTTAGCCTAATTAATTTCAAATTAATTTTTCCACCCCTGCCACAAGTTAACACTGAAAAGTTACACTGAAGATACTTGAATTATCTTGAATTGGATAACATTACCTCTCTTTTCATATTTTAATCAAGGTATTTTGGACCTACTGATTTTGGCATTTTTGAAAAATTAAGAGCACATTATTTGTGTTTTAGTTAAAAAATCCTTACTAGCCATGGGCTGCAATTTTTTTCTTTTGAAATACATTACACAGCAGTTGGCTTTTCAGAAAATAAAATATATCTCACCACTAAAAAAACCCTCAAACCATTTTATGACAGGAATATTATTTATCTGATAGTGTTCTTGTTATATGATCTAATAGAAAAATATGAAGAGAACAATTAATAATATTGATTCTTTAAAAAGATAATTAATTGATTTTTTTTTTTTTCAATTTTAGGTAGGAGTAGACGGCGGAGACAAAATAATCCATCTCCGGGTCCTGAGAATGACTTGGAGAGGGTTTTTGTTTGGGACCTGGATGAAACCATTATTATATTCCATTCTCTTCTCACAGGGTCCTATGCACAGCGGTATGGGAAGGTAAGAAAAAGTCTTGCATGTGTTTTCAGATTTAGTTCACTTATCCACAATTAATGGATTGAAATGTTTCCCATTATTGATAAAATTTTCCTTCATATTCACCTGATTTCCCCTCCCACTAGAAAAAAGAAGTTTAAAACCAGTTTGTAGCAACATGTTATAAGTAAACTAAACAGTCCATATGAAAACTAAACGAATAACTTATCTTCATGCTAAATTGTCCACAATATTTTATAATATCCACAATATATCCTAATGTTAAGCAGACTTATAATAGACAAAGAAGGAAATTCCTTAATGATCTCAGAAGCTATACAAAGGCAACAGAGGATGCCAAATAAATACAAGCTACCACAGAACCAGCAGGCTAAAGTGAATGATAATAAACTGTGATGTTTGTATTTTTGAAGGAGCACTTGGGCTGTCTCTCATTAATGTCTCCTTCAAAACAACCATACATATTTTAGTAGCCACCCAGATTTGAAATAAAAACACTATACTTTAGTGTGCATTAACTTTAAATTTACTTCAAAACATGGTGGCTAAAATGTTTTAGGACAGACCTTTCGGTAGTGACACCTGGTGATCGTTTAATCAGATACAAGAGAAACAAGAAACAGAAAGTATGCAGAGTGGATCGGTGTAACACGAAAAAAGGTTACATCTTATTTTTCTAAAATTTAAGATAGAATGTCAAAGAGGTTGATAATTTAAGAAGTCTGGCACAGAAGCATTTAATATAAAGGCCCAGATTTATTCCATCTTCGTCAGAAGCTGAATGCCTATTCCTGACCTCTTGTAAAGTAGGAAAATGTCATTCCTTTGATAAAGCCTAGTGCAATCTTAAGAGGGATATTAAAAAGTAATCGGACCCAACTCCTGTTAGGAAACCTCAAAATAACATGGATTTGGGACTTTATATACAATGGAAAATTGACAGGTAGGAGAGCCCAGTTCAAAGCACTGAATAAAAAATTGATTTGAAAAACACATAATGGGGACAGTGTGAACCTTATCATGACTGGGGATTTTTAAGCATGGACCTGTTTTTTATAAGGTAATGGAAATGGAGTAGTTATGGGAAATGATCTCATTGTAACACAGGAAATGCTGAACTTTAAAAGAGGTTAAATTATATTTGCCTTTCTTCATTGAGAAAAAGCTGTAATTAAGTAGATGTTCTTAATTTAGTTTTTGTTTGGATCTAAAAGAAAAAAAAAACTGTTTTTTTAGTTTTTAGTATTCAATTATAAATCTTGTTTGAAATTTGAACATTTTAAAGTTTTGGCACACTGAATTGTTACTTTTACAAAACCGATTTAGCTATTTGAAAATGACATAACATTTCCTAAATATATGAAAAGTTGCCTCAGTCTAGCATATCACAAGATCAAAAATGTATATGAGAATGCATATCTTTAAGATGAGCTGGGCATAAGAACCAAATGTGTTTGTTGTCCTCTGCAATGAAAGCGGAGGGTTAGGCCATGACCTGTCTGCTGCTGGACCACCCAGCCTAACGCCTCACAGCAGTAGGTTATCTTTATTAATCCAGCCAAGCTAAAATTGGGCCAATTTTATCTAACTGTGTAGAAAGCGGAAAAAAGCATTGAAAAGATACTTGAAGCATTTGGTTTTTCCCCTAGCCACTGATATTGTTTTGTCACTTTCTCTTGTAAGAGATATAAAGGATGTTATATGGATGTTGCATGTGAATGTATTATCTTAGCAGTCTGTGGAGGGGTGTGTGGGTAGAATTTTGGATAAAAATGCTTATGTGCATACAAAATGGATGACAAGTAAAAATGAATCTCAAACATGTCAGTTGTTAAGATTATAAAACCATTAATACAATAAGTGGTAGCATTTTGTGAATAAAGTTATGAATGAGATTGTAAATTGCTATGAAAGGACATTTTTCTTGATTAAATTTGGTTCTTTTGCATGACTTATTGGAATTTTTACCTAAAACAAGGAAATGATATTGCACAATTTAATTAAAGAAAATTGCAAATAACAAGATTATATTATCAAAATGCTTTCTTAAATATTTTCTGTAGGTCCATGAGTTGCACAGAACAGAATATAAAATAAATTCATTTCACCTTTTAGTTGAGGCAATTTTTTTTCATCTGGATGCTAAATTAAGCTTAAATTTATTACCTTGCTCATTCTAGATGCAATTTCTTTTAGTCAAATAAATAAAAAATATATTAAGTATGAATAACAATTCTTTGTTAAAACTGATAGATTGGGGGAAAATAAAACAATTTCTAGCCAAATTTTCTTCAGTATTAAGTAAAGATTCTTAGTCAAACATTTTCTTTTTGTTTGCTTGCATAAACCTAGAATGATTGGTAACTAAGCAGAAATTTATTATCATGAAAAGAAATGCATCTATAGTGTATAATAATTACCTTAAAAACAAAGAACAGAAGTAGTTTAAGAATTTATGTTTAGGTCAAGTCAGGTATTCAAGTTGTTTGCCAAATCTGAGTTGACGTAGCAGAAAAAGGAGCCACATTTTTGTCTGAAGATTTTGCCAAAAGTACAAGAAAATTTGGGTGGTAAAGGAACAAGTTAATGAACTGAGGACCTGACGCTTAGATAAAATTTCTGCAAGGTTAGGTTTATACATCTGAACTCGCCAAGAATTGCTTCAAGGGGATGTTTGGGTTTTTTTTTAGTACGTACATTTATCAGCCAGCAGTTGTTGATTTTGTAACACCTGCATGGTAACTTGTGCTTTAAAATTTCAAATTATGCCATAAAAAAGGAATGGTCCACAGAAAAACTTTAGTATTTATATGTTGTAAGAGACAGACTCACCACGATTGCCTGTTCAGTTAGTCTAAAATATTTGTTGATCATAATTTTAGATTATGAAAAAAAAGGTGAATTAAAAAGCAAAAAAAAAATGAAAAGGGCAGACAACTTATTTTTGGTGTGTAGGTCACATTTTCAACAGAAGAGCCTCTTGTTCTGTTGCTGAGCTCCAAATACAGGGGAAGTGAATGCTGAAATGATGACACTGGTTTATATTGTTTAAAAAAATCGAATTCTGCAGTGGAGCTTACAAGAGTGTATGCTATTGCCTAGTTACGCATTTCCACTTGATTGGAGAGGGTCAGATAAGGTATATTTGCCATTAACTTTCTGTTGAAGGAAAGTATTTGCTTTTGGCGTGGGACTCTAACTGCCTGAGGGGGGCATGTTTGCTTGCCTGTTGTATATGTTTGTTTTGCCAATAGATGTTAGACAAGCAAGTGCATTTTTATTGATTCTCTTTTTTTTTCCTTAACTTGTGAACAAATGTTTTATTAAGTAGCCATCTGCATTAACTAGCAGATTACCTTATCAAATATTGCTCATGGGTCAGTGATACAGTTTTAGATGCACTCTGAACTTTAAAGTTTGTTGTTTTTTTTTTATTATTTTGAGTTGGAGAATATTTCTAGAAATGTTTTTAGTAAGTTTTGATATTCATTTATTTGATACTCAGTAGATGAAAAAATGTTGGGATTAAAACTAATCAGACGGGTTTCTTTATTTGCTTATTATAAAAAATCTTTTTTAAAAAAGGATAAGTATAATTTTAAGGCCTGAAGGAATTTTTGCTACCAGCTGGTCATATTTTTTATCTGATTAACTATCTCACCAATTTCACTAATACATAGTGCACAGCTACTCATTTCAAAGCAAATATTCATAATTGTGGGTTTCATAAAGAACAAGTTTGTTACACAAGTCATCTTGTTCTACATGTTGCCTAGCTAAACAATTTAGTCTCTGAATGACAGTGACTAGGGATAAATGATACCTTCGCGTGATTCTGCCTCAAGTCCTGAATATGCTCCAAACGTCATTTGAAAAGACTTAATTATCCCCTTTAACTGATGTTAACTGAAGGCAGGGTATAGAGTGTTTCTTCCACCGAATTCAGCATGGCGTGGTTGCACGCAATGGGCCATTCTACTGAGGGATCCATTTCGATGAATTATTTCAGTAATCTGTAGGTATTGTCATGCCGGTTAAAGAGCCATAAAGCCTGAAATGCCAGTCATTTGTTCAGCATCAATACAATGTTGAGATGGAGAAAACAAAGATGTTACTTGTTAATGATATCAAGTCTGTTCATTGCATGACACCAAAAAAGATGGGATGTCTTTGTAGTATTGTAAACACTTTTACATTTTCTGTGTTCTCTTTAAGAGCATGAAGATATTTTCAGCTTTCTTAGAAAATCCCAAGGCAAAGATTTTTGAAAGAGATAAGGGGAAATGTGCATTGAGTTAACAAAAAAAATTGAAAATAGAAAAACACAATGTATTGTTCCTTCAGTTGTATTAAATTTAATAAACATCAAAATAAATTGTACAACTCCTACAAGTTTGAAAGTATGTTCACTATTATAAGGTTAATAAACATTAATAATTATGTTTTAGTTTTAAAATGATTTCCTAAATTACTGAAATAGTTTCTTATTTTTTTAAATATGGTTATTGAAAGAAGCACTTTACAATTAGTTCAGATATATAGTCCCATGTAAATGAAAATCTTGATGCCATAAAAAATATTTTTTGAACCATGAAATTGTATTACCAGTTGAAGGAAATTACAAGATTAACCCTATCAGTATCTTATCACAAGTCCAGAAAGAAAGCAAACTATGAAATGTGCTGTTTCAAAAATGTTGGAGTCTGTTATGGCGGGATGATGTAGATTTTTTAACTTGGTGTTGGTAAAATGTTTTTAGATTCAACAAAGCCAAAGGCAGATAAACATGGCTTTACCCCTTGCAGACGAATATAATTTCCCCTTTTAGTGCAACAAAGAGTTTGTAATTGCCTGAACAGGAGGTTGCTCACATCTCTGCCATCTCCAAACACACAAAGAAATAATTGAAATTGTAATCTCTGCACACAGTAAGATGCCTTGCATTTTTGTCCACACCCTGCATGGCAAAAGCTTCACTGCTGAATACCATGTCTTCTGTTAAAGCAATTTTCTAGAGCCCATTAAGGCTGTTTCAGAAAATGGAGCATAAAGAAAAAAAACTTATTCTGCAGAGTATTTTGCCTTGTAAGATTTCTGATAAACCACAACAGCTGCAAGTGGAGCTGAAAAAATTAACCTTTTCCCCAGTCAAGTGCTTATTTGAATAGACTTTGTGGAAAATGCTGTCTCTTCGTGTGGTCTGGTCTTGTGCCCAAATATATCGCCTCTTATTTGATGAAAAGAATATACAAATCAAAAGTTTATTAAAACATTTAACCAGGAAGTGTTTTATAAAAATACTGATTTTTTTTTTTTTTTTTTTTTACTTTTTCTGAAGATTTATTTTAAATAATGATTGTAAGCTTTTACACAATATGTGTGTGTGTGTGCATGTGTGCTCCTGTGTTTCTTCTGTTGCGGTTATACATCTATACTTAAATAAATAGTTGAGTTATTTACATTTAAGAAATTTTTTGTTCCATTCAAAGTATAAAATGCCAAATATGTTGCATTTACTGCAACAAGGGAAGGTTGCAGATTACTAATTGATGGTTAAACAATTGGGAGTTTTTGACACAAATTATCAGAAGAGAAGTTTATGTGCACTGTATTTCAAGATTCTTGTTTTAAATAAACTTAAACTAAAATCAACACTATTAAAGTACAAGGAATACTTTCTCTAAGAAAATGACCTTATAAATTAATTTTTTTCTCAAATAAGGTCTCTTGATTACATATTTATTTGTTGTCTGTTATGTGTGCACACACACATACACAAATATACACACACACACATATATTCTGGGGTGTTAAACAAACATCTACAGTTCCATTCTCAAATATTTATTTTTTCCTTTTTTCAGGATCCTCCCCAGTCTGTGTCTCTTGGGTTGCGTATGGAGGAAATGATCTTCAACCTAGCAGATACACATTTGTTTTTCAATGATCTGGAGGTGAGTTTGTAAATATGGTTTATAGATGGCATGATAACAACAACATCAAGCTGTTGTTGTATTTTTTGTGAACTGTTGGTGCCAGTCCGATGATAGCTCTTGTTGGAATTTGTTGTTGAATGTAAACAGAAAAATCAATCTGGAAACTGCTGCATTACTCTCCACTTAGGTGGTCACATTAAAAATATTACAATCTTCGATGATGATTGCAATTAAAATGTATGCTGGGATTCCACAGTATGTTACCCAATCACCCTCTGTTTAAAGTTGACTACAATTTATCAGTTGATGCTTGGTCTAAAGTATTGGCCATGTACTGCGTGAACAAAATAAAACGTGGAACAATATACTGGTACTTCTCTCCACAAGGTGAGGTCTCACCCTATCTGGGGTGTTAAACTCACAGGAGGACTTGTTTGCTCATCATGTTCCCACTAAGTAAAAGAGACAGCCTTCCTCCTGTGTGTGTTCAGACTGGAGACAGAGCACTGACAAGATGTGCTGGAGCTAAGACCTTGAATTCCTGATGGAGTTTCCATTATATATGGATTATTATCTTAATTTACAAAGGAGATGTTAGTGTAATACGGATGGATGCACGGCAAGGATGCAAATGACATATGATGTGAAAAGATATATCTATATAGCTATCGAGAGAGTAGTGTTGCCTCTGGCTCTATCAGAAAATAAGGATTTGCATAGAAAATTTCTGACTGATGATGTATAACAATATTTTCTGTTCATGGAAACTAATTATAGCTTGAAGCATACGCTGTAATTAGAAATATGAAACATGTGGCATTCTGTTGATGCAGAGTCCAGTTGCTGAATTTTCTATCAATGAAATAATTTTAAAATAGAATAGAATTTACCAAGAAATCTGCAAATTATCTTTTAAACTATTTTTCTGGTGAGACATGTTAATATTGTGAAACTTAGCAACAGGTGAGACTGAAGAGGGTCTTAATCTAAATTTGTGTTAGACACAGTTGACCTGAAACCCTAGGAAACTTGTCCATCTGAATTTTCTCATTCAGTGGGCGTGAAACAATCTTGTTGTCAAGCATGGCAGCAGCCATGATGTTGTGTCCAAAAACACAGTCATTACAGTGCTTTCAAGACTCACAAATCCAATTCTTCAAATTATTGGTAACCTCCTTTTGAAATACTTAATATGTATATCAACAAATTTTCCTGTTTTTTAGTGGCAGTTTTTCTGTTTTTTTTTCCTTTAATTTTCTGTTGGTGGACAACTTGCATATTCCTTGCTCTTTGTTCTTGTTTTTCCAAGAGTGGTATGCAGCAAATTTGGAAGCCAGCAAACAAACAATAAATTTAAATTAGGCAGTGTACCATTTGCGACTCACATAATCACTTGTAAAACATTCCAAACACAAACACACACTTTTTACAAGCATTGATGTTAGTCATTTGCATTCATCTGTGTCAAGAAAAAATGTTCTTTCCAAAAATGAGTCTGATTATTCTTGTCTTCCATTTTTTTTTTTAAATCTAAGCTTCAAGTTTTTTAGCCATGACAATTTTTAAAAAACTGTCTTTGTTTGGCTCCAAATAAAGGTCAAATGAAATTTGGAGGTAGTTGAAAAGACATAAAAATGCTTGATTTGTTTAGGTTTGCCTGTTACAGCATGAGGGAAAATGCAATTTTGTAGTTTCAGTGCCAATACTCCCCCCCCCCCCCCCCCCCCCCCCCAAAAAAAAAAAAAAAAACTGTCTCACAGTAACTGGCATTGATTATTTATCTCCTCTGCCTTACATCATGGTAAAAATCTTTCCATAATCGCTTGAAATCTATCAACAGCTTGATAAGTTATAAAAAGAATTATTCATTATGATGATTTTCGCCAGTCATTCTTGATGAAACATCATAATGCAGCATTAATTGTCAAATATCTGTGAATAGAACTTGCAAGGACAGGATGAATATGCAAGAGAACAAAACACCAAAGTGTTAATATAATTACCCCCCTTCAGTCTGCCACCTGAGTTCTGATATTAGATTACCAGGTCACAAATTGTCCTGGATATCCAGACAATGGAGGATATATTGTTTCATCTTCTTACATATTTCATGAGGGTATTCTGCAGAAAAGACTAGAAATGCTGTGCATAAGACGCATGCTTTTGTTCAGACGTAAGTTAACTGAAGGCTGTCCTTTAGATAACCCTATGTATTGTAGCCTGTCTTGTCTAAACCAAATGATGTACAAACATGATCCAGAAATGGTTAAGAAGGATTTATTAATTGATAAACCCTATTGCTAGTTAAATGTATAAACTGTTAGGAAAATCCTAGAACTATACTTTTGTGACATAATTCATTTATTTTAAAGCCATCGGTAATCCTCATCACTCTTTTTGATGACAGATTAATGGATAAGGACAGTTCAATCATTTTTGTAATGGTCACTGTAGTGGACAGCTCTCACCTGGCTGGGCTGATTATGATAAACACACAGAGCACTTGCTGACCTGTTGTTTTGTCATCTAACATAACATATACTGACAATACAAAAAAAAACTATTTTCAAGTCTCATTAAGAATGATCTCAGATTGTTTAAAGAGCTCTGTTTGCATGGAAATGGACAAAAGTGCTTTATATTATAATAGTAGAAATTAAAATGAATGTGATATAAAACCTTAAGTTGGTATCTTTCTATCAGCACTTCTAAAGCAACTGACGGGGTGGAAGACAAGAACCATTATTGAAATAACATCTTTTTTTGTTGTTGTTGTCTTTTAATATCAGCCTGTATTATTTAGTATAATTCAAGCCTTTAAAATATTTGTCTTGTCTTATTCAGGAATGTGATCAAGTTCATATAGATGATGTCTCATCAGACGACAATGGTCAAGATTTAAGGTAATTAATTTAACCAGATGTCCATCTTTTTTTTTCTGAATAAAGTCAAAGCACTGAAGGGCTGGAATACAGTACTACATGTAGTAAGCTTTCATGAAAATGATTTAATCAGGCAAATAGAAAGCTGTTTGTGATTGCAAACCTCATTTCATTTAATAGCGGTTAAAGTTTAAAACACCATTACTTTTATAAAGTTCATTCGTTAATTAAACACTTCTTAGACGTGTGTTCTTCAGGATAAATTGACTGTATTCCTTGGTACTCTCTACATGGAAGCCCCTGTCTTAAATATGTGCTGCCCTCTACTGGATTGTATTATCTAAATGCCTCGCATATTATTTCTACAAACAAGAAATAAAACCTCTAAGGTGATATTTCCAATATATGTATTTGTATGTGTTTTTTTTTTCTTTTCAGTACTTACAATTTCCAGACAGATGGTTTCCATGCAGCAGCCACAAATGCAAACCTGTGTTTAGCAACAGGTGTAAGAGGGGGCGTGGACTGGATGAGGAAACTGGCATTCAGATATAGGAGGATAAAGGAAATCTACAACAGCTATAGAAATAATGTTGGAGGTAAGAATCTTGAAAAGAAGGATGTGCTTTCTGCAGGAAATGAAAGATGCCAGTGCAATAATCAACCCATGGGATGAGCTGTAAATGGAATGGGGGGAGAGTCAGATTTATTGCAGATGAATTAAAATGGGATAGGAATCAGTTTGTTTAGTCTATATCTATAGTCTGCATAATTGGGTCTTTGGAAGTTCTTCCTTGTTAAGTGACCTGTAAGATACCAAAACACCTGTCCAAAAATAAAAATAACCTTTTTATAGACATGAAATAAACAAGATTACTTGGAGTAAGTGTCCATAGGAACAACTATCAAATTATGGGCACATATGTTTTGGTTAAGTCTAATGTGTTACCTTATCTACTTAGATATTTTAGCATTAGATTTAAGAAATTGTTTTATGTACATCTCTGTCCAATTTGTCACAAATGTACAAACATACATATTATGATATACATATACTAATAATACAAACAATATTACAAATGTGCAGTTATAAAATGAAGTAGTATTATTAAAAGTTTTAGATGCAATGAAGTAATCTTATTAAAAGTTTCATTGTCTATTTAACAAATGGATGAAAGGAGTGCTTTGTCACGAAAAATAAAGAAAAAAATAAAAGAGGGCAAAAAGGTTACTAAATATCTTGTTATTTGCTTTGGGATGCACTTTGAATTTTTTTTTTTTTTTTTTTATTAAATAAATGTTTCTGTGCATTGTAATAATCACCAAAGTCCTTTAAGTGTTCAAAGCACAGCACTTATTTTTTATGATGCACAATATATAATTCTCATAAGAATTCCCCTTGTCACCACCCTGCTTTCACTAAATAAGATTGTTTATGTCTTACTCTTACTAGATGTGACATTTTCAGGTTTATTGGGACCTCAGAAGAGAGACCAATGGCTACAGTTAAGACAAGAAATTGAAGCTCTGACGGACAGTTGGTTAAACTTAGCTCTTAAGTCCCTCCAAATTATCAACTCTAGGTATGTATTTTTATAAATAGAATGTAATATGACAATATTAATTCCTGGAACAGTTTCTAAGGACCAAATTTAATTGTTTTGAACTTATCATTTTTTCCTTGACATTTTTGCCATTAACTTGAAATAATTGGCAGGGATATTGCAAAAGAATAACTTCATCAGCATCCTTAGTATAGTTGTCCTTTTTAATCTTGAGATTATGATATATCTGTCTTTCATTTCAGATCAAATTGTGTGAATGTGCTAGTCACAACTACGCAACTAGTACCAGCATTAGCTAAAGTTTTACTCTATGGACTGGGAGGAGTTTTCTCAATAGAAAACATTTATAGTGCAACAAAAATAGGTTTGTTGTTAATAATATACATTTGTCTAAAATGGGTAATTTTCATCTTTTCTGATGATTTGATTTTTTATTTATTTATTTATTTTTTATTTTATTATTATTTTTAAGAAAAGTGTGTTTAAATGGTGGATTTTGTATAAAATATTTAAATACAGGAAAAATTCATTTAAATGGGATTTTCCTCTATTTGTTTTCTCTCATTCCTTTCCTGGTCTGCATTATTAAGAAGAGGCTTATTAGTAGGAAGAGTTCAAGTAAACCTCATTGGCAACGACCTTTGTTTCATTCTTGTCAAACTGGTAGATTGATTTGAAAGCGAAAGACGACATTTATATGATTGCATTGGTTGGGTGACATTTAAGTTGGGGAAACCATTTTGTAATAATGACATTTTGTCAGGAAATATGTTGATGTATTTTTTTGTATTTTTGCAGGAAAGGAAAGCTGTTTTGAACGTATAGTATCCCGGTTTGGAAGAAAGTGTACATATGTCGTTGTGGGAGATGGGCGAGATGAAGAAGCAGCAGCCAAACAAGTAAGTTACTGACTCCATGTGCTTGCATGCATTTTCTTGACCTACCTCATTATCCAAGTGATAGAACTCATAAATTTTTTACAGTTTTTCCCTACCTTTCTTAGAGCGCATTCTCAACGAATTAAGCCAGGCTTTACAAAGCTGGTGACCTAAAAATGGCGGACGTACATGAAAGAAAAACCGCCTAATCTTTTAATAGTCTCTCCGCCTCTCACACGCCTCCCCACACGTCGTCCCTGCGGGGTACAGTAATTAAATCTCGGCTCCAAACATTAATATTTCCGTGAATATCTCTGGTGATATTATCTCCGTAGATAGTCGATTCATTGCTGCTCTACGGGCCAAATTATTCCTTTTTCGTCTCTGTTTTCAAAGATAATAGAACAGAAGAGCTTTTTTCCTTCGATCGCCTTCAGCCGCCATGCTTTCTTCACCACGAGTTTAACTGATGAGCATGCGCACTTAATATTTCTCAGGTAGCTTCCGCATGGCGAACGGAGACGCGATTTAAATACTGTACCCCGCAGGGACGACGTGTGGGGAGGCGGAGAGACTATTAAAAGATTAGGCGGTTTTTCTTTCATGTACGTCCGCCATTTTTAGGTCACCGGCTTTGTAAAGCCTGGCTTAATTCGTTGAGAATGCGCTCTTAAACACTCAAGCATTTCATCTTCAAACTTTCCTTATGACTGAAGATCTGTTTTTAAAATGTTCAAATAAGTTTTAAAAAACAAGTGTGTCCACCAGTTTTTAAATTTAACTCATTTAAATACATTCACATTTATAGAAATTGTCAAATCATCATGGCATGTATGCATTCAAATCAGCTGTCATGGTTTCTCTATTTCAGATGAACTGGCCATATTGGCGTGTATCAAATCATTCCGATCTTGCGGCTTTACACCATGCACTAGACCTGGGATATCTTTAACAGACAATGAGGAAAAATGACAGTAGAGAGGGTAAAAGAAAGAAAGAAAGACAAAAGTAGTTCAGCAACATAACACAGCTAGTGCACTTTGAGAGCAGTTTCACAAGATTGCTCAACAGGCACAACGTTGTGACTGTGGACCGTTGTACAAGTGATTTTGTTGCTGCACAATAAATGAGTACTTGCTGGTGTGGTGCTGGAAGTTCTGAGCTGGACAGATTGCTTTTCCTTTTTAATTTGAAGCTCACAACATGAAATTTCAAGGGGAAGCATGCATGAACATGAAGAAGAGAGGAAGTTTGAGTTGTCAGCATGGCAGGGTTTAGAAGAGTTCATTCAGACTGGAGAAGAAATAATTGTTTTGATAAGTGGAGGCCCTTCATTCCAGGCTTGAGCCTCAATGTGTATCACAAAAGATAGTGTTGGACTTATTACCGTATGGCTGCATCTTTCCTAGGTAATTGTTGGAATAGTGAAGGAGACAAATGAAAGTTGACAGACAGTTCGAGTCAGTATTTTATCCCTCACTAGTGCCAGAGTTAACAGTGTCAATGTAATGTTGAAAACATGCACATCTGCTTAAAGAAGTGTTAGCAATTCCAACAGAGGACATGTTACATGACTGCTTGAGATGCTGGAAGAGATAAATAAGTAAACTACTGTTCAGGTCACAGTAGTAAGGCAAGATTTTCTTACTTCCAAGGAGACACTTTTCAAAGGCAAAAAGATACTAGAGTGGGGATTTTTCATGAAAAACATAGTGTTGGTTTACTCTAAAGATTTGCTAGAGTGTGATCATATTGTAGAACATTGAGAAATTCCAAGAATGTTGGATAAAATCCACAAAATTGATGAACTCAGAGAGGCCAAGCTGGTGAATTATTTGACTGTTCATACAGGTAGTACGCAATAACAGAGAACTAGTGCTTAGTATTAGACGGTAGAAGATTCTATATATTTGGAAATTTACTTGGGATATGTAAACACTTATCATGGATTCCCTTGAAATTTACCTTTTATTTGAGAATGATATAACAAATTGTTGCCATAGCAACATTGTATAGATCTTCATTTCTCTCTTTGCTGGAGGAGAGAATGTATATGTGTTCTGTGGGTATGATTTTTTACGAAACACATCAAACGTGCAAATACGGTGCTCTAAACTTTGTTCTCTGTATCCAGCACCATTTTTTTCTGAGGCTTCAGTTGTGCATCCATAAAAACATTTTATCTAGAAAGGTTGATAACTGTGCTTTAATTTAATAATAATTAATTAACAGATGTGAAGTCATTTTGTCATGTTTTTTTACAAGTAATTATTATGATGAGGAGAGTAGCATATTTAGAAAAATGTGCTTTATTATGATTTTTATTTCAGTGTTTATTTGAATAGTATTTTTATTCTATTGTATGTACAGTAGTGGTAGAAGGCATAGGGTCTACAATCCAATCATATTTTGTTCAGAGGCATTTGCATGTTGTAGGTGTTTTCTGAGTCTACAGTCCCAAGTCTACACTATTTATGCCATACACAGTGGGGTGATAGGGACCCATCATTTTTTCATTAAATGTGATGTATAAAAGACATGTAAAATACTTTTTATGATGTTGCACAAATCCAGATTTTGAAATTTCTCTGTGAAACTTAGTTTTATTCGTCTGGAATTATAATCATTTTTGCTTACTTTTTGCAAATATTTGAGTAAGGTCGGTGTGATTTAAGGATTTTCAGACTTGAGTAGTTTAAAACTCTTGTGAGCATCTGATGAGATTTTTTAGAATTAAGCTGCCACTGAAAGTGTAGGATTACCTCATAAATACAAACCTGCACTGTACTTGTAGAAATACATTGTAATAAAAAAATGTTGACTTGGTTAACATGATTTCACTGCGATAAGGAAATCTTGAAATTTAATCTCTTTTAAAACCAAGATTGTAATTTGGCAACTTGCATGTTAAGATGAAGAATAACCAGATTTATCATTATTATTGTTATTATTATTTTACAAGTCCATGTTCCAACCAAAATTTTTTCCATGGAGTAGGTATGCATCAAAGTTTTATAAGCATTGTTCTCTTAATTCTAAAGCCAAGTCAGTAAGAAAACAAAAAGATGGAATAACTATTTTCTAGATAAAATCCCCTCCGATGAATGTATTTCTCATAATATTATATGCTAGCTGTCACAATTATGTATTTATAAGTCTAGCAGTTTGCGTTGGTTGGGAGAATGTCACATTGTGTGTTTGTGTGTGTTTGAAGGGCACCATCATAAAAAAACCTAAGAATGTGTATAAAAAGCCTTGGGCTAGCTTTCTTAAAAATAGGCTTAAAATAAACCATATTGGTCCCCTACTGCATAAACTAGTTAGGGGCCTAGTTTAATGGTAATATTACTGTACTTAAATAGTCTCAAAACCTTATTGATATTATATTTTTTCAGCTGGAACAGAGATCTTAGTTTTCAAAGAAACAATACTGATGTAGTGGTATCGAGTGTTTGTACAGTGTAAAAGCTAATTATTTTTAGTTTGTAGTAACCCTCAATAAAACCACTTAATAAATGAATATTTGTAATTTTTATTATTATGTATTTTATGTTCTCAAAAAATGATGGAACTGAGAGAAAGTACACACTAGTCTTTGACCTGTAAAAGCATTATTTTTGCTAACAGGTGTTTGATATTTTTTACAATTTTCTTTTCAAAAATTATAAAGACAAATCCAATATGGAGACTGCCTCACTTCAAATTCCCAAATGATGCTGCATCTACCTTGTAGTAAAGGTCTTTGAAGGGATTTATTAAAATGAATGTGTATAAAGCAAATTAAATATCAAATAATATATGTATATATCAAGAACAAAATTTACTACTTTACTATACATTGCCCACCATTTGCAACCTTTTATCTCTCACACAACAATCCACCCTTTCATTTAAAATTTACAGAGATTCTGATTGCCCTAGAAAAGTAAGGGCCCCTGATACATTAATGAAGCTAAACTCAACTTGTTATATATGTCTCCACAACAGTATGTATTGAATACAGCCCTAATTTGAAAAAAAAAATACCCATTTGATTTAAGAGAATTACCTGAAAATCCTTAAATTGGGTGAAATCGATGTAAAAACAATTTTTAAGTTGGCACTGGAAGGAGACCCACATGATTCTGGTAAAAATTTTCTATTTCAAAATAGAGTTGCCTTATCACAACCAAATATAAAAATCACAACAACCACACTATGACACTAAAAAATTTCAGGTACATTACTTTGCCAACATGGCTATTTATATTTTTAATTCTTTCAAATCTGTTTTTGCTTCAATGACTATTAATTTTTCCTTCTGAAGTTCACAAAAATATTTGAGCAATTTACTGGCCACTTTACAAGATGCTAATCTTTATCTTGAGGCAAGCTAGTTAACAAGATGTTAAATAAGTTGTGTCCTATAGCAAGATCATGCACAAATGGTGTATATTGTTTATAAAAAATGTGGCACTGCCAGCATACTGGTAATAAACTACAGTATTCAATACTGCATCATTGGAAGGCAAACAGCAATAAAGATGCAGGAATCATATTTGGCTTGTTCTCAGAACTCATTGATGTCAACTGGAAATGAATGATTTTTGGTTGAAGTCAGCAGTTACATAGGGTATGCCAATGGATCATCTTGGTTTAAACAGGACATTAGATATACTAGGTATAATTCATCTCAAAAAGAACTTATTCTGAAGTGTCATAATACAAATCATTATCTTTAAAGTCAACTTTTGTAGAATCAGTCTGAGCCTGACCATGTGGTCTCTTCACTGGTATAGGTAAAGGCTTTTTTGCTTGAGCCACCTCACTGACCTGGTCATCAGACTTCTGACCATTGGGCATAACCTGGTAGGGGTAGTCCTCCTCCCTGGGTACCTCATCATACTGGTTACCTGACATGTCTGTGATATTTCTAACTTCATAAGGGCTGCCATGCTTGGTGTCCACTGGGACTGCGTACTCGTGGGTACTCCCGCTTGTAGTAGAGTCCGTACTAGCATTAGCATATGATGGAATACCAGCTGATGCTGCAGCAGCTTCTAATGCAATAGTTTTTACAGTGTTTGTTGTAATGGGATTTGTGGGATTTCCTATAACTGGTGAGTGTGGTGCCTTATCAGGTACCTCTGGGTTTTCATTTGTAGGGGAGTTTCCAACTTGGATGACAATATCATCATAACCATCCCTTTGCGCTCGGGGTTTTCGTATTTTTCTGACTTGTGCATACAGCAAAGCTTTGATATTTTGCACAGATAATTTTTTGGTGGGTGCTCGAGGGGGGCATTCCCTGTCAACATCCCCCTCTTCTTCTTCTTGTGTGTTTCTGCCATCATTCTTGATCTCTGTTGAGTGCAGAGTTTGTGGATCTCTGTAAGCAGGGCCACCATTGAGAGAGTAATTATCCCAAGATGAGCCATCTCCAGCATCTTCTGCTTCTTTCTCCTTTTTTGTTTTACAGTATTTCCTTAAAATGAAAATAAATATTCAAAATGTGGTTTGTAAATCAATCATGCTGGAATATATCTTTTTGGTGACACTTTTTTTCTTGGAATTTCACAAGACATGTACATTTAAATCATTAAATACATAATTGGTTACTGAAAACAGTATTAATATTTTCTTTCCAATGTGGACTCCTTATCAGTCATTTCAACTTTGCTTAGGGCAAAAAAGACACAAACCTGATAAATATAGCTAGGATTATGAGCAGCACAACTGACAGCAATCCAAGAAGAACAGCAAACACAATGGCTGTGACCAAGTCTGAATCTGAAAGAAACCTCACACATACAGTTACTGCAATATGATAGAAGAGCTTGATGGTAATTATGTTAGATATCGGGGAAATATCAAGTTCTTTCAATGTGAATCAAATTTTACTTCATTCTATCCACAAAATGGTGTTGAAAAAAGCCTCAGATCCTCACTTTAGATGCACAACAAGAATAGCGCATTAAAGAAAATAAATTAAGAAGGGCCAATAATGATAAATCAAAACAATCATACTGACAAAAAAAAACAATATATTCTTATTCTTAAAATTAATCCTATTAATACATTAAGTTACACACAACATAAATTCATGCCATTACTCGCCACCCATCATTTCACAATACAACAATTTGCCAGTTTCTCACCCTGTCCTAGGTCCTCCTGTACCTGACCAGTCCCCCCAGTCGTTACATTGAGAGGTGGGTAGCTGCCAACAGACACACTACTTGTTCCATCATCTCCAGGCCCTCTGTTTGGAAGCTTGTCCAACATATCTGGTGTGTAAGTATTGTATGGCCCTGGATAATTACAAATATTGAAATATTGTACAGATCAAAGGTTTTCCCACTCTCTAATGAATGCTTTGAGACTCTGAATGGGCACATTTAGGGGACAAAATATTTCAGAAATACATGTTTAGAAACTACCAATGTACAATTTTGAAATAAATATTTATAATACCAATGTATTTCCTGTACAAAAAAGTCTAGTTGATCAATGTCCAAAAGACATTGATCGACTTAAGTTTCTGTCCTTTATTCATATTAGTGCAATACAATCATTTCTCCAGCTTGAAAAATATTTTATTTCAATTTAAAAAAATGACCATTAATTCACCTACCATATTGACAAATGAACATGTTGTAGTATGTGGGTTGGATGGTTGCTGGAACCCATGTTAAATCATAACTTCTGGCTATTTCCTGCATATCTGTAAATAGATTACACCATTCAGTGAAAATAAACCTACAGGACTTTCTACCAGCCAAGTACAAAAAAAAAGAAAGAAAACTACACTGTACCTGTATACAATTTTCATCTACAATTCTATATTAAAATAGACAGTTTGTTTTCCTCTAAGTAGTAAACTGTCCACAAAATCAAACCTTCAGTGACTTACAAAAATCCCTACATATGCTGTCTGTAATTGGACAAAAGTATAACTAGTGCTGCAGTGCAGTATCCATATCATTTGATATGGGCCAGACAGAATGCAAATGTATCATTATCTCACCTCCCTGTCTAGTGGTCACCCAGTAGTTAGCACCTGTAAGTAAATCCTCTGCCAACCATGCAAGGAAGGCCCTCAATTCTGGCGTGTCCACACTGGCCAGGGTACCATGACTGTCTACACAGGCCTGAGTGGCCAGCGGGTAGGAAAGCAGCTCTGGACGCAGCTCATAACAGTAGTTGCCATAGGAATGGATGGGGTTCACTGAGGTCGGGCACACTTCTGGGGGGATGGCTGGAAAAAAGAAAGGGCAGATTAAATAATGGTTAAAAATATTTTCAACAAAAGAGTACTAGTAATGATATTCTTCCATCCTCAAAAAGGAGATTATCGAAAGTGTCCTCATATGATATGAGATGAGTATATGCTGAATACCTTAAATAAGATTATTATGTTATCATTACAAATCTTTGAACATTTTTTTTTCTGCTCAGTTATGTGGGAAGTATTTTGGCTGCTTTCTTGCTTTCGTAGTTTAAAAAGTGTGTGGCACATAATTACATGTTTGTGTCTACCTAGGACCCAGTTTGGTGGGTCCTTGTCTCTACATAATAACTGTCTGAAAATTTTTAATGTCTTTGACATTTTGGCATGAATACAAGTGGATTTAAATGTATACTTACAGCACATTGGCTGTATTCCAGACCAGCTGCAGTTTTCTTGGCAAACTCTGGTCTTTGTTCCCGCTAAGGTGAAGCCTCTATCACAAGTATACCTGGCTAATGAACCATACTGCCTGGCAGGACTGGTGAAGCCAAGGACTCCATGTAGGGGAGGCAGCAGGTCAGGGCATTCCACTGAAAGAGTTTGTGAGAAGTTAGATAGGCAGCCACAATTTAAGTATTTATGCAATTATGAAATGAAGTTTGCCTTTGGGGATAGGACTGATTGGTTGATTTTAAAATGGATCTTAGAAAATTCTGTCATTTGTCTAATCAAGGATCATTCAGTATCATGCTGAGTATAATATATGTGACATTATTAAAGACAAAAATTTTTTCTAAAAATTCTTTGCATGTTGAAATGGTGTCAACAGTTTACTGCTTAGCATTACTTTGTCAAACATTATGGTTACATACATAAATCTGCATGTTCTTTCTCATTAAAGCAATAAAATGAGTTACCTATGTTAAGTGTTTGACCATAAAGGAAGTTATGACAAACTTCAAAGAAAGAATGAGTTTTTAAGTCATGAACTTATTCCACCATGTTGTCATAAAATGACTCATATTTTTTTATAACATAAAAACTTTTCTAATCAACCATACATTCAAAAAGCTCCTGCAAATTATCTAACTTTTAAACACTATAAAAACATCTATTTCATTATTTTTCCAATATCTTTCTACACCTATATTCTTATTTTAATTTTATTGTCTAGACCTAAGCTTTTTATTTTCAAATATTATCTTCATTTCTTAGCATTACCAAACACATCTGCTGATATCATTGTTCAAATCACCAAATGTACTTTTTCTGAATTTACTTTCACCATTTAAATTAAAATGTCCAATTAGCCCAATTCAATTTATTGTTAATACCCAAAGGCAAATGAAATATTTTTATTTGCATAATTTTCAAAAGTAAAGTATGTAAAATTTCATTAAAAACCCTCCTTAAAAAAATCTTCAAAAATCCACTGATTAACCCCTGTGGGAGTATATCAGCCTTTATTGCCTCCCCTATCTTATTTCTGTACAGCAGTCAGTACTTCAGAAACTTTACTACTACTCTCTTTAAACTGGCAGACCTTCCGTGTGTAACCCTAAAAAAACCTTTGTGTCACCTGCTGTGCCTGACAGAACCATGTAAATAACACATGCAGCATACCTTTAATATTCCCCTCCAGGAATACCACACTCCACTGTCTCCTAATTTATTAGGTGAGTTCACTCAGGAAAAAAACTAAGCAGGTCAGTTTTGGTTTAATTTGACATCATGAAGCTGCACATTCTCTCAACCAGACACACTGGCACATCATGTCTCTCAGTTCAAAGTTAGATGAGTAGTGTGAAGCCGTTCAGAGACTAGATTAATTACTAGACTGATGACTTGCTGCATAGTTACAATTATTTCCTGATGACATGACACAAACTAACAGTACCACAAAATCCGTGACATCTCTTATTGTGTAAATGCACCAATGGGTTTTCACAGTTGTGGCTCTGTCTGCCCCAAAGCTGTAGGATTGTCAATACTGCCACAGGTGTGACTAATGTACCAGATATAAAATATATGAAAGATGCACATCCTGAATTACACTTTTATTAGTTCCTTCCTTTCTTTGATATGAGAGTAGGCAAACCTTTTATGACTTTATCACTTTACCTAAACATATTTATTGTTATTGATATTTAACTGATTCTTTTTTTTTTCTGCATTCACTTTCCTTTTGATAAGAAGTGTATATTTTTTAAAAAACACACACAAGGCATTCCACCATGACCATGCACTGACAGATGATATGATAATGATGTACTGGTATGCAGCACGGAACAACATCAACTTATGGAATGGGCATGCGTCATGCATTTTGGAATAACATTAACTGTTTTAATGCTTGAATATAAACAAGGAACACAACAGGTTGTGTCATACATTTCCCTTGACTCATGAATAGGTAGGACAGGGGGTCCTGGTAAATAATTAGTATTTCAGAAATCAAGTCATGCGATCTTAATTGGTCTCCCAAGTTTTTCTGTCTTAGCACAGCATGATTAAGTTGTTTGGCCTTACATAAGGTCAGAAACGTAAACTCATTTCAATTGCCAAGCCTTCCTTTATTTATTTATTTATTTACTTTATTTTATTTTCATTTTTATTCTATTTATTTTTTGCATATTCTATTTCCTTCTTTATAATAGGAAGTACTTGTTATTGATCTATATCTCCAAAGACAAATCTTTAAATCTTTTAAGCAATAAACACTCTTCCAATCCATACTTACTGAAACAGGCACTTATAAAGGAAATAAAATATATGTAATATGCAATGCATACTTTCAACAGTATTGGCAAAAAAATATAAAGACTTATGTTTGTCTTTAAAGATGTTTTCATAAAATACTCAAAGAAATTTAAAGACACTAAATAAAAAGATGAATAACAGTGAAAGAGTCTAGATCAAAACAAAACTGGCTCCAAAGACTGACTCAGTACCATAATGAGATGTAACACTCATTCGATGTCACTTCTCTTTAAGTAAAAACCTGCTGAAACAGCATCAATGCACAGTACGGAATCATTAGCCAAATTAATATTGACATGAAAGAGACTATATAAAAACCTGCACTTGTTTTAATGCTCCAATACAATAACACTCTAAGTATTTTCAAAACAAACACATCTGTGATAAACCAAAATACAAGGTCCCAGGATAAGTTCAGAAAATGATCCAAGAGAAATAAAACAAAAAATGAAAATTAAAGGACCTAATGTACCATAGTCACTGGATTATTTCCCCTTCAAGTTAAAAAACATCTTGATATGCCAGAACCTAATTGATGTTAAGCAAAAAAACAGAAACTCTTCCCCTAGCTCACTATAGCTAGCAGGAGTAATCTCCATTTATACCACCCTCCCACAAGGCCACCCACTTAAAACATCCAAAACTTACTTTTTTTTAAAATCTTTTTTAAAATGTTGTTTTCTAATAAATGCCATATTGTCCCTTAGCACATCAACATTTTGTAAAAAAAAAAATATTAAACTTGTTAAATGGTAAAATTCATAGACAAAGTTTAATGTTCACATGATTTAACTTGATTCTTTCACAAGCTTATGAGTTGAAATGAGCATCATATCAGCAAGGAACTAACATGATACCCCACTCCTAAATAAATGTTAATTAATTCCACATATATTAATGAATCACTCACCTGTTCTACACCTGTACAAAACAGTAAGATACCTGGACCTGGCTGTCTGACAGAGAGAGCTTCTTTTTTCCACAACCTGAAAACTGCATGCTTTCTGTAGATTACATTTCTTATAAACTTCTCTAGAGCTGTAAGTGCTGCAGTGACCTGCACTGAAATAGCAGCGTTTGTCCTTCATGTCATAGTAGCTATAGTATGCTGAGACTATGACCAAGATTTGGTTGGGTTCGCTGCAAGAAATGGAGAGTTCCCTCCCTGTGCATGCACGCTTTTCCTGCAGTTCTGACTGAATTGGACATTCTGCTGAATTGATCCCTGTAAAATACAACAAAAAAAATGTATAAAAAAAAACAATACTTTGAGACAGGAAAATTAAGATGATTTACTATCGGCTATATAAATAGTTTGATGTGCAATCTGGCAGGCTGTAATTTTTATTGATTGTTACAGCTGCATTCGCACAGGAATTTGATTAGTGTCATTTGATATCAAGCAAAGGAAAATAATTTAGCTTAAATTTGGTTTTTATTACCACCGCAGTGTATAGTAGTTTGAAACACTGGATGATTAGACTTGGGGAATCGACCTGTAAAATCTGCATGAAAGAGCAAACACTGACTTATTGTTTCAAAAGAGAAGAAAAAACTATTAATACTATTTTTATCTGAATGCATTTTTAAGTTTAAAAAAAGCAAAGAGAAGAAATAAGGTTAATCTGATAGAAAAACTTCACCTTGATCTTTCATAATAGTCAATAATATATAAACACATAATAATCAATAATATATAAACACTAAATTTTATTGTAATAATTTGCATCATTTGTAAAACATTGTAAAAGAATGTATTAATTGGATTCTCACAATGCAGGAATATAATTACAGGAATACTCATTATCATACGAATTGTTGAACTCCAGTGACACAGACCTAGCATCATATGGCAGTACTGGTACATACATGTACACTGTATATTCATTACCAGAATAAGGATGGAATAACGTGTTGTAAATGTCAGTCACACAGTAACAGCCCCTCTTCCTGACAAAACCAGCTAGCCAACTTTACAGCACTTACCCTTCTTAATTTATTACTATTACTGGCAGTCACAGCCAAATCAATGGATCACTACAACACCAGCTTCGTGTATTGCTATTATACTGTTACATGTTCTTTAAAACTTTTGGGAGCATATGTCCTGAGCAGTTCCATGAATACTACCTCAAATAATATCAATAAAACAAAACAAAAAACACCTCAACATACATAATCAAATAAAATGTGTGCTCACCTTTTATAACATAATACAAAACCACAGCAAGAAGGGTATAAGCACTCCATAGACACTCCATCAGGATCTTGTAATATCTCCACTATTAGCCCAGTAGTTCTTTCACCTCACAAATTCTGCATCAATTAACTCCCCTTATCTGGTCCCATCATACCAACCCGAGGAATTAATCATACTTAGCTCACGACTTCATAAGTCTGCTCTTACACTCGCATGTAGCCACAAGCCATGAAAGTGAATTAAATGCGCTATTTTTACCATCAGGAAAGCAAGGTACTTCTTGCCCTGGTTAGCCAGCTGCCGTAGGTGACTGACTGACCTCGCAAGATGATAGCATCTGATGATTCAGCCACAGGAATGGCAGCTACATGGAATCAGTGACGGCTTACATTAATCAACTTACATTAGTTGCAAAAAAACTGATATCAGTTTGCATAATATATATCTTGTCTGTGAGAATTGTTTAACTTTGTTTGTATGAACTTGAGGCTTGGTTAAAGCTGACAGTGTCCCCAATATAATGGCACATATGAGATGGTTGTAACAAGGAACTGCTTTAAACAAATAAATAAACACTTTAGCATATTAAATAACTAGAAAAAAATAGATAATTTGAATAAATCTATTTAAAGTGGATACATGAGATAAAGCAAATTTGGAGAACTTACAATTAAAAGATACACATTCGTGAGATTTTGCTTTTGTAACTGGAGCAGATTAAAAACATTTATCCCAGATTAAAAACATTTTCCCATTTCTGAATTAAAGACATCATACTTCTACAGTTATTCATTTATTTACTTATCCCTTATTTATTATCATTTCTATTTATTTTGTAATATGTTAAAACCCTTTACATTAGACATAATTTCAATTTTCTTCAACACAATGTGGGTGTTTCTTATGCCTGAGAGAAGAATGTGTTTATGTCTAGAATTAAAAATTAGAAATGAAGTAAAAAAAACGAGTTTAAAGGTTTCTTTGCTTGAATTAGCTGAAGGTTACTAATGTAAGGCATTTCCTGCTCCACAGGCTGTAAAAAGTTTAAATTTAAGCCAACAAGTGAACCTTTATTTTCCTTCAGTTTTCATCTCTGTGTTATTTTTTTAATTTTTTTTTTACTAAGATGCATATCAGTGTACATAGTTTGAACAGTTATCTTGTATGAACATCAAATATTCATTTGAACTTAAATAATTGTCTCAGTGAGTAATTTCTTGATAACTATTAAAAATTAAAGTAAAAAAGATACTTGTTAAAAAATTACTGGTGTTAACAAGAGCCATTGCAATTAAACTTAACACTAAAAAAGCCTGACAACATTTTGTCACTTATTACATTCACAAAGAATTCCCTGGATAAATAACTTTATATGGCTGTAAACAGGTTATTTGACAATACACATTAATCAGGTGAATGAAAAAATATATGTATACAAATAAAAAGTTGATAACTGCACAAATAAAAATCCCCATAAGTAAAAAGTGCTAAGTGAATAAGAAATTCAGGCAATCCTTAGATAACAAGCTAAGGTGGATTTAGATGGCGCCGGTTTCCAAAGGGGGAGAAAAGACACAATAGGGCCAATAAAGTAGATGTATGTTTCATAAATTCAGCACCGCAAAAAAAAAAAAAAAAAAAAAAAAAAAAATCTTTTCAAAAGTATTCTTCATAAGAGTGGATGTGCAAAAAATTTTTTAACCCCTTCCCCCCAACTTTTTGATTTCCTGGATCTGTGTAAGTTTCTGTATGAAAATTTTGAACAATAAGAATTTGCTGTATAGACATGAATCTTATAAACTTCCTAATGCAGTGTGTGAATGGCAATATGCCACAGTCCCAGGCATAGGTGTGATCCTTTAATACAACTTACATCTCAGTTTTACCAAGGAACTAGATATCTACATGTACCTCTATGGTCTTACTGAGTTATCTTCAAAATCATCGCTATTGTATATATCATTGATATGAAGCACTACATCAGAATCAGTAGAAAGATTGCTGCCTCTATCCTTACCTTCATCCCCTACATCATTACTGTTTTTAAGTTTTGATTTCAGATCTCTTAGATTGTTTTGCTGGAAATGAGCTGCATGGTTTTCGTAATAGTCCTTGTCAATTTCTTCTCCTTTTACAAGTTCGAGATAAGATACCTTAGGTTTGCCCCTTGTATTTTCAGACACATCTAAAGTGCCATTTTCATCTTGTTTCAAGGGAAAGGTTGTTTCAGAATCTTTGTTTCCACCATTTTTTTCAACAGTAGAATATGGAGGAATCATGCGTACAGGAGCTGCCGTGCTGTAGTTATCCATGTCATGGGTAACATTTTGATTGTCTTGAGTTGGTGTAGAGCTGTTGATGTTTTTTCTTTGGTTCAGATTCTTTGTTTTATTTAACTTTCTAAAAAATAAAATACAGAAAAAATCTACAAATGACAGAAAAGTTGGGGGAATAGTGAATGATAATGCACCATTTCAGAATAAAGACAGTGGCATTTATTTTCTATATTAGATACAGCGGAAGAATAACTGAAAATAATACCAGTACTTGAAACAAGAAATCAATAAATGTAATAATACTAATAACAAAGAGTCCTTAATAGATACTGGCATTTTCATGGACCAATCCACCCTACCTCACTAATGCACAGATGATCATGAGCATAACCAACACCACCCCACCACATGTACCAATTATGATCCACAGGAGGTATTTGTCCAGACAATCTGAAACAAATGAGGTTATCAAACTGCATGTTCACTGTCAGTACAGTAAGTATATTCTTTTAATCCGTACCCTCCAGTGTGAATAGATCCTCAATTTTGGAAATAGGATATCTTTAATTCTTAAAAATTATATTGAGTTGGATAATCATTGATAGCAAGTCAAACCACAAACATGATTATCCAGGAACACCATCTACCATCAAATGCAATTCCAGGTCCCTGCACCCCTCCCCTAACAGATCTTGTATGATAATACATGTGTATGGCTGTGGCCATCCTCTCTTTACCCACCTGACACTTGCACCTGACTATGTGCTGTTACTGTACTGCCAGTGCTAGGGCTACTAGTAGTATAGAGAGGGCGTGTTGTCTGTTCATCAACATAAAATGGCCCTAAATATTTATAATAATAATAAGAAGAAGAATTATAATAATAATGTTTTTAATTGTATCATAGAATGACCTTAAAATAAATAAATAAATAATAATAATAATTGTGTTTATTGTAACATAGAGTTTACTAATTTACATACCTATACAGTTTAGCCTATTAAGAAAAAATATATTTGTCTTTAATTGGTAAATTCAGATTAATCTAATACCTATGGTAATCAAGTCCTGGAAATTGAGGACTTCCAGTCAAATTCACAATTGTTTCTTCTGATCATTCAATATCATAATAGCAAGGATAACTGATTTTTTGTCATATTTCAAATAAAACCTCTGTCACATTCATCATACATGTAACAAGAGGGTGTGGGACCAAATTTTTTCTGCACTTCCAGTTTTCTCTAAACTTTTTGTTGGTGCAACTGAGGCATTCTGCAGTTGTGTCATGATGGAAATTGCTTCTGTTGGTCTGAGAAAGAAGAACAGCTACAGCTGGTATGTTGCACAGTATTGCATTGTTTTAATACAAGGTTGGGGTAGACACAGTGCAGGATCAGTCTATAAATACTCACCATACTGGCAAATGAAGGGAAGTATCCATATATTTCTTAGAACACTACTATTTGTCCACTGTCCATTATAACTCTTAAGAAGTATTACTGGAGGGAAAAAATTGAAATTTAAGCTTAAAACAAACAATGTCTGTTATCTGGAGAAAACAGTGCTGCTGGAGATTTTAATCAATTTGATTTTAACCCCATGCATTGAAGGTTTTACTAAACTAACAATATGACAATCCTATTAAAATCTCTATGCAGTAAGACTCCGGTGAAGTTGATTCCTGGTTCCTTATTCCTTATTCGGTTACTTATTCAAATGTGAAGTTGGTTACTTATTCCCGGTTCCTTATTCGGTTACTTATTCAACTTTTTTATGTTTTTTTATGATTTTGATGCTAGAATACCTGTTTCATCATACTAGCACCCCCTCTTCATCTAGATGACACCCTAAAATTGTTAAATATACCAATAAAAACACAAAATATAACCCATTCCTTATTCAAAAGTCCTGTTACTTATTCGGTTACTTATTCCTTATTCGGTTACTTATTCAACTTTTTTATGTTGTTTTATGATTTTGATGCTAGAATACCTGTTTCATCATACTAGCACCCCCTCTTCATCTAGATGACACCCTAAAATTGTTAAATGTACCA
>NW_019775673.1:47747-67516 GCF_001039355.2 Lingula anatina | reverse complement strand
AAGTAACCGAATAAGGAATAAGTAACCGAATAAGTAACAGGACTTTTGAATAAGGAATGGGTTATATTTTGTGTTTTTAGTGGTATATTTAACAATTTTAGGGTGTCATCTAGATGAAGAGGGGGTGCTAGTATGATGAAACAGGTATTTTAGCATCAAAATCATAAAAAAACATAAAAAAGTTGAATAAGTAACCGAATAAGGAACCGGGAATAAGTAACCAACTTCACATTTGAATAAGTAACCGAATAAGGAATAAGGAACCAGGAATCAACTTCACAGGGGTATTTATGCGTTTTGAGCTGATAGCAATTTAGCGTGAACCCACAGGGAGTAAGGTCGATCCAGATGGATTGATCTAAGTATGGGAACCCAGTCTTAGAGACAATTACATGTATCATTTGCAATACCTGTTTCCTGCAATGTGTGGAAATATTCAAATCCAATTTTCTCTGCCTGCCAGCCCAGGTACTGGACCACACCCTCAACACTGGCGTCCACCAATGTCCCATTCTGTCTTTCACACATGATTTTTGCTGCTCCCCATTTTGTGAAGTTAAGTTGGAATTCATAACAGTGGTTGTGGAAAGTTGAAACCAGCAAACGCTTTGGACATAATGATGAGGGTATTGCTGAAATAAACAAAAACATGCCATTAGATCCTTTTCCCAAATAAAGGAGCAGCTAATCAAACTTTTCTAATGTCTTTAGTTCAAATACCCTATTTCTTACAAATGTCCTTTTTTGATTACTACTCTTTCTAAAACTTTGCCGTTTTCATGCAAAAGTAAATCAAAGAATGAATACATGCATGTATGCAACCACTTGGATTAAGGGACCATTTCCAGACCCTATCGTACTAACTGTGGTTCGATCTATCTCCAAGGAGATTCTAGCTAAATTGCAATCAATGTAAGCGGCTTAGATGTTTTTCACGCCCACTGAAACTGCCATGGGGTAGTTAATTATCATTTAGCAGCTTCAGTAAGTGTGCCAGATATCTAAGCCACTTAAGCTGAAAGCAATTTGGTGAGAAAACGCTTGGAGATGGATCAATTCTGTTAGATGGATCTGGGTATGGGAACCCAGTCTTAGTCACAAGGGAAACGTGAATAAGTAACTGAATAGTGTGGTACTAAAATATTGTCAATGTTTCCAGACAATTATAACAAAAATGTCTACTCAGATTAGATTAAACAAAAATTATTGATGAGTATAAAAGAAACCAAGCATTTTGTGTTGCTTTGAACATTTTTTTTTTTTTTTTTTGACAATTTTCAAATCAAAGTATGAACTTTGCAGATGATTGCCTCCAAGAAAGAAGGTACCCTCAATCCTACTGGGTTTCCCACACTTAAATATATGGTAATGACTCAATCTTTGCTGCTACCACTCAATAAGATGTTCTAATCTTGAGATATTATGACTTAAAAAAGATAAAGTCTGTAAAATTCACAATTTTCCCCTATTGAAAAGATTGAGTAATTACCGTACACATATACTTATACTTACAACATACTGGCTGAACCCCATTCCATGTAGAGTCCCCCTGACACTGTCTCCTGTCACTTCCAGAAAGCGTTAAACCAGGGTCACACCCAAATTCAGCCTCAGAAAGCAGATTTCTTAAGGGGGGTAGCTTGATGTGGCCACCTTCTGTAGCCTCCAATACAGGACAAGTGACTGTAGCAGAGTTTACTGAAATAATCAATTCGGAGTAAACAAAAATTGAGTATAAAATATTTTTAAAAAGGGGGGTTTTACACAAACAATTATGTCAACAAAGGTGTAAACATACTAGCATGTTGACCCCCCTCCCCCACCACCAGATCCACCTCCACTTAAACAAAATCCTGGATCCACCAGTAAAGTGAATAGAATTAATTTTTATGGCAAACTGGAGAAGAAATCCATAATCCCTATGTTACCTTGTATGTACTTATTGTTAATATTGAATAAAAAAATTTAATCTTTTTTTTTTTTTTTTTTTTTTTTTTTTTGCACATGAATGGTAATACATGACTGCAATAGCATTTGATTTTGTACGAACATGTAACTCGCTCAAGAATACTGCAATTCATTAACTTAAATACTTTTTACTGTACCTTGAATGCATCTGTATTTCACTACAAGGAAAATGGCTGGGTATGTACCAACTAATGAGATTTTACCATTATGTTTCACCTCACAATAACCCTTGGTTACAGCTTTCAGATGACAAAACTTTTTGTTGTTGCACTTTATTTCTGCTTCTGAAGCACTTTTACAAGAAGTGTTTAGCCCTCCATTCCTAGCACAGGAATAATGATTCACAGGATTAGGATGAGCATAAAATGCCTCTGTAACCAATATCACCTCCCCAGGCAGACAGTCATCCAAAACTACCCAAGATTCCATATACGTTTCATGAATACATCCTATCTTTTGAAAAACAGTAGCCTTTCCTAAAAACAAATATGTACGTATGTCAAACTCCATCATTTTCAGATAAAAATAAAAAAGATTAATCAGATAGAATGCTGTCAGTGTTATCACAAGTATGATAACTTCCAGGATTGTTCAAAATCAAACCAAGTTTTGCATGATTGATCGTTACTCATTGACAAAAATTTTAAATCTTACCCATTATCACTGCAACCAGTGACATTATAATTTTATTAGCATTCTACAAAATGAAATTTTAAATATGTAACGCCACTAACCATAATGATATACTGGGCTACTTTTCCACATACCTTCATCGCCACAGGTGAGAGCTGTAAACAACATGCATAAATAAATCACTCTGTACAGTTTGAAAATCATGACTACCCCTGACAAGAATGAAGTAAAAACTAAACGGATACAGTTATAGGTGATTCAAAATATCCTATCCGTATCAGGAAGTAACAAAAACGTACTGTAGCGATGACCCCTGTCACCATTTTTTCTAAAAATTCATACAATATAAACCATGCATCATTCCCAGCCAATTTCCATGTCACTGACTATACAGGTAGAGTTGAATAGGAGAAAGACACCCTCAAGGCAAATAGACAATGTATGGTAAATGCTCTAAAATAAAGTGATACATTTAAGACTGTGATTTTATACAAATCTTTATATGTAAAATTTATTTTACATTTCATCTATAGATCTACTACATGTAATAATTAAGTTAGTTTACTGAAATCGAACACATCGCTGTGGGTGGTTCATATTATTCTATTATTTCAGAAAAATGCCTACCATAGAGAATAAAATATGATAATATAGCAATAAGAAATTGTTTATACTGATTGCTCACCAACAAACAATATTATATAGTCGTCAGCCTTTTCATTACCCATACGGTATCAAAACATGTTGAGGTTTTTATTCTTTCCCTTTAGTACGTCTAGTAAGGGAAATAGACAACGAATTGCTCTCTGTCCCATTTCAATTGTCAATTAAAGATGTAGAAAAAAATTAGCGGGGTAAAATTGGTGTACTTTAAATGAATTGAGCAATCTAGGAGACAAAAAAAAAACATGCATCTCATTTGCAACAACAAATACTGAAGGCAACATTCTTCAAAATTTTTATAAGGTAATCAACAATGCTCGATCTTCAAGCCATACAAATTCAATGCCAAATTGCTTTTACGCTTCTACTTGTAGTTCCATTTATTTATCCAAAGGCGTAGCCCCTTGCATGCCACCAGTGAGTGTCAAATGTAAATATTTTAAAAATGAGTATGAATAAAAAGAACAGTACTTAGATAAACGCTCTTGATCAGGGACGACATAATAAATTCATGTGATTGCAGTTACGCCCACTGCACAAATTCTTTCTTGCGCTTCCTTTCTGTTAACAGTATTTCACCCGAAGCCTCCACAGCATCCAGTGCGCGCAAAAACAAACATGCAAACACAGTCACAGCATTAAAAAAAACATAATGCAATGAATTCTATTGTCCAATGGCTCCATACTTTAGGTTTTGAGGAAAGTGAGGAAAGAAATAATAGCAGGATAGTGTGTAAGACTCTAGAGTTCTGGCGACGATTGCACAGCTGTACATGCCTCATTTTAATATTGCTTTCTAAAATGACAATTTTGACACAAAGTTTCATATCAGATTTTTTCCATTGTCGACATCATGTGAGTGACAAGCAAATATCATGGAATATTTGCAATCAGACTTTACTCTTAGGGTAATGCATGTTATTGTGCCTGACCATTGAATTTTCTCATCCATTGCACTCCCTCCTAGTTTATTATTATTTCTATTTATTTTTGTAATATCTTAAAACCCTTTATATTAGATATTCAATTTGCAGCAACACTGTGGGTGTTACTTATGCCTGAGAGAAGTATGTATTTATGTCCAGATCTTTAAAATTAGGATTGAACAGAATGAATAAGTTTGAATTAATGCTTTTCTTTGCTTGAATCAGTTGAAGATTACTAATAATGTAAGGAATTTGATGCTCCACAGGCTGTAAAAAGTTTAAATTTAAGCCAACAAGTGAACTTTTATTTTCCATTAGTTTTCATCACTGTGTTATTTTTTTTTTAGTAAGATACATAACAGTATACACAGTTTGAACAATTGTCAACAAATATTTATTTAAATTTAAATGATAGGCTCAGTTAGGAATATCTTGATAACTATTAAAAAACTTAAGTAAAAAAGATACTTGCTAAAAATTACTGGTGTTAACAAGAGCCATGACAATTAAACTTAACAATTAAAAAAATTAAAACATTTTTGTCACTTATTACATTCACAAAGAATTCCCTGGATGAATAACTTTATATGGCTGTAAGCAGGTTATGTAAATCATTTGACAATATGCATTAAACAGATGAATGGCTGGTTGAAAAAATATATGTATACAAATACAAAGTTGATAAGTGCACAAATAAAAATCATCATAAGTAATAAGTGCAAAGGGAATGAGAAATTTTGGGCAGGTGGATCTAGATGGTGTCAGTTTCCAAAGGGGGAGAAAAGACACACAGTAGGGCCAATCAAGTATATGTATGTTTTATAAAAAAAAATACACCATCTTTTCAAAAGTATTTTTCATAATAGTGGGTGTTCAAAAACCTTGAACCCCCCTCCCAGATTCTTGATTTTCTGGATCTTTGTAAATTTCTGTATGAAAACAAAAAACCTGCTCTATAGACATGAATCTTATAAATTTCCTAATGCAGTCTGTGAATGACAATATGCCACAGTCCCAGACATAAGTGTGATCCTTAAATACAACTTATGTCTGAGTTTTACCAAGGAACTAGATATCTACATGAACCCCTATGGTCTTACTGAGTTATCTTCAAAATCATCGCTATTGTATATATCATTGATATGAAGCACCACATCAGAATCAGTAGAAAGATTGCTGTCTCTATCCTTATCTTCATCCCCTACATCAGTACTGTTTTTAAGTTTTGATTTCAGATCTCTTAGATTGCTTTGCTGGAAAAGAGCTACATGGTTTTCATAATAGTCTTTTTCAAAGGACTAGAATTCAAGGTAAGATATCTTTGGTTTGTCCCTTGCATTTTCAGATATGTCTATAGTGCCATTTTCATCTCTTTTCAAGGAAAAGGTAATTTCTTTGTGTCCACCATTGTTTTCAACAGTAATATATGGAGGAATCAGGTACAGGAGCCACCATGCTGTAGCTACATGTATCCATGTCTTACTTGAAGGTAACATTTTGATAATCTTGAGTTGGTGTTGAGTAGTTGATGTTTTTTCTTTGGATCTGATGCTTTGTTTTATGTAACTTTCTTAAAAACAAAATACAGAAAAAAATCTTCAAATGACAGAAAGATGGGGGAAATAGTGAATGATGATGCACCATTTAGGAATAAAGACGGTGCCAATTATTTTTTATATTAAGTGCAGTGGAACAATAACTAAAATAATACTTGAAACATTAAATCAATAAATGTAATAATACTAATAGCAAAGAGTCTATAATAGATATTTGAATTTTCATGGACCAATCCACCCTACCTCACTAAAGCACAGATGACCATGAGCATAACCAACACCACCCCACCACATGTACCAATTATGACCCACAGGAGGTATTTAGGTAGATAATCTGAAACAAATGAGGTTATCAAACTGTATGTTTACTGTCAGAGCAGAAAGGATATTCTTTTAATGCAGGAATTCTGGAAATGAGGTATACCTTTAATTCTGTAAAATTATATTGAGTTGGATAACTGCTGATAGCAATTCAAACCATCAACATGATTATCTAAGACCACCATTCACAATCAAAGGCAATTCCAGGTCCTTGCACCCCTCCCCTCACAGATCCTCTATCAGAATACTTGCAAGGCTATGACCATCCTCACTTAGGTTTACCCACCTGACACTTGCACCTGACCATGTGCTGTCACTGTACTGCCAGTGCCAGTGCCAGTGCTAGTACTAATATATACAGGGTGTGTTGTCTGCTCATTAACATAATATGGCCCTAAATATATATAATAATAGGACAAAGAATTATAATAATAATAATGCATATAATTGTAACATAGAATGGCCTTAAAATAATAATAATAATAATAATAATAATAATAATAATAATAATAATAATAATGTGTTTACTTGTAACAAAGAGTTTACTAATTTACATACCTATTCAGTTTAGCCTTTCATTGGTAAATTCAGATTAATCTAATACTTACGGTAAATCAGGCACTGGAAATTGAGGACTTCATTCAAATTCACAATTGTTTCTTATGACCATTCAATATCATAACAGCTAGCATAACTGATTTTTTCTCATATTTCAAATATAACTTCCATCACATTCATTATAACAAGGGCGTGGGGCCAAAATTTCGTCTGCACTTCAAGCTCTCTCTCTAACAGATGTGACTTTATTTTTTTAATGGTGCAACTGAGGCATTCGGCAGTTCTGTCATGATGGAAATTGCTTCTGTTGGTCTGAGGGAAATATTTTCTCTAGTTTGGAAATTAGGCAGGCTACAGCTGGTATGTTGTATTGCATTGTTATGATACAAGGTTGCATTTGGGGTAAACCAAGGAGTTATAACAGTCTGTTTTATCTCCTTGGGTAAACACAGTGCTGGATCAGTCTATAAATACTCACCATACTGACAAATGAAGGGAAGTATCCAAATATTTCTTAGAACACTACTATTTGTCCACTGTCCATTATAACTCTTAAGAAGTATTACTGAAAGGAAAAAAATTAAATTTAAGCTTAAAACTAACAAACTATGTCTGTTATCTGGAGAAAACAGTGCTTATGGCGATTTTAATCAATTTAATTTAAACCCCATCCAATTATATATATATATATATATATATATATATATATATATATATATATATATATATATATATATATATATATATATAATTTCTTTTTTATTACTGTTTTACTAAACTACATGTAACAATATGACAATACTATTATTAAAATCTCTATGCAGTAAGATGATTTAGAGACAATTACATGTTTCATTTGCAATACCTGTTTTCTGCAATGTGTGGAAATATTCAAATCCAATTTTCTCAGCCTGCCAGCCCAGGTACTGGACCACACCCTCAACACTGGCGTCCACCAATGTCCCATTCTGTTCTTCACACATGATTTTTGCTGCTTCCCATTTCGTGAAGTTCAGTTGGAATTCATAACAGCAGTTGTGGAAAGTTGAAACCAGCAAACGATTTGGACATAATGATGAGGGTATTGCTGAAATAAACAAAAACATGCCATTTGATCCTTTTCCCAAAATAAAGGAGCAACTTATGGAACTTTTCTGATGTCTTTTGTAACATCTTCAGTTCAAATATCCTATTTCTTACAAATATCCTTTTTTGATTACTACTCTTTCTAAAACTTTGCCATTTTCATGAAAAAGTAAATCAAAGATTGAATGCATGCATGTATGCAACCACTTGGATTAAGGGACCATTCCCAGACCCTATCGTACTAACTGTGGTTCAATCTATCTCCAAGGGGATTCTCGCTAAATTGCAATCAACCTAAGCGGCTTAGACGTTTTTCACACCCACTGACACTGCCATGGGGTAGTTAATTATCATTTGGCAGCTTCAGTAGGTGTGCCAGATATCTAAGCCATTTAAGCTGAAAGCAATTTGGCTAGAAAACCCTTGGAGATGGATCGATTCTGTTAGATGGATCTAGGTATGGGAACCACGTCTTAGTCACTCTGGAAACATGAATAAGTAACTCAATAGTGTGGTACTAAAATATTGTCAATGTTTCCAGACAATTATAACAAAAATATCTACTTAGATTAGATTAATCAAAAATTATTTATGAGTATATAAGAAACCAAGCATTTTGTGGTGCTTTGAACATGTTTTTTTTCTTTAATTTTCAAATCAAAGTGTGAACTTTACATCCAAGAAAGAAGGTACCCTCAAACCTACTAAGTTTCCCACACTAAAATATATGGTAATGACTCATACTTTTCAGATACATAATTTCATAATCACAAAAATATATTTCTGTGAAGCATATATGTGGTGTTTTAACATCGTAGAATATAACTAGAGAAAAGCTTGGTTTTTAATTTTTCTGCTACTACTCATTAGGATTGTTCTAATTTTAAGAAGTTATGACTTTAAAGAATAAGAGTCTGTAAAGTTTTAAAATAATTTTCCCCCATTAAAAAGATTGAGTAATTACTGTACACAGATACTTACAACATACTGGCTGAACCCCATTCCAGGTAGAATCCCCCTGGCACTGTCTCTTGTCACTTCCAGACAGCGTTAGACCAGGGTCACACCCAAATTCAGCCTCAGAAAGCAGATTTCTTGAGGGAGGTAGCTTGATGTGGCCACCTGCTGGAGCATCCAATACAGGGCAAGTAACTGTCGCAGAGTTTACTGTAATAATCAATTCGAAGTAAACAAAAACTGATTATGAAATATTTTCAAAAAAGGGGTTTAAAAAAACAATTATGTCAACAAAAGTGTAAACATACTATAGTATGTTGACCTAAACCCCCATCCTCACCCCACTCAAACAAAATCCTGTATCCACCAGTGATGTGAAAAGGATTTCTATAACAAATCCAGCGGGCAAATTATGTTGTTTTAACGTTGAAACAACGTTGAACCATAACATTGAGTAGACATTGAATAAACGTTTGAAAGTTGTGTCAACCTCAGATAACAACGTTGTATCAACGTCAGAAAACAACCCCACCCAGCGGGACATTAGCCTGGATGTGTTTAGCAGTAGGACATGTTTGATGGCTAAATATATGTAGGGTATAAATGTATGGCCTTTAAGTTAGAATTTCCAAGATTTAGATTAATATACATAGTTCTTTTCTTATATATAAATATAAAACAAAGTCACAGTCACCGCAACCTGTCTCTCAATTACAGGTTACCAAGAACTGTTAACTCCATCACGTTTACAGCAACTTATTCATCCTAGTGTTAGCTGACCTTGCAAGCAATTCAGTTTATTGGAATGTATTTCTGAATAACAAGTTAAGAAAATTCACTAGTTAACTAAAGACACAAAACAACTGTCAATTTTACTTTAAAACCATTTTGTTATTATTTTGATAAATTTAGTTACAGTATTGATAAACAAAGTATTACGTTTTCAATAATTAATATTTTAAATTACAATCCATAACTGCAAGGTTGTGTCATTAACCAAAATACAACGTTGAGTCAACGTCACATTATGACGGTGTTTCGACGTGGCTGGATCAACGTTGATTTGACATTGAATTTAGGTAGATCAACGGCAATTCAACGTATCAACCTGTTTTCAACGTTGATCCAACACAACTATGCCTGCTGGGAAACTAGAAAAGAAATCCGTTTTACCTTGTGTGCACTTTTACTTATTGGTAATATTGAATAAAAACTTAATCTTTTTTTGAACATGAATGGCAACTTTTGGATAAGTCAATTCCCTTTTTCAGAATATTTCCCAATACATGGTTGCAACAGCATTTGATTTTGTACAAGCATGTAACTCGCTCAAGAATACTGCAATTTATGAACTAAATACATTTTACTGTACCTTGAATGCATCTGTATTTCACTACAAAGAAAATGGCTGGAGTTGTACCAACTAATGACAATTTGCCAAGTTAAACAAACAATTATGTCAACAAAAGTGTAAACATACTACAGTATGTTGACCTAAACCCCCACCCCCAACCCCACTCAAACAAAATTCTGGATCTACCAGTGATGTGAAAAGGATTTCTGTGGCAAACTGGAGAAGAAATCCACATTCCCTGTTTTGCCTTGTATGTACTTTTACTTACTGGTAATACTGAATAAAAATCTTTTTTTGCACATGAATGGTAACTATGGATAAGTCAATTTCCTTTTTCAGAATATTTCCCAATACATGACTGCAATAGCATTTGATTTTGTACAATCACGTAACTCAAGAATATTGCAATTTATCAACCTAAATACTTTTTACTTTACCTATAATGCATCTGTATTTCACTACAAGGAAAACAGCTGTATATGTACCAACTGATGAGAATTTGCCATTATGTTTCACCTCACAATAACCTTTGGCTACAGCTTTCAGATGACAAAACTCTTTGTTGTTGCATTTTATTTCTGCTTCTGAAGCACTTTTACAAGAGGTTCTCAGCCCATAATTGACAGCACAGGTATAACCATTCACAGGATTAGGATGGACATAAGATGCCTCAGTAACCAATATCACCTCCCCAGGCAGACAGTCATCCAAAACTACCAAAGATTCCAAATATGTTTCATGGATACATCCTGTCTTTTGAAAAACAGTAGCCTTTCCTGAATGAAATATGTATGTCAAACTCCATCATTTTGAGATAAAAATAAATGAAAAAAAAAAGATTGATCAGAATGTTGTCAGCATTATCACATGTATGATAACTTCCAGGATTGTTCAAAATCAAAGTTTTGCATGATTGGTTGTTACTCATTGACAAAAATCTTAAATCCTCCTCATTATCACTGCAACCAGTGACATTATAATTTTATTAGCATGTGTTCTACAAACTGAAATTTTAAATATGTAACACCACTAACCATAATGATATACTGGGTTACTTTTCCACATACCTTTATCACCACAGGTGAGAGCTGTGAACAATATGCATAAATAAAACACTCTGTACAGTTTGAAAATCATGACTACCTCTGACAAGACTGAAGTAAAAAACTAAACAGATACAGATATAGGTGATTCAAAATATCCTATCCGTATCAGGAAGTAACAAAACGTACTGCAGTGATGGTCCCTGTCACCATTTTTTTCTAAAAATTCGTACAATGTAAACCATGCATCAGTCCCAGCCAATTTCCATGTCACTGACTATACGGGTAGAGTTGAATAGGAGAAAGACACCCTCAGGGCATATAGACAATGTGTGGTAAATGCTCTAAAGTAAAGTGATACATTTTTAGACTGTTATTTTATTCTAATCTTTAAATGTAAAAGTTATTTTACAGTTCACATCTTCTACTACATTACAATTAGTTAGTTATCTGAAATCGAATACACCACTGCCTTTATGATTAAGTACAAAATATTTTTTTTAAAAATGCATACCAGAGAGGATAAGATATTATATCAAAGCAATAAGAAATTGCTTATACTAATGGGTCAACAATATGCAAAATTACATGGTTTGAAATGTATAGCCGTCAGTCTTTTCATTCCCCGTATCAAAACAAATTGACGTATTAACCCCCCCCCCCCCCCTTTAGCAAGGAAAATAGACCACAGATTGGTCTTCGTTACATATAATTGCCGATTAAAAGTGCAGAAAAATTATTAGTGGGGTACAATCGGTGTACTATAAAATGAATTGAGCAATCTAGCAACAACAAATTACTGAAGGTAACATTATTTGGAATATTTCAAGGTAATCAACAACGCTTGGTCTTCAAACCAGAAGATTTCAACGAAAAATCACCTTTTTTGCGCCTCTACTTGCAGGATTCATTTATTTTTCCAAAGGCGTAGCTCCTTGCACGCTACCAGTGAGCCTCTAACGTAAATACAGTATTTGACAAATGAATATGAATAAAAAGAACGGTACTTGGATAAACGCTCTTGATCAGGGTCAAGTAAATTTTGCTATAAAGTTCTTCTGATATTACAATTATCTGAATAATGATAATAAACACTCTAATTTGTTCCACCAAAAATCACTTTACAACAATATTTTTACATGATGTTGATGTAAATTTAATGGCATGTTTCAAAACCCACGGTTAATGTTATTTCCAGAAGAAAAGTATATTTTGCACTAAAACCCATCAAATAAATTTGTCAGTTGGTCACTAAATAAATTAATGGAAAATGAAATTTATTGAAATAAAAATGCACATTCTTAGATAACATATATCAAACGTCAGATATACCTGTTTTCGTTACAAACTTTGAAAAAATTATGCAGGGAAGTCTCCCCTTTTTTCTGGTCATCCTGATCACTTAGGCAGAGCAATAATTGGCAGTTCTCATTTTGAATTGTGTGAGAGACAAATACATTTGAAAAATGATTATAACCATTTGTGGGAGACATTTAGACAAATTTTACAACTATGCAGTGTATCAGTTCTGGTTTTCATCTTGAAAATTACCATAATCATATTTAGAGAGTCAGGTGACTTCCAGATCTGCTTATGCTTATATCTTTCTCCACGAGACAGACTTGCCGACTTCCACACCCGGATTCTCCACAGCATCCAGCGCGCATAAACGCAAACACGCACAGTCACAGTACATGTATAAGAAAACATAATGCAATTAATCAACATTGTCCTATGGCTCGATACTTTAGGTAAAATGAAGCGAGACTTCCCGGGTTTTGAGGAGAGTGAAGAAAGAAATAATGGAAGGATAGCGTGAAACAGTCTCCAGTTCTGGCGACAACTGCGCAGCTGTACGTGCTTCGTTTTTTTTTTTTTTATTATTATTATTATTGCTTTCTAAAATGACATTTTCCACACAAAGTTTCATATCAGACTATTTCCAATGTCGGCATCGAGCGAGTGACAAGCAAATATCATGGAATATTTGCAATCGGACTTTACTCATATGGTAATACACGTGCCTGACCAATTTTCTGAGAATTTTCTCAACCGTCGCACTCTCTCCTAGTTTAGTTATGATAAACTACTTTCAGAACAACCCAGCGCAATCAAACGAAAGATTCGATTCAGCGAAAGTCCACCATGAACGGTACCCTGTACTAGGGCCACAAATTGATTTTTCACTAGATATTAACAGATTTGTCTCTGGTTAAATAGATTGCTAATCTCTGTACAGTGGGACGGTAAGAGAGAGTCAAGAAGTTATAAAGAGTTATAACTTCTTGAGAGAGTGTAGGGTCATGCGAGTGGTTCATTTGAACTCGAGGCACGATTAGCATAATAATGTTATGAATTTCTTTTGTTATCAAATTTTGATACATGACAAATTCTGGGGGAAACTGTAGATCAATCATGACGCGGTGACATCGGAAGAGGCGGTGTAGAGGGAGTGTGTAGAGTCATGCTCATTTGAACTCGAGGAACGGTTAGCATAATAAGTGAAACCGTGACCAAACAAAGCACACTCGCCTTAGCTATAAATACTGGGAAGCGGAAAGATGGAGACGCTTGTCAAAACCGGTTTCTACTTTACATGTTTCACTCTAAGCTATGGATTTAATTTGACTATATTACACACCAACGATGTTCATGCACGGTTTGAACAGTTTGACAAGTTTGGAGGCAGGTGTTCGGAAACAGAGGCAGAAGCGGGGGGATGTTTCGGGGGAGTGGCACGAAGATACACTAAAATCGAGGAAATTCGTAACGCTGAACAGAACGTGGTGTTATTGGACGCAGGGGATCAGTTCCAAGGCACATTGTGGTTCACTATCTACAAGGGGATGGCGACATCATACTTCATGAATAAACTGAAGTACGATGCTATGGTTAGTATGGGTATATAATGTTTCTGCCTTCTTACCAGGGCCGCAGATTTTAATTTTAATTAAAATTATTTGCACCGTTGTCCACAGTGGAAAAATGAGCCATGAATTAGCTAGAGATACATATGTGAGTATGTAGTAAAAATCAATCCGTAGCGCTGGTAGAGGCTATTATATTTCTAACATACTACCTAGGTCAGGTGAACCTTCTCGGGTAAAGTGTCGGTTGATGTTATAACCAACGAAGAGTGAGCAACTTTTAACTTGCTTTCTTTTCACTGAGTCTACTGTATCACTAGTAGTAAAAAACTTTGTTTCTCACATTAAAAATTCTTATGTAAACTAATATATGCAAATAAGATGCTAAAATGGGGCACAGAATTTAAAAATGGTCTATATACATATGTACATAGATGAGTGTAAAAATTAATGAAAACGATAATAAAATAACTTATGCATTTTTGATGAGCGATAATTGACGCGAGTTAAACAATACCCGTTTCTCTACCACAGGTCAACTAGAACGTCCAGATATCGAGTACAACTGAAAATGTTTTAACGAAAATAAATCACACTTTTGTGGGATTTGATGATTGATGACTTGCCGTGATGGCAGTGCGTTCTTATCCAGGCCCGCACGCATTTAACCACTTTTGAAAACGATAGAAAACGACTTAAGTAACGCAGTTAGCCCTTACGCACATGGCTTTATTAATCCCGGCTCAACAAGAAGATCCGAGTCAAATTGCATGCCATTTGAATATACACCTAGGGTCAGTGAGGGGCCGTGCTAGATAAAATATGATAAAATATTGGGTGTTCCTCTACTTTTATAGATGTTTAATTGAGATAGCCAACACAGCAACTGACATTAAAGGTACTGTCAGGATTAGCCCAAAAACTCCTTATTGTCTACTGTTTTACATTCATTTTTTGGATAATCGATAAACCGTCAATGTTCACTGACTATATTCCTTAGCATTTACACAAATGTAAGCTTACCGATGATGTCATAATTGCCATTTAAGGGGAAAACCCCCGCAAAATCGGTTTCTCCTTTACCTGAGCACTCGCGAACAATTTTCACGCCATTGAGTACTTCAAAGCCGTGCCAGCGAATTTTTGTAAAAGCCTTAGTTCAGGTTTTATCGTAAATAAGGCAAAAAAGCCTTTAAACTCATTTCTCCATGAAAAAAATTAAACCAAAATGACGGCACGGGATACATTTGTCCTCACCTATGCCAATTTTGTGATAAGGTCTTGTTCAGGGATGGAGATACGTCCCATACCGAATGCTATTTCATCTCAAAATACATGAATAAGACGAGAAACGTTTTGGGGTGCCACATGTATGCTTATGCTAAGCAACGAGAAATACAAACGCTGACATTTCATATTTTAGAGGTTATTCTTATTGTTTTCAATCATTAAAACATCAAATAATGATTGAATATTTAGGTGCAGGAAGAGATTTTAACAGATTAACACTCTTCCTTCTGCCATTGAGTAGAATACAGAAAAGCTGGTGATGATACGAATACCCTGGAAATAAGAGGAGTCGTGTTTATCTGTTCAACACATTGTATTCAGCGAGAAAGCCCTAGGAGTTGGATCGATCTACGTAGAACGATAACTTCAATGAGAATGAACCCTTATATTAGTTTAATTCCAGTAAGTAGGCGTAATGCTTCTGAATGAAGTGACCACCATGATGTAAAGATCGGCAGCATTGGGGGCTAGCAATCACGCGTCCATTTTCTGTGGTTTCTGTGGAACTTTAAAAACTGTGTCTCAGAATGAGATGAACAGATACAATCAGATCGGATGAATATGTCTAAATTTTAACGTATACTGTGAAACCTAATTATGATTAAGATGTATTTAACATTCTTTCAGGCATTAGGCAATCATGAGTTTGATAATAAGGTTAGCGGCCTTCTTCCTTTTCTTCAAAATGTCACATTCCCTGTTTTAAGTACCAATATCGACGCCAGTAACGTTCCAGAAATACAAGGACTGTTCAACAAGTCAACAGTATTAGATGTGGCCGGAGAGAAGATAGGGGTTGTCGGTTACACATATAAGGCCACACCGACCATATCAAGCCCAGGTAAAACCCTCCTAACTCAAACTACAAAATGAGCATTTTACTGTCCGCATAGTTACTTAAAAGTGTAACTTGATAATAATAATTATTATTATTACATTCTGTTATGTAGCCTACTGTTATGTATAAAAGTATCTACCTACATGTATTAATATGTTGTCCTGCAAATCTTCATATTTAATTATGCTCTTATCAGTCCTGCTGATGTATGGGCGCACACACAAAATTAAAACAGTGGCAGATGTTACTCGTTAAATTGACCCCAGTCTTGAAGCCTGAGTTTAATTTCGAAAATTAAGAAGAGACTTGTAAATTTCAATATTTGACAATATTTTATGTTTACTTCCAGGTAACTTGATTTTTACCGACGAGGTTTCGGCTGTTCAAGCAGAGGTCGAACGATTAACGTCACAGGGTATTAATAAAATCATTGCATTGGGACATTCTGGGTTTTCTGTGGATAAAAAGATTGCTGAACAAGTGTCAGGAGTGGATATAATCGTTGGCGGGCACAGTAACACATTTCTTTATACCGGTAAGTAAATTCTCTCTCTCTCTCTCTCTCTCTCTCTCTTTTGAAAGAACCCCATCCAATGCAAAATATCAGTCAAAGCATCTTTCGGTGATAAAAGTTAAGCTCGCTCTCTCTCTCTCTCTCTCTCTCTCTCTCAATAGACACTTCAATACTAGTGTAAATATACCTTATTATTTGTGCACAGGTACCCCACCAGATAAAGAAATCCCCGAAGGCGAGTTCCCAACCGTTATAACCCAGGCGTCTGGTGGCCAAGTGTTATTGGTTTCTGACTTTTGGATGGCTAAATATTTGGGGCACTTACGTGTAACGTTCGATGCAGCGGGAATTGTGACATCATGGACTGGTAACCCCTTTCTACTGGATAAAAACATTACGGAAGGTTAATGCAAAGATTCACATCATTGGTGGCAAAGAAATGTTTGGTAGTTTGAGAAACTGTGCCTAATATTAAACCGTTTGCAGGATTTTTTCGAAACGTAGGTAAATGGAACATAACCCACCTTTCTGCAAAATTGTAAACGTAACGGACATTTAATTTGGCCGCATATTTGACATTTGCAGGAAAAATTTCTGAGTCGCTCACATCAATTTTCCAGTTCCATAAATTCTGCAAGTTATTCAAAATTCTTTGTGAGGGTTCAAAATTCTTTGTAAGGATTTCAATCGCTTTTTGTTTCCACTTGTCTCAGTGAAAGCTTAAAAGCTTGAAAGCAATTTTTTATTTGCTTTTTCACGTGGTTTTCAAGAATAGACATCCTAGTGAACTTTTAGGACAAAAAGTACGATACCTTTGATATTAATAATGTACTCCTGTTCAAATAGAGGAAATAACTTATTCCACCGTGAAAACGCATAACTATGGGGGTTTTATTGCGATTTATTATACATCTTTGTTTCTCATTTTAGATAATGCTACACTATCAGAGATGCAACCGTGGCAACAACGAGTTACAGCATATGGTTCACAAAAGATAGGCTACAGCCTGGTCTTCATGGATAATGCGAAATGCCGCCTGGCTGAATGTGTTTTAGGTAAACATATGTGATATTCTTTCTTAAATATATCGTAAACAATTTTTGTTGTAACTGTTAAGCATGAATAAAATGAAATGTTCAGACACAGATGTGCCTGTGCATATAGCCGTCGCCTGTGTCTGTCGTCACCGTCGCCGTGCACTTTCAGTGTAATATGAATAACATGAAAACCAAATTACCTTCTGTCTTTAAACATACGGAACTAATGAATATTCATAAAATACAGATCGAGGTCGAAAATCAGCCTGATCAGAGCATTTTTCAAAGTTACGGTGTTTTTAGTCTATTTTATACACCGTTATACAAATAAAATAAAAACCGTTTTACCGTTTGTCTTCAAACTTACGGAACTGATGAATATGTCGAGTTCGAAAATCAGGCTGATCGGACCATTTTTCCAAAAGTTGCACTCTTTTTGCCTTTTCAGCATTTTTCATCCACCGTTTTACAAATAAAATGAAACCCGTGTTACCTTTTGTTTTGGTTTTTTTAGTTCATTTAAAAATGAAAGCAAACTGGTTATTTTGTATTATGTAATAAGTATTGAAAAAGAAAGTAACACATTTCAGTACTTGTGTTCATATTGGCATTTTTAAGGTGTGACTTTGAATTTCCATGGAAAGGAAGACCTTTGCTAGTCACATTTTCTTAATATCTATGTTACCTGCAGTGCATAATTTAAAATTTATGGTGATTATACGCTTTAAGCATGATGTGACACTGCAACAAAATTGATAAAAGGAAAACTGTGTTACTTATAACTTACAAGAAAGATCGACATACAGTTCAAACTGGCAAACCAGCTTTATTTATTTATTTTATTTTATTTTATTTTATTTTTATTATTATTATTATTTTTTTTTTTTGTTGTCTGTACATTGGACAGCTTTACTGCCTTGTTTTTATTATTTTGGTGTTGCTTGGGCAGATTCTGACTGAAGGGCTTCAAAATTGTTACCAATTTTTCATTTCGCTTGAGTCCCGACAATATCATGAAGTTTAAATTTTCTACAATTCGCGCATTTTAGAATGAAAAGTCAAACGAAATAGTGATTTGCATCATCTTTCTGTACGTTTCCCAGGTAATCTGATAGCAGACGCCTTAGTTGACACCTACTTGAAACCCACTGATGGGACGAGATGGACGAATGCCTCCATTGGCCTGTGGAACAGCGGCGATATACGAGCACCAATCGATATTGGTATTACTTATGACTCCTGCCATTCTCTGTAGGACTACATGTTACAACCAAACTCCTTTAAACCCCCTTTACACTGGAGAGCGTCCTTTCTGCGTCCTTTATGCGACCATGAAACTGACATCTCTGTCCCCGTAGAAAGGAGGCACACTCATCGATTTGGTTGCAAAATGAATGCTCAATAATCGGCCAGCTGTCTTCATGTAAAGTATTTTTTATTCTCAAACGGTGCTGCACTACTGGACGCAGAGAGGACGCCATCCAGTGTAAAGGGGGTGTACCATGAAAATCTGACTCCCCGAAATATGTGACTCCCCAGTCAGATTTTCATAATGAAAATGTGAATCCCCCAATGAAATTTTGACTCCCCCCGCAAAACTTAGTATATCTTATTTTATTTTAGTATATTTTTAATTTTCTTATTTTATCATGAAAATTTTCAAAAAGTGCCAATGTATCCTTTATTATGCATACTACAAGATAAAAGTTATATACTCAAATAAAATAAGATTAATAATTAATATAATTTCTGTGAGGGGGAGTCAAAATTTCATGGGGGGAGTCAGATTTTCATTATGAAATTTTGACTGGGGGAGTCAGATTTTCATGCTACAGGGGCTTTAGTACCAGGGTCCAAAATGTGCCTTTACACCTCGAGCTCACTTAATTGGTTCTACGATCATGTTGTGTTCGTTTGTGGTGTTTGTTTTTTATATCAACATTTTTATTAAGTTTATTTTATGCAAGTCATCCATCGATTCATTGATGTACATGAATCCTTCTAACAATTTTATACTTGTGTATTAAAATTTATGATTGTTCATGGCATCTCTCTAACTTTCTGTCTACCACACAATATGTTTGTGACATTGTTTCAACGACCATGCATGGTATAATGAATTGGTTTGACTATTTTCCTTTTTTTTTTTTTTTTTTT
>NW_019775673.1:32617-47549 GCF_001039355.2 Lingula anatina | reverse complement strand
TTTTTTTTTTTTTTTTTTTTTGTACAATTGTGATAAATATCATCACAAATAGCATCATGTTATAAAACAATTCACTTTTGGTTCGCCAGGTGACATTTACGTGTCAGACGTACTGAGTGCCGCACCATTCGGGAATGGTGTAGACATCGTCAGGATAAGTGGAAGTACGCTTTGGGAACTCATGGAACATTCTGTTTCTGAATACGAGAAGAGAAGCGGTCGTTTCTTACAGGTTTCAGGTAAGACATCTCATATTTAAATAGACAATCGGTTTTGTATAGGCACACTCAGCACATTTTCATGGTTGTCCTATATTACATGTTTTAGACCATGTCAAAAAGTTTTCGTCAACAAATAACGTATAAGAGCAAAAACAAAGTACCGGTAGCTGTCACCTGCGCATTTTCCATTGTATTGCCAATTGTCAAATCGTCAACTTCTGGATCTGCCACCGGTGTCATTCTTGTCCATATTTAATATTTAATAAATATTGCTTTCTGTTTATTTTGAGCTTTAAGAGTCATTACATGTGTATTTATCTTCAGGTCTTCGAGTTGTGTATGACCTGTCTAAGCCAGTGGGCAGTCGAGTGGTCAGCATTAACGTCAGGTGCGCTGACTGTACAGTCCCCGAGTTCCAACCTCTCGTTAAGACAAAATTATACGATGTGGTCACCACCACTTTCTTAATAGGAGGAGGAGATGCATATGACGTTTTAAAAGACAATATTATATTTCCTTATGGAATAGGTAGGTCCTGAGTATGTTATGCTTTCGGTTAAAAGAAAGAAAAAAGGAAAATACCAGGTAAAACGTTTTATAATAATAATTATTACTTCTTAAGGAAAGGTTAAGATTTTTATTTAAAATACCACTATAAAAACTTCTTGTGTAATATTTTAAGTTTGAAGGTTTGTCATAGGAATGAATTGCCATTGACAGCTTGTTAGCTTTTACTCTAATTATAACGGTAAAACCCTGCCCTGGGCATACTTTACCTTCTACCAGGGCGACTGATAGATTTTTTACAGATATTTACAGATATGTCTCTAGATAGATATATGGTCATTTTGGGTATAAGTCATTATAAGTAAAAATCGTATGTCAGCAACCCTATATATAACGGTCCCCCGCTGCATATCCTTCGTACTCTTACTCTAGTAATATGCACAAACGAAGTATGCCTACCCTCTACCAGGGCGACTGATAGATTTTTCACAGATATTCACAGATATGTCACTAGATAGTGGATGGTCATTTTGGATATAAGTCTTATTATGAAATGAATGTTTGCTTGTCCATTTCTCGTTTTTTCTAATGGTGCTATTCTTTGAATTTACGATTCCAGACGATCTAGATTCAGATGTCATAATGGACTTTATCCAAAAGTACTCTCCGATATATCAAGGGTTAGAAGGCCGAATCAGGATGTCTTCAGAAGAACAGACGTGTACAACCAGTAAAGCATTCACACTTGCACCAACCCTTATGTTGATATTGTTTGCACTGACTTTAAGAAAATGCTTTAATGTCGTTTTACTTTAAAGATGGGATTTGTATTAGAAACTTTTGGCGTTTTCGAGAGGAATGCGCATTTAGTGATAGACAAAAACGTAAGCCGGATTTGTAATATCAATGCTCTAGATAGAAATGCACCGTGTATAGGGGCCTACATGTTTATATATAACGAGGAAAAATGTTTTAGCCGCACAATTCATTGTATTGTCTCTTTGAAAGAAATTTAACCTTTTTGTATTTGTCATTGGCTTTATCGAACCAGAACTAAACAAACATGTATACGTTACGCGCTAAAAAAAAAAAAAAACTTGCGTAAATTTAGAGCAACTGTGTCATGGGTGTATTCGGCCTTAGACGAACAAAACGTTTTATTCGCCCAAGAATTGGGTGAAAAGTCATTTATATTATATTGAACCCCCCAGTGAATCAGATTCGGATGACAATTTTTTAACGGAATACTTCGGTTTGCCGTCCATATAAGCCTACAGCCAAATCTCATGCTTTTTGATGACAAAAAAAATATTCCTCAAGTCTGCATGCTATTTATGAAATGCTTCAGTGATCATATTACATTTGACAAGCACTGAAATCTCGTCCCAGGCCGACCCCTGCCTCAACGCTTGACATTCAATATCATGATGACTTCATCACAAAATTGCACCCCCTTCAAGTTGCGTTCTAGGCATGTGCCCTACACCTTCCATGTCACCTCCTAGATACACCATTGCTCACATCAAAGGTGTTTAAAGCTTTTTATGGTTTCGACTGAATTTTATAGTAGTGAAGCGTTTGTCGCCGAGTCATCATATATGTAACGGAACAACCCCGCTTTTTTCAATGAAATTCGGGTGTAACAGCAAATTTCATTGGAAAAAGTGGTACTAACAGAAAATACTTGCTTGCTTGAATTATTCAGGAAAAAGAGACACACATTTGAGCGCGTGGATAAGGGTCCCCAGCAATATTTTGAAAGCCATACAATGCGCATTGGGATCCTTTAGAAAAAAAATCAGCAATTATTTTTATATATCCTAAACATGACTGTTTTTTACCGTCACGGCTTAAATTCAACTATCATTATCTCCATTACGTGACGTAAAACTACGAGTAAAAGTAAAGTGTAGAAACTAAGATATCGAAAACGGGTTTAATATTCGTAATTCTGTTACTGGTCTTGTATATGTCCTACTTTTGTAAATGGGAAAAGGATCTAAGGGACCATTCCCAGACCCTGTCGTACTAACTGTGGATCGAACTATATCCTAGGGGATCCTTGCTAAATTGCAATCGACATAAGCGGCTTTGATGTCTGTCACGCCTACTCAAGGGGCTAGGGGGTAATTAATTATCGTTTAGCAGCCTCAGTAGGCGTGACAGACATCTAAGCCGCTTAAACTGAAAGCAATCTAGTGAGAAACTCCTCGGAGTTGGTTCGATCCTGTTAGATCAAAGCTGAAAAAAAATCATAATTGAAATCAACTGATATACACCATCGTCTCCCGACTTCGTGGGTTTTGAAGGAGATTGAGGTAAGAAATAATGGAAGGATGGCGATTGCGGTGCAGTATTGAATGCTGACTTTTTCTCAAATTCTGTCGACTATTGCATAGCAGTGCGTCACTTTTATATTGCTTTCTAAATTGGCATTCCCGACAAAAAGTTTCACCTAAGATTATTTCCATTGTAGCTAACGAACATGTGACAAGTCGATATCATGCAATATTTGCAGTCGGACATTACTCATATGGTAATACACGTACATGACCAATAGAATTTTTTCATCCGTCGTACCCCTTCCTATTTATGCGTCCATACCCATCCCAGCGCAATAAACCTCCCTCGACTAAACGGTTAGACCGCCATGATCGATACCCTCCGCAAGAAAGTAAAATATGTCATAATTTTGGATATTAATTGTTTTCTAAGAAAACAAAGGTAATCCGTTATAACCCTAATCATTAATAAGTCCCGCCATGAAGTAAAGAAAATTTATAACCACAAGTATATTCGCTGGGCATATAAGTTTAAAAGAAGGTAAGCGCGCTAATTGGAGAAATCGTACTCTTCAGTGGTCTGTTACAAACTAATTGTATCGGACTCAAAATTTAATGACCGCACGCTTACATCATGGAAATTTATTGTATAGTAGTCTACGATATATTTCCATACTTAAATCTACAAGCCCACATGTATGTCGAGGGCGAGGAAATGCTAGAAAAGCGAATTTCGGGTAACTCAACGGACCCAAATGAATGATAATAAAATGACAATGGTCAATGATGAGATTGATCCATCTGATAGTTGGGCTGACAACAGAAAAAAAAAACTATAAGCTACGTAATTTGCTATCAAGCTCAGTACCTCTGCCCGGAAATGATTTCCGCGNGTTGACAACAGAAAAAAACTATAAGCTACGTAATTTGCTATCAAGCTCAGTACCTCTGCCCGGAAATGATTTTTTTACTCCTAATAGGATTGACAAGTTATAAGCGGTTTCAACTTTGTCGAATAAAACGAATGGATTGTATATGAAATGGTTTGTTCGACGTTATCCCCTCTAAAGTAAACAGTCTATCGCGAGCCCACTATGCCTACAACCCTCCATCCCCACTACACCCCCCCCCCCCCCATAAAAAGGTTACTTCTGTGAAGCTTTTTGTCAAGATTTCAAGTACAAATACCATTGGAACATTACTATTAATAGTGTTTTACGTTGTAATGGGTCCAAGATGAAACTAAGTGACCCTGAAACTGGATACGAACCTGAATGCTAACAAGGACAAAAGTTATAACTCTAATGATATAATTATAATACCTCATCTATTGTCGGTCACCAGGATGCTAATAGTTATCTCTGCGTCATCAGAGATGGAACGTCGTATTATTTGTCCAAGATCAGAGTTGACCTCACTTTCTTTCCTAGTCGAGCACTAATTTTGCTTCAAGGTCTGAAAATGCAAATTGTTTCACTGTCCTTTGTGTTACCACAGTGATTTTTTAAAGACCCCAACTTTAATTAGCCGTACATGTTACGTATTTCTTTTGTTATGCAATTTTGATACGTGACAGTTTCAGGGGGAAACTGTAGATTAATCACGACGCGGTGACATCGGAAGAGGCGGTGTAGAGGGAGTGTGTAGAGTCATGCGGGTAGCTTATTTGAACTCGAGGCAGGGTTAGCATATTAAGTGAAACCGTGACCAAACAAAGCACACTCGCCTTAGTTAGTATACTGAGAGACGGAAAGATGGAGACGCTCGTCAAAATCGGTTTCTACTTTACCTGTTTCGCTCTGAGCTATGGATTTAATTTGACTATTTTACACACCAACGATGTTCATGCACGGTTTGAACAATTTGACAAGTATGGAGGCAGGTGCTCGATAACAGAGGCAGAAGCGGGGGAATGTTTCGGGGGAGTGGCACGAAGATACACTAAAATCGAGGAAATTCGTAACGCTGAACAGAACGTGGTGTTATTGGACGCTGGCGATCAGTTCCAAGGCACATTGTGGTTCACTATCTACAAGGGGATGGCGACTTCATACTTCATGAATAAACTGAAGTACGATGCTATGGTTAGTATGGGTATATACTGTTTCTGCTTCTTACCAGGGCCGCAGATTAACTATTTGCACTTTTGAGAAATGTGCCACGAATAAGCTAGAGAGACATCTGTAAGAATGCAGTGAAAACCAATTTGTGTCCCTGCTAGAGGGTTTAATATTTCTTACAAAGTACCTAGGTCAGGTGAAGCTTCTCGGGCGGTGAGCTGGTTGATGTTGATGTACTTAACAGCTTGGTAACCAATAAAAAGTGAACAACTTCTAACTTGCTTTCTCCAGTGTGACCTACTACTATTACTCAACTTTGTTTATCTATCACCTTTAACTACAGGCCCGTAGCCAGGGGGGGTTCGGGGGGTTCGAAAGAACCCCCCTTTTTGCTGGAAAAGGGGCCACTCTGGGTAAAATTTGACCTAGGTACATGAGGCATTATATGGTAAAAGGTCCACTTTTTCAGAAAAAGAACCCCCCCTTTGAAATTGCTGGCTACGGACCTGAACTACTTATGTATTACTAATGTATGCAAATTAGCCGCAAGTTCGTTCTAACACAAATAAAATGAAAGGACCGGCAACGCGGTTTCTTCCCTTGTGCATGTCGCTCCTGAGAGTCCGAGCAAACACTCACCTTTTCATTGACGCTGTTTTGACAGCTCCTTAATATTCCAAACTGATTGTAATCAAGGTCACGCGCCAGTAATATTCTTACGTTAATAAAACAGCTTTTCGTGGTCGCTATTTCATAACGTTTTCGTCATCTTGTGTCAGCAAGCGGAACTTAAGTTCGGTTAATGTGAAATACTTTTGCGTTATCTCATTCATACAGAGGTTCGTTCGTAAGTTTGTCATCTATATACTTCTTGACTTTTCTAGTTAGCGAAACAGCCAGTAACAGACCACGTTTTGTTTTTCAGAGGTCTGCAGTAAAGTTCATTGCGTAGCGTTACATCTTTAACGTTCTGTTTTTAGAGATTGGCAGCTTATTAATAGCCTGGCTATTATGAACGACGGAGCTCCCGCATTCGGCACGACCCACTCACTGCGCTATGCTAGTTGTTCGACATATTTGTATTGTGTCATGGTGCGCATGCTTATGTCAGAATTTCCACCTAACAGTAGCAAGCAAACTTGTGAAAGCGAGTTACGCCCCATCTAGTGTAAGTACCCTGTAGGTCTTCTCAAAAGAGACCGCTAGCGATATATTTCAACACTGCCTGTATTTGACAGGTGTGATAGAAATGGTAGTCTGCTAGGAACTGTAGTCCGTTCCACATTGATTTGTACAGGTGACGTTCGCCCCATACTCTAACACAAATACTCCGACTAATCTAACCTGTTCTAGTCATATAGGCCCCCGGTCCTGCATTCCTAGGACTACCATTCACAAGTGCTATTCTGACATATGATTATGCCACGAGGGGTTGTACTCTCTTTCACAAGCCCTTATACACTAATCACTATTATTCCATTTTTTATTGGTTTTGTCGGGGACGGGGCTCTGTTTAGGCGACTTTCTTATGTACTAGCCAGGCAATCATATTGTCGATGTCTCAAAGTGGTCTGATACAGAAAACTGTACCGCTCGATGCGAAAAGACCACAGATTCCACGGCAGCGTTATGATGCGTAGTCTTTGTCAGTGAATGGATACCCTATACCAGGCCCTCGGAAAATATATGTGTACTATTCTCTATCGCGAGAGAACAAAATGACTGTCTAATTTATCTGTGAACATCTAGTGAAAAATCCATCTTTGGCCCTGGTAGAGAGTAAATCTTTGGAGACTTATTTGGCAGCAAAGATGCGAAGATTGGGGGGAGGGGGGGGTAAACATTTTAAAATGTTCGATATAAATGTACGCAGATGGGGTGTAAAAATAAATGAAAAATGATCGATAAAAAAAATTAAATATAAAATTTTGATGAGTGATAAATGAGGAGTTTAACAATACCCGCTTCTCTATCACAGGTCAACTAAAACACCCAGACATCGAGTACAAGTGAAAATGTTTAAATGAAAATAAACCAAACTTTCGTGGAATTTGATGATTAATTAACCTGCCGTGATGGGAGGTTACATTAATCTTACCTTCTACCAAGGCCACAGTCGATTGCTTTTTTCACTAGGTATTCACAGATATGTCTTTAGATAAATTGATTGATTGATCTTTATTCCGTAATTTAAGGCCTCCGACCCAAAATACGTGCAACTTCACCATAATTTTCCACTAGTAGTAATGAATTATGTGCACTGAATAAATATGAACATATATCCATAATAGTCCTCTTTTTAAAGATTTTAAATGATTGTAAACGCTATAATAGTCATGTTCTTAATCAACACTGTGAATTAAACTCACTTCAATAGCAACAAATCTTTTCTCTCAATGCAAATGCACTAAAAACTTGCTAATGAGAATATGCCATCTTACTAATGTCAGACATAATCAAAGTAAATAATCGTTCATTTTTACTATGTTTTGTCCATTTTGTTATGAAATATCTCTCCCCCAAATCATACAACGGACACAGTAGTAGAAAGTGTACCTCGTTTTCTAAAGTATAAACTTTCTGAGTCAAATAATATGGGCAAAATCTACGGTCTTTTTCTATATTCATATGGCGTCCTTTTTCAATCATGAAACTGTTGCTTGAGCAGGGAAATTTTGATAAAGTACGTTTCTGTGTATAAGACAGTGGTAATGACAAATATCTTTCTGGATTTAAAACAGTTTTGTACTGTTTGTATAATGAGCACTTTGACGATGAGCTTATATCAGCAAATGACTTTTGTAATGCACAGTCTGTCACTCGTGCGTGAATTGGTTCATAAACTCTGTAGCATCTCCTAACTCATCCACGATCCAGGCATACATGTAGCTGAAACCATACTGGAAAAGGAGATGTTTCGCGTGGGTCGCCCACGTCGTCCTTCCTGCATAGACGTTCATTATGTTTTCTGTGATAGAGAAGAGTACACATATTTTCCGCGGGCCTGGTAGGGGTTTCATTAATCCAGGCTCAACAAGAAGATCTTAGTCAAATTGCATGTTATTTGAATACACATCTAGGGTCAGTGTAGGGCCGTGCTAGATGAATTATGATAAAACATTGGACGTTCATCTACTTTATATAAATATATATTAAACTGAGACAGCCAACACAGCGACTCTGACATGAAGGGTACTGTCAGGATTAGCCCCCAAACTCCTTATCTACTGCCTTATTCGTTTTTTTTTTTTTTTGGGGGGGGGGGATAATCGATAAATCTTTAATTTTCAGTTAGTATATTTCTTAGCATTTACACAAATGTGATCTTACCGATGACGTCATAATTGCCATTTCCGGGCAAAAAAAAAAGCAATAAAGGTTTCCCAAATCTCTCCTTTACCTGAGCACCCATGAACACCGTTTTAGAGTCAATTTAATGACAAAACACCATTGAGTACTTCAAAGCCCTGCCGGCGAATTTTCGTAAAAGCCTTAGTTCAGGTTTTATCGTAAATAAGGCAAAAAACCCCTTTGTTCAATGATGAATTGTAATGAGGGGGTTATAACTCCACGACAAAACCTTTAAACTAAAATGACGGTACGGGATTGAAGCCCCTACATTTGTTGTCACCTATGCCAATTTTCGTGATAAGATGTTGTTCAGGGATGAAGTCTCGAAATAGATACGTTTTAAAATGACGCTTTGGGGTGTCTATGCTTATCCTCATCAATGCGAAATATAAACGCCGTCATTTTATATTTTAGAGGTAGTTTCAGTTGTTTTAATCATTAAATCATTAGATGATTATTAAATAATTAGTTGCAGGGAGATATTAAACAGAATAACACGCTTTCTTCTGGCGTAGAATAAAGAAAAGCTGATGATTGATTATACGATTACGTCGGAAACAAGAGGAGGCGTGTTTACCTGTTCAACAGATTGAATTCAGCGACAGTCCCCTTAAAGTTGGATCGATCTACGTAGAACGATAGCTTCTATAGGAATGAGCACTTACAGTTTAACTCCAGTAAAGTAGGCGTAATGCCTTGGCTTCTGAATGAAGTGACCACCATTATGTAAAGGTGGGCGGCACTGTGGGTTAGAAATCACTGCTCAGTCAAAACGGTGGAAAGAATGAGATTAACAGATAAATTCGATCTGATGAGTATGTCTAAATTTTACTGAATATTATAAAAACTAACTATGATTAAGAAATGTTTTACTTTCTTTCAGGTATTAGGCAATCACGAGTTTGATAATAAGGTTAGCGGCCTTCTTCCTTTTCTTCAAAACGTCACATTCCCTGTAATAAGCGCCAATATCAACGCCAGTAATGTTCCAGAAATACAAGGACTGTTCAACAAGTCAACAGTATTAGATGTGGCCGGAGAGAAGATAGGGGTTGTCGGTTGCACATATAGGGCCACACCGACCATATCAAGCCCAGGTAAAACCCTCCTTACTCAAATAAGAAAATGAGCACTTTACCTGTCCGTAAAGTGACTTAAAAGTGTCACTTAATTACTACTATTATTATTACACTATTACATTGTGTTATTTAGCCTACTATTATGTATACATAAGTATTAAAGTATCTATCTATTGATAAGTTGTCCTGCAAATCTTAATATTAATTTTCACTCTACAATCAGTCCTGCTGATGTGTGGGCGCACACACAAAGTGAAAACAGTGAGAGATGTGACGCGTTAAATTGGCCTCAGTTTTGAATGCTGGATTTAAAAAGCAATTTCAAGATAAAGAAGAGACTTGTTAATTTCAGCATTTGACAATTTTCTTATGTTATTCTTATGTTATGTTTTTACAGGCAACTTGATTTTCACCGACGAGGTTTCGGCCGTCCAAGCAGAGGTCGAAAGGTTAACGTCACAGGGTATCAATAAGATCATTGTATTGGGACATTCTGGGTTTTCTGTGGATAAAAAGATTGCTGAACAAGTGTCAGGAGTGGATATAATCGTTGGCGGGCACACTAACACATTTCTTTATACCGGTAAGTAAATGCCTCTCTCTATCCCTCTCAAAAAGAACCCAATTCAACGCAAAATATCAGTTACGGTATCTTTCGGTGATAAAAGTTAATCTCTGTTTCTCTCTCTCTCTCTCTCTCTCTCTCTCAATAGACACTTCAATACCAGGGGCGGATCCAGAGCTATATACTGACAGTCTTCCAAATTATCTTTGTTGATTCATCCTCCAATTTTGACCGTCTTCCAACATTAAAAATTGGATACCCGTCAATGTAAACTTGAAAATCTGACCGTCTTCTGGAAGACCCAGAAGACGGCCTAAATCCGCCGCTGAATACTAGTGTAAAAATATCTAATGATTTGTGCACAGGTACCCCACCAGATAAAGAAATCCCCGAAGGCGAGTATCCAACCGTTATAACCCAGGCGTCTGGTGGCAAAGTGTTATTGGTTTCTGACTTTTGGATGGCTAAATATTTGGGGCACTTACGTGTAACATTCGATGCAGCGGGAATTGTGACATCATGGAGTGGTAACCCTATTCTACTGGATAAAAACATTACGGAAGGTAAAAGCAATGATCGCATCGTTGGTGTCAAGAAATGTTAAGTACTTTGGGAAATTCTGTACCTAATATTAAACTGTTTGTAGTTATTATTTTTCGAGGTCTAAGGAAAATGTAACATTATATACTTTTCTGTAAAATTGTAAACGTGACGGACATTTAAATCCACCGCATATCTGATATTTGCAGGAAAAATATAACTTAAGGATTTCTGAGGCGTTCACATCGATTATCCTGATCCGTCAATTCTGCGAGTTACATGTACGCACTCCAAATCCTTTGTAAGGGTTTTTCAGACGCTTTTTGTTTCCTCATGGTTCAAACTGAATGAGAGCTTGAAAGCAATTCTTGTTTGCATTTTCACTTGGTTTTTAAGCTTAGACACACGCTTAATAATGCATCTCCTCGTGAACCTTAAGGACAAAAAAACAAAAACAAAAACAAAAAAAAAACAACGATACCTTTGATATTAATAATATACTCTTGTTCAAATGGGGAAATAACTGATTCCACCATGAAAACGCATTACTACGGAGTTTTGTTGCGATATATTAGAAATTTTTATTTCTCATTTTAGATAATGCTACACTAACAGAGATGCAGCCGTGGCAACAACGAGTAACGGCTTATGGTTCACAAAAGATAGGCTACAGTCTGGTCTTCATGGATAATGCGAAATGCCGCCTGGCTGAATGTGTTTTTGGTAAACATGTATTATATTCCTTCTTTAAAATATCAAAAATATAAAACAACATCAAAAATATTTTGTAACTATTAAGCATACTGAATATCAAATTGCTAATTTTTTTTTCATATTCAGCGTTGCTTGGGCAGATTGGGACTGAAGAACTTTTAAATTGTCACTAATTTTTAATTTCGGTTGAGTCTGGACAACCTCATGAAGTCTCATGTTTATCATGAAAAGTTTCTTCGTTCGGCTGTTAAATTCTCTACCATTTCAGGATAAAAAATAGTCGAACAAAATAGAGATATGCATCATTTTTCTTCACCTTTCCCAGGTAATCTGATAGCAGACGCTTTAGTTGATATCTACTTGAAACCCACTGATGGAACGAGATGGACTAATGCCTCCATTGGCCTGTGGAACAGCGGCGGGATACGAGCACCAATCGATATTGGTATTACTAACCACTCCCATCATCCTCTTCAGAACCGTTTTTTTTTACGACCGAACTAATTTAGTAACCGGTTGCAAAATGTGCATTTGCACCTCACTTAATTGCTTCTACGATCACGTGATGTTCGTTTATTGTGTTTGTTTTTTGTTTTTTTTTTACATTGGCAGTTTTATTTAGTTTATCCATCGATTCATTGACAGACATGAATCTCGTCTAACAATATTATACTTGCGTATAAATTTTTATGAATATTTATGATATCTCTCTTACAATCTCTCTCCCACACAAAATGTACCAGAATTTGTCTTTGTGGTAATATAGCAAATAGTAAACAGTGCTCGTGAAAATTATTGCAACGATTATTCATTTTATGATGAATTGGTTCGCCATTTTATTATAACTATTATGAATATCAACACAAAATGATTAATTTTTTATTCGCCAGGTGACATTTACGTGTCAGACGTACTGAGTGCCGCACCGTTCGGGAATGGTGTAGACATCGTCAGGATAAGTGGAAGTACGCTTTGGGAAGTCATGGAACATTCTGTTTCCGAATACGAGAAGAGAAGCGGTCGTTTCTTACAGGTCTCAGGTAAGACGTCTCATAGTTAAATGGACAATCGCTTCTGTAGAGACAAACATATTCATGGTATGCCTATATAACATGCTTTAGACCATGGCAAAATAAGTGTGCTGGTATAAGGGCATACCTAATACAGCGTGCAAAAAATTATCAACAAATGACGTATTAGGGGCAAAAACAAAGATGCTGTCACTAGCGCATTTTCCATAGACTATTGCCAATTGTCAAATTGTCAACTTCTGGATCGGCCACCGGTGTCATAAATGTAATAACTTTATCTTTACTTTAAAGTTTTAGAGTCATTACATATGTATTTATCTTCAGGTCTTCGAGTTGTGTATGACCTGTCTAAGCCAGTGGGCCGTCGAGTGGTCAGCATTAACGTCAGGTGCGCTGACTGTACAGTCCCCGAGTTCCAGCCCCTTGTTAAGACAAAATCATACGATGTTGTCACCAGCACTTTTTTAATGGGGGGAGGAGATGCATATGACGTTTTGAAAGAGAACATTTTATATCCGTACGGAATAGGTAGGTCCTGCGTATGTCTTCGGTTTAAAGCAAGAAAAGAAAAGGAAAATACCAGTTAAAATATTTTATACTAATAATTCTTGTTTAATGAAGGTTTTGATTTCAATTTAAAATACCAATTAATTAGTAGGTTTTTCACAGGAATGAGTTGTCATTGTCAACCTGCTGGCTTTTATCCTAATTATAGCGGTATTTAAAACCCTGCATTGCGCAGACTTCGTTTGTGCATATTACTAGAGCAAGAGTACCCCCGGTACGAAGGATGTACAGCGAGAAACCACTGTATATAGGGTGACTGACAAACGATTTTTCACAGCTTCGAGAACTGTTAAATGAATGTTTGCTAATCCATTTCTCGTTTTTCTAATTTTGCTATTCTTTGAATTTACGATTCCAGACAGTCTAGATTCAGATGTTATAATGGACTTTATCAAAAAATACGCTCCGATATATCAAGGGTTAGAAGGCCGAATCAGGATGTCTTCAGAAGAACAGACGTGTACAACCAGTAAAGCATTCACACTTGCACCAACCCTTATGTTGATATTGTTTGCACTGACTTTAAGAAAATGCTTTAATGTCGTTTTACTTTAAAGGTGGGATTTGTATTAGAAACTTTTGGCGTTTTCGAGTGGAATGCACATATACCGGTAGTGATAGACAAAAACGTAAGCCGGATTTGTAAATATCAATGCTCTAGATAGAAATGTATCGTGTATAGATGTTTATATAAAGAAAAAACTTTGTAGACGCACAATTCATAGTATTGTCTCTATGCAAAAAATATTCTAACCTTTGTGTATTTGTCACTGACTTTATCGAACCACAACCAAACAAACATGTATGCGCAAAAAAAATAGATAAATAAATCTTGTGTAGTGCTTCAAATTTAGAGCAACTGTACCATGGGTGGATTCGGCCTTTAGACAAACAAAACGTTTAGTTTTATTTGTCTAAGAACTGGGTGAGAAGTCCTTTGTGCTATATTGCCCCCCTCCACTTTCAGTGATCCATTTCAGATAATTTTTGAACGAACGGACTCTGACAAGCTCTTAAATCTCGTCCCAGTCCGCCCCCTGCCTCAACGCTTGACATTCAATACCACGATAACTTCATCACAAAATTTCACTCCCTTCAAGTGGCGTTCTGGGCATGTGCCCTACACCTTCCATGTCACCTCCTAGATACACCATTGCTCACATCAAAGGTGTTTAAAGCTTTTTATGCACGCCGGTGCCTCAAAATCTGGCGTCGACTTTATTTTGTAGTAGCGAAACGTTTGTGGCCAAGTCATCATATATGTAACCTCCGCTTTTTGTATTGAAATTCGGGTGTAACAGCAAAATGAAGAGAAAATACAACATGGTTTACTTGCTTGAATTATTCAGGAGAAAGAGACACACACTCGAGCGCAAGGGTGAGGGACCCCAGCAATATTATGAAAGCCATACAATGCGCATTAGTCTCTTTTAGAAAACAAATCCATCAATTATTTTTATATATCATAAACAAGACTGGTCCCGGTTGCATCAACAGAGCGTAAATTTACTCGGCTACGACTGTCGTAAACCGCAACGCCTGGCGTCCGTGCGCCAGGTTTACTCTCCCTGCTTACGCCCGTTGCACCAAGACAAAAACTGATGGTCGTAACTACGCCCGAGTAACGCTCCGTTGCGCCACTGGCCAACAATACGTGGATGGTGTAATTGGGCAAATGAGGATTTCTCAGCTGCAGTCATAATGGAATGATGACATAAATAAACACAAAAGGAGCATTTCAGTGACGGAGAAATTCATGAGCTATATTATTCCATTTTGATTTAGAAATAAGAACGTACGTTAACTTTGAATACGTTAACTTTGCTGTTGCCTTGGATATATAGCAATAAAATCGTAAATATATTCCGAATCAAAATATTATTATAGTATGCTATGTATGCTATTATAGTATGCTGTTGTAAATGAGAAAAACGCGTTGGAGGCAGTACGTATTTCTATTAATGGATTTGAACACTTTCACATTTGTTATTGGAACATTTGAGTCTGAAAATAAT
>NW_019775673.1:0-31783 GCF_001039355.2 Lingula anatina | reverse complement strand
ATATATATATATATATATATATATATATATATATATAAGTGTATAAAATTAGTTTTTTAAAAACCAAGCTATACAGACGGAAGTTTTGTGTAAGAAATAAACAAAAAACAACCCACATAATCTACGTTAACTACGATAATTGTCATCAAACTCTCTCTGTGCCAGCCTAGCCATAGTGGAAAACGAGCTACGACCGACTTACTCCACCTAACCAGCAGGCGTAAATTTACGACTAAGTTAAGACCGACGTAAACACTACTCCAGTTTGGTGCAACTGGCTTTTCTCGGGCGTAGCATTTTGCGCCCGGTTTACGCCGGCGCAACTGCTACGCCTCACTTACGACCGGTTGGTGCAACCGGGCCCTGGTCTTTAAGGTCACGACTGAAATTCAACCATCTTTATCTCCATTGCGTGTAGTAAAAGTGCAGGTTAAAGTATTAAGTAGAAACTAAGCTTAAGATCTCGAAAACGGGTTCAGTAATCGCAATTCTGTTACCGGTTTTTGGTGTGGTCTACATGTACTTGTGTAAAAACGAAAGGTGCGGACTTTTCCAGTAAAATTAAAAATTTGCAACAAAGGATATAACGCTCATTTATGCCTTTTTCATTCAAGTGTATACGATGTAATCCCCTCATCTTCCAACATCCGTTTTAATGAAAAGGCTCACTTTGGCTTACAACATCACATACATTTCTACCTATTTTAGTAACTTTTTTTATTTCACCTATTGCTAATTTAATTCACTAATGACACACATGATGGATGCTTCACATTTTGTGTAGTATGTATAATGAATAGTTTGCAATGTCATTAAAGAAAGTTTGGACAGTCGGTGCGACATTCTCCGATGACAATACAAACCAGCTGGATTGTCCTTGATGTCTTCGGAGACTACAGATCTCTCAGCCAGAGAAATAAACGTAGAGATCAGTCAGTTGGTAGCGGATTTCTGGAAAACATCACATCATCTGTGTGTTACCTGTGATTCTGGTAATATCCGTCACATGACCAAATTTACAGATGAAATTTTCAGGAACTGTCAGAAGTGGGGCAAGGAACAGATTATTAGTTTTTGGTGTTGATCCGGATCAATTGTCAATCAATAATAATAAAAAACAGGTACCTTGTGGAAGTTGTGAATGAAAAGATAAATACAACTCTCTTTCTAGTAGAAGTTAAGAAACTGTGCAGTATTTCACCGTTCCAAGTAGTGTAAAAATGGCCGATAGCCTCAATGTGTTAGTTGAGATGAGGTGATTATGATTGCCTTTATAGCTCTCTAATTTTGTCCCAATTCAGTGTCATTCAATGACAGAATATCTTTTTTCCTGTCACTAAGTATAGCCCCTCGCCTCCACCACCCTGAAAAATATATACCTGAAATGACATCCCTACGTCCACTGCTTTTTCAGTTTTTCATCTACTGGAAATGTATGGTAGGACAGCTACATGTATGTTCCATCTTGGGAAAGTGGGCCTACACTGGGGCAAAGAGGCACACAACAGTTCCTGAGACTCTGTAAAATTAAAAGTAGCAAAATTAATACTGAACAATTAATAACAAATGAGCTACTGCACAGCAATCAATGTGCAAGTCAATACCATTTTGACAGGTAATTAGCTGTAAGATGCCATTAAATGCCAGTCGCGTACTTGTGATTTTTAGCTCAGATAAGAGCCTGTCAGAATGTCACCTTTGTCTTGGCATTTGTCACTGATTTGTGCCTACCCCAGTGTAAAAGGTGTATTAGTGTGCTCATATGTGTGGAATTTCATGTCAGATGGACATATAAAGATATAAAAATTCGTTAAAATATTGAAAAAAAAGATACAGCTTTGCACAGCAGTCGGAGATCGGTACGGTTTTCAGTTGTTAGTTACGAACTACTTCCTGGTTTTCACAAGGTCCTTCAAGACCTCTATAACATCGTTATAATTGCAGCCCATACCATAAAACACCCAAAAATACTTAGATATGGGCATATCAGATTATATCAATGACAAATTTCCACATGACAATGATTTATAGACTCCCGGGAATTATTTTCCCTTTACGCTCTTTGTCGCGCTGGCGGTCGATGCAGCATTTATTTCAAAACAAGTTGACCGCATATAAGCACGATTTTGCACCTTCAAGTTCCGTGTCACGTTTTCATATCATGCATCTATTATTTCTAAAGTATTCTCTGCCCAAAATGCATAAAAAAGAGAGTTATCTTACCATGTTGTTTAGAAATTTTTTTTTCCTCCGACTACACGTCTTCTCTGCCGTTCCCCTCCAGGATAAAACATGGACCTATCTAGTTAGGTCCATGGTTAAAAATGACCACTCAGCTTCGCTTCTAACACCATTTGACGTCACACTTCCGGCACAATTCTGACCAATGCTGATCTTCTCTGGTACCCTTGAACCAAGGGGAGAGCGAAGCACACTGCAGGGAATCAGTATCGCTGCCGATGTATTATGTAACCAAATGGGATATAGTTTTGACAGATTTGAATACAGGTTGCCCTGGCTAACAATGTTACCAGGACACGCACACATGTTACCCTACCACGCAGTCCTGAACTAAACTCCGACCACAGGGTGCGCTAGTAGGCCTATAGTCTGTTACAAACATGTTGAAAAGCCGTCAGTGAAATTTTGTATACTATTTTAGGCCGCTCTTTGGAGAATAGAAGTATCGATGAGAGGTAACTCTCCAAATATCTATCAGCTGGAAGAAATAAGGGGAATGGCCCCCACTACTTAAACCTGCAATTTTCAAATCCATTTTATGAAATAAAAAAAGAAAGAAGCTCATTTTGAAAAATGAAAGTTTAACAATATGCAATAAGCACATGGATTTTACATATGCAGGACCCACAGTAACTTTCCCTACGGAATGTAAACATTAAAAAACGATTATGGTTACTCTCTAAAATTCAAGAGAGTTTTTTTTCCATTACAACGCTGAAACACAATGTATAGAATGAAGAAATAAAAAATGTTACTGTCCATTCTGCACATACAGATCGCAGGTGAAAACTTTCGAGGTCCAGTAGCTCCGGGTTCCTAGGAAATAGACGTTGGCCTAGTTTGAGTCCTTTTTCAACTGCAAATGACCCTAGCGACTCATAAACCAATATCCCAGAACTTAACATCTGTTATAAAGCCTATAAAAGGATTGCCAGAGGTTTAATAACCGTTTGCGGTTTGAAGAGGAGGAAGGGTGAAAAAGAAAATGAATTAATGTCTTTTACTTTACTTGGTCATACCGTGCAAAACTTAACCCGTCTTTTTTATTAAGATATCAAACAGAGTCTTTAGTGATGTTATCACAGCGGTCACAAGGGGAATGCCCCACAAACACATTGGCATAGAGTTGTTTTGTTACTTTGCACACACGATACAAATAAGACGGTGACGTGCTTCACGGTCATAGAGCAGCAAAGTTAGATAGATAGCCTGACTGGGATTTTTAGGCTTTTTAGCATTAGTAGCACAATAAACTGTACCTTTTACTGTACATCCATTGAATATATGGCAGGGGCTATGAAGGAGCTGGTGGTAATAAGCATGTGTTTAACACTAAGCTATGGGTTTAATTTGACAATTTTACACACCAACGATGTTCATGCACGGTTTGAACAATTTGACAAGTATGGAGGCAGGTGCTCGGAAACAGAGGCAGAAGCGGGGGAATGTTTCGGGGGAGTGGCAAGAAGATACACTAAAATCGAGGAGATCCGTAAAGCAGAACCTGACGTGATTTTGCTGGACGCTGGAGACCAGGCTCAGGGCACGCTGTGGTTTTCTATGTTCAAAGGAAAAGCGACGGCACACTTTATGAACGAACTTGGATACGATGTAATGGTAAGAATAATCTTAGGGCCGATAAAGGCATTTACCGAGAGATTAATTGTCGCTCAGTTAGAAGGCGTATTAGAATATTCTTTTTACTTCCTGAAAATAGGCTCAATAAGGATAATTTTATTTTATATCACCCGTCGTTTCTTAAACACCTAGCATCTTATCAGCGACTTGACACTCATTGAGTTCACAAGCCTTCACACGTCTACGCACTGGACGCACGGTACACGTTTTGTGTCACCTTTTCTACATGTATCACGGAGCTTTTCAGTGTATTTTTAAAACACTGTTTATCTTACACTCCTTATCGGAGAACATACAAAATGAGATAATATGGTGACACTATTTGGAGACACATGTAGTCACTCCCTCATATCATATCATACATGTGTCATATCGGTAGGCCTACAATTTTTAAGTAAATTTTAGCATGAGCGTTCGTACATGTACGTGTGTTTGGAGAGAGAGAGAGAGAGAAAGAGCACTGATCGACCGGGGTACATTTACAAAAGGTGGGTCCGGCTACAACCTGCGGAACCATCCCAACTGTCCTCATGCATGCGGAAATGCGCTTTTAAGATTAACGCACCTTCTTTTCTTCGATGTCAAAGATAAGGCGAATCTTGCAAAAAAAAAAAAAAAAAAAAAAGGCGAGTCATTGCCGTCCCTTAGGCCTTTTAGTCCACAAAAGACACATCTTTTCATGTAAACAGCGACATGCCAGACGTTACCTTGGGTCGCGGTGCTGTCACCATGTTCCTCCATTATTACAGTATTATTATCTATAAATTGACAGTTGGCATATATTTCTGTGCTACTGTGCAATTATTGCGAATTTTCAAATGTTCACATGCTATGTATCTTCTTTCACCTAATTCCCTGGTATTGCAGGTGAGTCGGTGTTTATCATGCTTGACCCCTTTTAATAGAAAACTGCATGTCACATTATACACGCCAGGTATAGTACACAATAGCTGTGACATTAGATCATGTTATTCACCTTGCATTCTATCCGATACAGTATTATCAACTTTCCACCTTACCATTTTTTCCATTGAAACAAGCCTCACGTTCCCTTATGGGTCCATGGCGTTATGTAGTATGGGTGTTGCAGCATTGCCGAAAATGACAACAATGGGTCTGACATTCCTTTCATTTAGGCTCTTTTCGTTATATGTTATGCACTTACACGTCATACGTATCTTTTGTGACATTAAAAAATTTTAAATTCGATTCTACAGAGAGAGAGAATGAGGGAAGGTAAGCGCGCGCGCGCGTGTGTGTGTGGTGGATCCAGCCATATGGCGTTTAAAAATATTTGGAACAATGAAAAAAGTCCATTCCAGGTCTACATCTATTCGCATCCTGCGGGTGGGGTTGATTTCAAGAACTCGGACATTAAGACAGGGAAAACTTTGTTTTTATCAAATTTTGAGTCTTTGGGCTTTTCCATATGTATCTTTCTATTTATCTCGGACAAAAAATCTATACAATCTCGTTTGAAATAATATTGTCGTTATTTTTTATCAGATAAATAAATCAATGATGTATTCTCGACAGACTATATCATTTGTGGCAAATGGATATTTTTATGTGAAAACGCATCAGTACAGTATATAATTTGTAGCAAATGGATATGTTTATGTGAAAAATGCATTTGTAAAGTATAGATAATCACATATCATGGGTCTTTCGTGCCCAGTTACAACGCCTAGTAAAAGTATACCCTAATGTTTTGGCATTGTTTAACGCCGTCTGTAGATACAATCGGGTTATAAATCAGACAAGCCAGACAGCTAAACACGCTTAGGATTTTTTGAATAAATAAAATTTTCTTGCTGTAGATTGAAATTGATATGAAAGTTTAAAAACAAGTTATGACGACACAGCTTACCTGAAATAATTTTCATAGTTTCTTCTGACAACGAAGTTATCTCTACTACAATATCCCAATGAAGAACAAGACACCTTTTTTAAGAACTACGATTGTTGTTATTGTAGCCTCTTCCTAATAAAGGCGTCTTTTTAAGCAGTTAAATATTGGAATGGGAATAACTTAAACTGTTGTTTGAAAAAAATATAATCTTAAATTTTATTGCAAATTCTTTGCTGGATTTCTCATTTTTTTCCCGCGTAGTCTTATACGTATACAAAGCCGCCTCAGTTGTTACAGAAAAGGAAAAATGAGAACAAATGTTTGATTTGAGACAATCTTTGTAAAGTGCGATCTCTCTATCTCACCCTTTCTCTCTCCATTATTGATGCAATGAATTAAATCCAATAGCCTTAACATGATTAATTACACTCTTAGATAAATGGTAGACCTCCCTGTTTTATTTGTTTTTATTTTTTGCTCTTCAGACATTAGGCAATCACGAGTTCGACAACGGTCTTGATGGTCTTGCGCAATTTCTTGAAAACGTCACCTTCCCAGTAGTAAGCTCTAATATCAACGCTGCTAATGTTCCAGAAATGAGAGGACTGTTCAACAAATCCACAGTGCTAACTGTTGCTGGTGAAAAGATAGGGGTGATAGGATATACTACAACAGACACACCCACTATTTCAAGCCCTGGTAAGAATTTGTATAATAAAAATCGATTAACCGACACCTGTTTGGTTATTTAGGGCACATTTGATGAAGAGATTAACCAGAAAGCATTTCTGAAGTAACTGACACGCGATTTTTGAATTAGCCCGATATTTCTCTTCATCAATGACAAATCTTGTGTGAATTGTTTGACGAGATATCGGAGGATAAATTACTTATTTTTTCCTTTCATGAAAGATGTATATTTTGATGCCTCGTGCAATACACTTATTCTGAACGCTTTATCAATAACACAATGCCTTTACTAGGCTGCGTATTTAAGGCGTCATATTTTAATCCATTCATTTGAAGTTTATCGAGATTGCAGAATCAAAGAGCCCATCCATCTGCCAAATCTAGCCATGGGAGCGACTAACATATGCTTATATTGTACTCATTGAACAAAGAGAATAAAAAAATCGGCTTTATATTGTGAACATTTCACTTGGAACATATGCTTATATTGTACTCATTGAACAAAGAGAATAAAAAAATCGGCTTTATATTGTGAACATTTCACTTGGATTTTCTTAAGGTGCCTTGATATTCACCGAAGAGGTGGCTGCAGTTCAGGCAGAGGCGGACAAGTTGACGTCACAAGGTATCGATAAAATCATCGCATTGGGACATTCGGGGTTTCCTGTGGATAAGAAGGTCGCCGAATTTGTCACGGGTGTGGACATCGTCGTTAGTGGGCACACAAATACATTTCTTTATACTGGTAAGTTTGCATTTGAAATAGAATTATTTTGTAAAATCTGCCCTAATTTTTTAAAGTAGCGCACTGTACTGTACTGTTTTTTTTTTCTTTTTTCTTCTTTGAAAGTATACCCTTATATTCTAACCTATTTTGAAGATATGTTTCTTCCATATTGTTTTTATATTCTTTATCTGTTTATGTTATCGTTATTATTACCTTAAAACATGTAACTTAAAGTTTGTTCTATGATTTTAATAACGTATCAGGGACCCCACCCTCAACAGAAGTTCCTGAAGGTGAATATCCAGTTGTGATGACACAATCAGGCGGGAGAAAAGTGTTGATAGTCTCTGATTTCTGGTTGGGCAAATATCTAGGTCATCTAGCAGTGACGTTTGATGACGCAGGGGAAGTTACGTCATGGAATGGTAATCCAATCTTATTGGATAAAACTGTTCCCGAAGGTAAACTTTCTGCAATGAATTTTTGTGTTGAATTGATGCGTTCAAGTACCTCAATGAAAATACTGTAAGTTACATTGTACCCTGCTTCACATACATGTATGAATATTTGTCGAAAAGTTGATACCCTTTATAGCTTCCAACATGCATGTATATTTAATAGTCCTTATAATGCCTATCAAAGGGAGACTTGCACTTAATTTAAAAAAAAACACTGAATATAAGTTTTCACTTTGTGTTTAATATCAAATCATGTTTTAAGTTGGCTTGTACCGTCTTCTTCTGTCAGACAATGCTACCCTCACTAAGCTGCAGCCATGGAAACAACGGGTGACTGAATTTGGTTCAAGGCAAATCGGATCCTCACTAGTGTTACTAAATGACACGGGTTGTAAGTTCTACGAGTGTAGTCTAGGTAAGTGTTCTTTATTCGTCTTGCAAGTATATAATTTATGGAAAATAATTAGAATATTGTCACTGGACAGTTAAATGAAACCAATTGCCTTATGCTTTATAGAGGAATTGATTTTTTCTTTAAATTGACGTCGTTCCTTTGTAAAATAAAAACTTATAGGAAACTTGATGGCAGACGCATTAGTTGACAAATATCTGAAGCCTTCGGACGGTTCAAGATGGACAAATAGGTCTATTGGCATCTGGAATAGTGGCTCATTTCGTGCACCTCTTCGTGTAGGTGAGGTTTCCACATCTTAAGCTTTAATGACCATTTATGTACTTTCTCGGTTATCATCAATTTTACTAATTCTTTTCATAAGTACATGTACATGCATTTGATTAATTTAATGCATTGCAGAATTAGAAACATTTCTTCTTCATTTTTTTTATAAAATATTGATTTCCACCAAAATAAAAGAGGCTAAATACTAATTCTAATTGTTTTTATCTCCAGGTGATATACTTGTGTCGGACGTCCGAGGTGCTGTTCCATTTGGAAATGGAGCTGATATTGCCCAGATATCTGGTAGCACACTATGGGCAGTCTTGGAGCATTCAGTGTCTAAATACGAGGAAAAGGTTGGACGCTTCTTACAAGTCTCAGGTAAAGCAGACCTAGGCCTTAGTTTTGATATTTGTATTTTAGTTTGTGATAGTTTTAACAGAATACCTTGAGGACACACATGCGGGTGCGTGACAGTTGGAAATATATCAAGTAATTGTAGAATCTCTCCTTGTCACCAAAACCATAAATTTTCCCGAAACTAAGCGTTAATCGGGCATTTGCCGTAAGAACATTTTTTGTTTTGTTTCTTTTAAAGAGCAAGAGATTATAAATCAAAACCTTTACTCTTCACAAAAGATATTTTGACAATGCATTGAAAGTTCACATCATTCGTGTTCACGTCTAGGGCTAAGAGTTGTGTACGACATCTCCAAGCCGGTCGGAAGCCGCGTGGTCAGCGTTGACGTCAGATGTGCGGACTGCATTGTCCCCAAGTTCCAGCCCCTCATAAAGACCAAAATATACGAAGTAATCACTAGTTCATTCATCTTAGGAGGGGGTGACGATTATTCAGTATTGAGGGACAACATCGTGTATCGATACGGGATAGGTACGTACGGAACGAATTAAAACGCTAGGGTTATCCCGGTTTATAGTCTTCTGATTATTGTGTTAACTCTTTGGTTATTTTAAAGACAAATAATTCATTCTTAATGTAAACGTTAATGTTGCTTAAACGAGAAAATTGTTGTAAGAGGTTCATTTGATTTCTCTCCCTGTTCCACACGAGATGCCGTTACTTGAGGAAAACCCCCGTTGTTACAGTGGAGCCCACCTGATTTGCACAGAGCAGACTGCAATCACACCGCATCGCATTACATCTGAGCCCTGTTTTATTGCCAAAGAGTTACTCCTACGTAGTGCCTCCTTTTGCTTTCCTGTTTCTTTTTTTATCTGGCCAGTTACCGTTGCTAAAAGAGCACTTTACAAACTTACAAAGTTTTGAAAATGCAGTCGTGTAACTAGCTTGACACTTTAAATGCATGTAGCCTCTGATATGAGGGTCCCGTAAAATACTCTCCAAAATCACGTTGCTTTTCAACAATTTTGTAACAGGCTGCTAGTGCACCTTGTGGTCAGAGAGTAAAATGCATGTATATTTCAGATACTTTGGATGCCGATGTCTTAATGGACTACATCAAAAAGTACTCTCCGGTTTACCATGGTGTGGAGGACCGAATTAAATTCGTCACTGGTTCAGTCCAGCCTTGTAGCACCAACCAGGCATACGCAGCCGTTCCGACGTTCACGTTGATTTTGTTTGCTTTGTTCTTTATGGGGAATTGTTAAAATTTCACATCCGTCACAACTTTGCGCTTACAACATTGAAGTCGCCAAGCCTTAAAAAAAATCAGAAAAACACGAAGAATGGACACGTCATGTCAAGAATTACTTAGCAGATTAGAGTCTTTTCTCTTCTTTGATGATGATGATTTTAAATAAGGAACCATCGATGTATATATGCACGCGAATTAGAGGATGTCATCGTTGTTTACAAAAATTGTAAAATCTGCTGAATTAATTTCTGGACCAATCTACTTTTAAGTGTTTGGTCTTACGTGTTAAAAGTGTGACAAAACACATGTGGGGTACAATTGCAGCGAGTGAGCTTCCTTTGTCACATACTCTAGGCATCGGAGGGTTTCTCTTGAAACACTTTAACATTATTTTCATGGCTACGTGGTGTTTTGCCTTTTGGCAGTGTTAAGAAACCTTGTAAGAATTACTGGAATTGACTAAGTCGTTAAACAGCCCACAGTTCAAGCTTGATCCTACAGGTTTACCACTTAAAGCCATTCAGATGAACTTAAAGATGCATATAAAGTCAATTGTTTTGCCACAAAAGCCAACCAAATGCCAGCATATAGTTTCAAGTAGTATAACTAAGAGAATTACCAAAAGGTTTACCTGAATTTGATGTTTGAACGAATGTTTCTTGTATGTGATTCATATTATTCCTGTATGAAATAAATGTTATTGATATTCCTGCATGTGATTAATATAACTAATATTTTCAAACCTTTATCTTCCATTAAGATTAACATTAAGTCATTGGAAACATCACTGTATATATACACGCGACTTGGGAGGATGTCACTATTGTTTACAAATATGGTGAAATCTGCTGAATTTGTTTCTGGACCAATCTATTTGTACAAGTTTGGTCTTACGTATTAAATAGCGTGACAAAGACACGCGTGGTGTACAATTGAATCAAGCGAGCTTCTTTTATCACATACTCGAAGCATCGAAGGGTTTCACTTCAAACACTTTAACGTCTTAGACTTGTTAATCAAGTTTTCTATCCAGTAATTTATCCATTTTTAGAGAATCTACAAGGGTTTCTGCACTTTTTCACTTTAATAACATTCGACTATTTTTCTCTTAAGAGTACTTTAAAATCAAAGATGTGGATCATGTAACCGTATTGTAACGTAATTTGATAATATAATATAATATAATATAATATAATATAATATAATATAATATAATATAATATATAAACAGTCTTATATCTAGATTATTTAATGTCAGCCATCCATCAAATCATTGATGGATAAGATTTTATTCGATGTTAAGGAACAGCATACTGTATGTACAGGTGTGGAACTAAAACGCCAAAATGATCCCAGTTTTTAGAATTCTGAATATTCTGATATATCTTTGAATTTTTTAAAAAATTAATTAAATCTTTAGATTAACAGTTACGTTGAAAACGAAAAAGCGTTTAAAATAGCATAGGGTTTATTGGATTTCTCTCCCTGGTATCTTGGAGATTTCTCTCCCGTTTTGCGCGCGATGTACCAGAACCCCTTCTGTTACAGTTTAGTCCGTGCGACTTGCTCAGAGCACATCGCAATTGCGTCTTATCTAAGCCTTTCTTACGTTCTTCCACAATTTTTTCTCTCGTGTGTTTTTAACTGAGCCAGAATCTCTCGCTCTTGTACCTAATTTTAGCATAACATATTACCATCGTCACTAAAATAACTCTTTTTTTCAAAGGTTTCCAAATGCAATGAGCTTGGCACAATATATGGTTGACTCAGTATAAGCTTGGCACTTTTTTATAGGCATGTATATTTTCAGGTGATTTGAATTCCGATGTCTTAATAGACTGCATCAAAAAGTACTCTCCTGCGTATCATGGTGCGGAGGCCCAAATTTAATTTGTCAGTGGTTCAGTGGAACCTTGTAGCACCAACCGGGCATTCGCAGCAGTTCCAACGTTCACGCTGTTCTTGGACACTTATCAAGAATCATAGGGTAGTCCGGGATCTTTTCTTTACTTTGATGATGGCGATTAAAAAATAAGAAATAAACAGACCCCATTTCTTGCCGCTGTGACATGCATCCATCCTCGTCTTTAAATAAACACTATGAAGAAATTAGGTTTATCGTGTAAAGAGATCATATGGGCGAATAAAAAAGAATCAGATAAATTCATGCTATTCGTTTTAATGGATTCTCGTCAAAATTTCATACTTTCATGATTATTGTTTCTTTCTTTTTTAAATAAATTTGTCATACATTAAAACCTTATGTTAAGTATTATATCTGCTTATCTTGGTGCCGAACCTGCTCCTCAGCTCTTTTTCTTTCTTGGTGTAAGTGTTTTCCCAGCATACTGCGTGTGTCATCAAAGTTTTATGAGAAACGTTACGTGGCCCTACTGTAAAATGCCTTCTAGCATTTATAAGCGTTGTCCTACCAGCTTATTGGCCGTATATTCTTACCGTATATCTAGGGTTTGAGCAACTTATGACTCATACGTTTACCAACGCACTTCTGAAACCTTGCGTTTGTCTGTGTATTATATGTTTGCGTACAATGTATGTATTTTTCTATCGTTGAACCGTTGTATAGAATTAGCATTTCTGCAGTGCGGAGGGGACAGACATAAAATGCGAACAGAATAGTAAAATTTTAAAAAAAAAGATAATGAATAATAATGAAAATACAATATCACCTAAAATAGAATATTAACTTGGACACAGTGGAGCGGGGGTCACTGCGATACACAGGCATTACAGCATGCTGTATATGGTCTGTTTGTGAACATACGTCAGAGAAAGAGCTAGTTTGTTTATCGGGTGTGGAAAGCTTTGAAAACTTACAAAATAACTGTATATTATTCTTTAGCCCATCATTCCTTGGCCCCGGCCTTTACGTCCCTGGTATTATTTTTTAACCCGTTGCGGCGGGTTAAATGATAGCTATCTCAAGGTGCCTTTCGGGACAAGCTTTGCCCTCCTCTCACAACAATATACACATTGCCAAGGACAGTATACGCACAAAGGCCCGACGCCGTTTTTTTTTCTTTTTATTGTTTACTGTACTTACTACCCTCAATCCCGAACTGAGACACTATAATTATGTGACTGAGTGAAAGACCTTTGCCTGGATTTCGGACGAGTTAAGGGATGCTGAGGAAGGACATACCTGTCAAACCTGTTTCTTCAAATTTCAAAATGAATTGTTTTTGATCTTTGGAAAGATACACATAGGTGATTTTTTAAACCCATTTCGGCGGTTTAAATGATTCTCTCTGACAACAACATACACAAAGTTTAAGACAGTATTCGCACAAAGAAAATAGTTTTGTCTTTGGTAATTTTTCCTTATTGTTTACTGCAATCACTACCCTCGATCAATAGATATGAGAAAACAATAATATGTCTGCATATTGTCGCGAATGAAGTTTTCGAGCGGTCTAATGTGGGATAAAACTCCCGACGAGATAAGGAGTGTTGATAGGTATATGTCCAAGAAGTGTTTTCTTCAGTCTTTGAACCTTTAAGTAAAATTAGAATTTGAATCTCAGCGCAGAGGGTCGAAGCAGACACAGAATGCGAAAAGAATAGTAAAATTGAAGAAAATTATGTATGATATGATATTATTATATGATAATGATAATATCCAACTTAAAGTCTAATATCGAGATCAGTAGTGTTGACAGGCATGCTGTGTATTTTGTTGTCGGGTACAAAGCTTGTCCCAAAAGAAACCCAGATACCAGTCATTTAAACCGGAGCAGGGGGTTAAAAAATAATGATTAATGCGTATTTTTCGAAAGATTTAAAAACAACTCATTTTGAGAACAAAAGAAACAGGTTTGACAGGTTTGTGCTTCCCTAGCACTATAAATTAAACGGGTTAAAAGATAATGACCGATGCGCATCAATTCATAGATAAAAACAATTTATTATGAGAATAAAAGAAATAGATTTGACCGGTACGTCCTTCCCCAGGACTATAGGTGAAACGGGTGAAAAGATAATGACCGATGCGGATTTTTTTCAAAGATAAAAAACCATTCATTTTGAGAATAAAAGAAACAGGTTTGACGGGTGTGTCCTTCCCCAGCACTATATATGCTGCCCTCAGCTGGAATATTATCATCACAGGTTTTGCTTCAACCTTGTGCCCTTCTCTCGCTCACTACTTGGTGACAGTGCATGTACTAGTTGAAGGTTTGGAATCACCAAAGCCAAAGTTTTACATAAAGCATTAGATATGAAAAAGCTGATCGTTTTAAGCATTTTTTTCACGCTGAGTTCTGGTTTTGATTTGACGATTTTACACACCAACGATGTCCACGCACGTTTCGAGCAGTTTGATGGAAGAGGCAAGCGATGCTCGGACAACGAAGCTCAAGCGGGAGTATGCTTTGGAGGAATCGCGCGTCAATGGACCAAAATTCAAGAAATTCGCAACTCTGAGCAGAACGTAATTTTGCTGGACGCCGGAGACCAGTTCCAAGGCACTTTATGGTATACGTTGTACAAGGGCAATGTTACAGCATACTTCATGAATTTGTTTCAATTTGACGCAATGGTAAGTAATTTTTCAATTTTTAATCTTCTTACTCAGCGGCGTATTGATAAATTGTAAAATCTTGGCTTTAAGTGATCTGTGTTTGTCACTTCAAAGTTGCATAATGATTCATATTGATTTCTGAGACATTTTGCCAACCCCTTCTGGCGCAATTTACTTATCAAGAACGCTTGACAAGTAAAGGTACTGCACCATGATATATACCGAATAAGAATGTTGATTGCTTGTTAGTAATGGAACATATCATTTCGTTTTACAGAAAAACGCATTTGTGCATTTTATGGAATTTTTATATATTTATAGATTACATGATCGAAACATTCATTTTAATGCATTGATTTGGCTATTCATTGAGCCTTTCGTAGGCACAGGCTCTTCTAAACCTTACACTTACATCCAAGCTAGCTGGCTCGGCAAAAGTGGCGTAAGCTGGCAAGCCCCCTATCCTCCCTCCCCCCAAATAGGAATAATAATTAAACCAAGACAGAGTGAAGTGAGATTTTTTAATCTCCATAAATCTCTGTACATGTATATCCTACAAGGTATTATTTCACTATACAATTCTCGCCGATGGACCATAGCACAGGGATCACGTGCAAAATGATCTTCAAATAATTGCACTCGCACTCTCAAAATTCAATTGGCGAACGCGGCGAGGCATAAAGATCTTCCTTCTGCACTCCACCCCATTCCTTAGCGAAAGCTTTTAAAATCCCCAATACATTCTGTTTAATCTCAATAATTCAACATTTTAGGCTTTCGGTAATCACGAGTTTGTCAGCGGCATAGACAGTTTATTGCATTTTCTTCGAAACGTCACTTTCCCCGTTTTGAGTGCTAACATCGACGCCCAAAACGTCCCAGAAATGCAAGGGATGTATCAAAAGTCCATGGTGCTGAATGTGAATGGGGAACAGATAGGAATTGTGGGTTACGTGTTCAGATACACGCCTCTAGTTTCAAACCCAGGTTAGATTAATTTTTGATCTTCTAGAAACAATGTCCGTATCATATTATACATATTTGTAAAAAGGCATGTTCTGAAACCACTTTTTTCAGACTGTATTAAGTCAATTAATTTTAATATTGTGATCGTCAGATTGTTATTACTATTATTATTGTGATGGTGCATACATGTACATGCTACACTTTTGATAAATACATGTTTAGGGTCACACACAAGTTTAGTTATCATTTTTTTTTCAGGCGCTTTAATTTTCACCGAAGAAGTGGCTGCAGTACAGGAAGAGGTTAATAAACTGAAATTACAGGGCATTAATAAAATTATTGCACTGGGTCATTCCGGCTTTCCTGTCGATAGAAAGATTGCTGAAGAAGTTGATGGGGTGGACATTGTTATTGGTGGCCGGACGAACACGTTTCTTTATACCGGTAAAATGCCTATATTGGTAACAGTTTTCATTTAATTGACAGTGAATTTTTTAATAAAAGAGAAGATGGCATATTATAGCTATACAACCTCTATTAGGGGGTAATTGGTATAATGTTGAACGCATGTCAAAGGTTGAATAATAGAATTATCTCCATAACTTTGATACCTTCAGAACTAAATATTGGTGGCCAGACTAACACGTTTCTTTATCCATACCAGTAGACCTTTTAATTGTCTTGCAAGTGAAGCCTTAGATATAAGACCAGATGACATATTATTGTCAGACAACCTGTAACAGGGTGTTATAGATATAATGATGAGCTCAATGCAAATGTAGAGTTTTCTTTGATATGTTAAGAATAATTACTCATTAAATGAATACTAAATGTTAAAGGTACTTTTTTTAAGAATTGTATTCTCTCTCTCTGCCGCCATTGCAATATTTGCAGTATAACAATTTAAAGACCCAATAATATTTCCAGGCACTCCTCCGTCGACGGAGCAACCCGATGGTGTGTATCCTACTGTGTTGAGAAGAAGAGGAAGCAATGTGCTGATAGTCACAGATTTCATGTTTGCCAAATATCTAGGTTACCTACAAGTAACTTTTGACGAAGCAGGTGAACTGACGTCATGGGGTGGTAATCCAATCTTATTGGATGAAAATGTTACACAAGGTAAAGTTATCATTGTTTAACATTGTAGTGCTTAAAATGAGAACAATCGAAGTTTTCTCATAATAATAGAATGAATGTAGTTGTATGTTTTTCACCATAGTTTACCGAGTAGTTAATCCTTTTATCTTTTTCATTTTGAATATGAAAACGCCTTAAATCAACACTTACCATCAAACTTCTTGTCTGGAATGAGTATTCTGTCATCATTAATTCATAAATTGATGTCAAATAAAATAATTTAAAATGAGAACAATCGAAGATTTCTAATAATAATAGCTTTCGTGTTTATTTTCACAACAGATTAATAATCTCTCAATTATTTTAATTTTGAATGATTTTTGTAAGAATAAGAATGCCTTTCATTCACATTTACCCTCAAATTTCGTGACTTCAATGACCATTTTGCCATAATAAGTTCATAAACTGACCTTTTTTAAAATCACTCGATTGCTTCAAATTGTGCATTTTGTTGGCACTGTTTCTGTAAATTCCTGTTTCAGACAGTGGAATATTAACTGAGATGCAACCATGGAAACAACGTGTGGTCGATTTAGGTCAAACAAAGATCGGAACCACTTTGGTCGAGTTAAACGATGTTATTTCTTGTCGTAGAAATGAGTGTAGTTTAGGTAGGTAGCGTTTTGTTCTCTCTTCTTTTTTCATGACCTCTCCTAAGTAGCTTTCAGTTTTGAGGGATCTATAAATGAGTAATGTGCACTGAGTTGTGTGGAGATCGACATTCATGTTGTCTTTGTTTCCGATGGTCTTGCAGAGAGTTTCTAATAATTCAAAGGCATTAATACCTGATTCCGTTATACAGAGCGATAGGGCAGGGATAATGTTCTTTCATGTATGGTGTATGGTGAAGTGCCAGATAATTTGTAAATCTTGCCACATTGTCGTAAACGTGCTTTTTACACCCGAATAGAAACACCTGGACCAAATTTATCCCAAATCTTTTGTACCTTAACTCTTGTGTTTAATGCCTTTGAAAATTTTAGTTATTTGCCACTGTGTAACTATGATGATAAAAATACTCGTCATTTTAAAGGGAACCTCATAGCAGATGCATTGGTGTACAAGTATCTGAAACCCAATGACGGAACAAGGTGGACCAATGCCTCTATTGGAATGTGGAATAGCGGCGGGATACGTGAGCCAATTGAAATAGGTAACCGCAAACATGCACCTTTATCTTATAGATACTGGTAGACGTCTTAGTACTTTTTGCCATTACACTTTTACTTTTTCTTTGTCGTTTGTAAATCCTGAAAACCTGTGGGTTGGGTTGAAGAGCACCTTTATGCGTTTTTTTTTTCCTAAAGCAATACTGAAACGTCAATTTTTCTATTAGAGTACGGTTTAGGAACTGTTCGTGATACTGGGGTACCTGGCTGAAATATCCGCTGCAACCATGTTTCTTTAGGATGAACATTTCTATTCTTATTTCAGGTGACATATTAGTGTCAAACGTCCTGAGAACTATCCCGTTCGAAAATACGGTTGACATTGTCAAAATTAACGGTAGTACCTTGTGGGCAGTCATGGAACATTCCGTTTCCTTACAAGAGAGTAATACGGGTCGCTTCCTGCAAGTCTCGGGTAATTGTTCCATCTCAGTTAAATATAATCGTTTTCATTTAGTTTCTATTTAGAAAGCTAAACATTACCCTTACTTAAATTAATAACCATATTTAAATGCATAATTAAATCAATATAAGGAATTTATGATATAGTAACAATAAGTTGCCGAGAATTTTGAAAATTTCTATAATTCAAAACATAGCAGTCCTTTGTATTATTGTGTTCTTTGTTTGTTTGTTTTATTTTTATATTCTGTTTTCCTATACCCAGGTCTTCGGGTTGTGTATGACCTGTCTAAGCCAGTAGGCAGGCGAGTGGTCAGCATTGACGTCAGGTGCGCTGACTGTACAGTCCCCGAGTTCCAGCCCCTCGTTAAGACAAAATCATACGATGTGGTCACCAACACCTATTTACTAGAGGGAGGGGATGGTTTTTCTATTTTCAAGGACAACATTTTGTACCGATATGGGATAGGTATTGTTGTTTTTTGGTTTTGAGTGATTTTAAGTGAAGTGTGCTTTCCATGCTTGGTCACACAAGAAAACATAAATTGCTATGATTATGAATAATGTATTGTATACGTTTCAGAAGTCATTTATTAAAGGATTTATTAACCCTTTATTATCATCTAAATGCCAAATATTAGTTTTATCCTGCATCTAATTATTCAATAATGCATCTATCTTTATGCTTATTTAAAACAATGAAAACCCCCTCGAAAATATAAGCTTTTTCGTTGCAATGTATAAGCATGGGGGGCAACTCAAATCTTTAATCGTCAATTTAACACCTTTATTTTTGAGGTGAGATAGCAAATTGTATGGGATGTAACTTCATCGATTTTATCACGAAAATTGGCAGAGTTGACCAGGAGTGTATAGGCTACAATCTCATGCTGATATTTTGGTTTTCATGTTTTCGCTATGGAATTAAGAATTCCCAATTACAGATTTTCATTAAACAAGGGTACTATTTTGCTTTATTAACGATAAAACCTGAACTATAACTTTAAGAAAAATCTAGTACTTAATGGTGTTATTGAATAGGCGTTGAAACGGTGATCGTGGTTGCTCATGTAAAAGAGAAATTTGAGAAACCGATTTTTCAGTTTTTACCCCAAAATCGTAATTATGGCGTCACCCGTAAGATGACATATGTATAAATGTTAATCAATTTAGTCACTGAACACTGAAGATTTAATTATTATCCAAAAGAATGTATGTAAGGCAGTAAATATAAAGAGTTTTGGGCGAAGGGTGACAATATCCCTAAGTGTCATTTTAGACTCACGTAAGGTGCTTGTCTTAAATAACAAATTACTGACTTTTTCAGAGGACTTGGATGCAGATGTTGTGATGTCCTACATCACACAGTACTCACCGATAATTCACGGGTTAGAAGGTAGAATTCGCTATGTCAGCGACATCAGGTGCAATTTTAAGAAAACACCGCCGAGGAGACCTGTAAATGTACCAACACCGCCAGCACCGTAAGCACCGCCATTTGGCATTATAGGAACTTTCCTTCAAAGTTTTCTTGGCTAGATGGTGTCTTGCCTTTTGGCATTGTTATGAATCTTGACAGTTTACTGCTAAGAATTATTGGGCTTGGCTTGGCTGTTAAACAGGCCACAGGTACCATGATTACTGCTGCATTGTGTAATTCTTTTAAGTCCAATCTTAGTCTTACAGATTTCTCACTTGGAGTAGTTTAGATGATTTGAGGTCGATTGTTGTAATATACATTTCACTGAAGCGAGTACCGACTTTCTGGAGTTCTAAAGATCTGTGTGTCTTAAAAGATGTATATTTAGTCAATTCTTACCCCAATACTATTTAAAGCAAGATAGAATTTATCAATATTTTTAAAATTAATTTAAGCTTTAGATACGTGGGTAGCCCTCTATATTGTTTCCTTTATGTGATATTTAATGTTTTCAAACATTTGTCTTTTATTTTAATTAAGATAAACATTTAATCATTGTAAACAAGTGTACGTAAGTACGCGAATTGGATCATTGTACACTGTATAATGGACCAATTTTATTTTTACGTGTTTGGTCTTACGTGCTTTAAAATAGCAATAGCGTGACAAAGACCCACAATGGTGTAAAAGTGCATCGAGCGAGCTTCCTTTGTCACATACTCGAAGCATCGAAGGGTTTGACTTGAAAGCTTATAACTTCATAGACTTTTTAATCAAGTGTTCTGTCCAATAATTAATCTTTTTTTCACTTTGATAACATTTAATCAGATTTTTCTGTAAAGAGTACTAACATATACAATATAACATATCCAATATCAAGTCACTATTTTTCTTTTGTGGGCAGTGGCCCGGCAGCATTTTAATTTACTGATAGATTTTAATGCATTCCTATCTGATGCCATACATGTTCTTCAGTTTACTCGATTCTTTTGATTGATGAACACTAATAATAATATACAATGTAGTGTCCTTCCACATTCACCGTGTTATCGTTATAATTTTCATCCATGGCTTATTACTTTGTGGGTCCAATATGATCAGTTATATATTGTTATATCCCATTCTGTTTGATTAATTATGACTGTATCATTTTCATAAAATTGGACATGGTCTAGATCAATATTGTACACGAATCAGGATTGATAACTTCAACGAAATCATGGCACGGTCTTTCAACATAATATTCAATGACTTTGCCATCTTTACATACCCTCGTCCCTTGGCACCTCTCTTTTCTGAACTAAATAGTGGAACTCCATTCCTTTATATCTAAATCTCTAGTTAAATCTCGAGCTGTTATTTTCTTGTAAAGTACTTCGATATAAGAAACAAAAAGAACAGCCACAGAAACGGTCTTGACGTTCATTTCTGATTATTTTTCTGTATCTGTGAGATCCCCAAGCATAAAGAAACGGGTTCAAACAAAATGAAAATCGAAGAAAATTGATGCAAGATCCAAGTAGGCCAAGTAACTCATGTCTGGTCTAATTATTCCTAGTGTTAACGATGGAAAGCGACATATTATGTACATAACTAAGAGCATGAACGCTGTTTTTACAGTAAAAAGTTCTGCTTTCATCGATTGTTTACCTGAGAGTTGCGAGTCTGTGGAACATTGCTTTTACAGGAAATCTGTTCTTTGTTAGTATACAGTATATACTGGTACTGCGTAACAGATGAGAGAACTGGAGACGGAAATTCCGTATCGTATGCCAAATCGATTGTAAGCATAACTTTGATCGTATAAAAGTCCTGTCACATCAAGAGTAAAAGAGATTCGTGTGAGTATCGTATGTGAAATTCATAATACGTACAACTTTGCGCGTAAAAAAAACATCCCTTTCCATCGTATGAGAAATAATATTACAGGGCCCTGTCACACTAAGCGTGTTTCACCAATGTATGAGGAAATTTACTCATACGCAGACAAACACAAGGGCCTCGTTAGACTTACGTCGCATACGTTTCAACTGTGCAGGTAAACGTTGGTGTACGTTCACATACGCCGAAGAAGATAAGATTTTTGGAGAATGTTCAAAATCTTTCAGCGTGTACGAGTGTTTGAATCGTACGTTATCCATACGTTACGTAAACGATATAGATACGCTAGGCATTCTGCAGAATGCCGTTAAAATTACGATAAGGGAAGTTTCTCTCTCTATAGCTTGGCTTTGCATAACAATAAATAACGTAGTGCTCGTGAACGAGAATTAGAATTTCTACAGTATAATGAATAATAATGGAAATGCGATATAACTTGAAAGCTAATATTAACTTTGACATGGTTGTCTGACTGCGGTGCAGCGGTGGGCACTGGGTATTACGACATGCTGTAAATGGTCTGCCTGTGAACAAACAAAACAATACAATAACTGCTTATTATTCCTTGGCTCTGTCATTATTTTTGATCCGTTGCGGAGGTATAATGATCGCTATCTCGGTTGCTTTCGGTGCAACTTTGTCCCTCTGACACCAACGTACATTTGTATTCGCACAAAGACCGGATGCTGTTTTGTCTTTAGCGTTTTCTCCTTATTGCTTACTGCAATCACTACCCTCAATCAATAAATCTAAGAAACTAATTATGTGACTGAGAGAAGGGGATATGTCTGGATTGTGGACGAGTTAAGAGATGTTTGTCTTACAGTTGACTTATATGAAGAAACGTACTTTAAATTTCCGTTTTTCGAGAAAAGGTCTCATGACAGAGAAAGGACGCCACATTAATTTAAACAAAGACCAAAGATTTTGCCCAAATTGTTGAAGATTGTTGTAGAAGATGTAAATATGTTGTATAGCGATTTGAGGGGAGATACTTCTTAACAAGAAGAACAAAGCAGAGTAAAAATAAACGCTTTTCTGCTTTGATCATGTTTGACATTAGTACGGATGGCATCTTCTCACTGACAACATTTTAACCAGCGCATTTGCAGAGACAGAAGAGATTTGTTTCCTATGAGCTGAGATTTGATTCAGAGTGTTGACTTAGAAAATAACCATTAAAATGCTCATAATATAATCACTTATAATCATTGATAAGAGAACTAGCTATTACGGATGTATATTATTATCACCTCCGCCAAGGAGGTTATGTTTTCACCCCTGTTTGTTTGTTTGTTTGTTTGTTTGTCTGTCTGTTTGTCATCAACATAACTCAAAAAGTTATGGATGAATTTCGATGGAGTAAAAAACTAAGTAAAGGACCGATTTTGATGAAATTTTCAGGAACTGTCAAAAGTGGGCCAAGGAACAGATTATTAGTTTTAGGTGGTGATCCGGATCAATAATCAATCAATAATCAAAAATCAAAACACTTAATCATTATAGAATGAAAATTTAGGGATGAAACGGCATTGGGTGGAGACTTTGCCTTGGCGGAGGTCTGTGCTCTCGGAGTGTTTTTCTTGTTGTGTATGTGACGTCCATGCACTTTTTCTGTGTACATATATGTACTGAGTACATTACATTTAAAAATAGTGGAATCGTATATTGGGTCGGATGCCTTGTACAATGTATAACAGAATAAAAATCTTTGTATCCTGATCATAAATATAACTTAAAAGCAAATACTAACTTTGGCACGGTTGTCTGACTGCAGTCGAGCAGTGGGCACCGCGATACATACTGTGGGTATTACGGCATGCTGTAAATGGCGTGTCTGTGAACAAACGTCAGAACAGGAGCTACTTTGTTCATCGGGTGCGGAAAGCTTTGGGAATTTACAAAAAAAAAAATACTGTTTTTCATTATTTGGAAAGATACGCCTCGGTATCGTGCTGGCGCAAGACGTACTTGTCAAACCTGTTTCTTTTAATCTCAAAATTAATTGTTTCTGTGGTCGGGAAAGACACATTTTCCAAACCTGTTTCTTTTAATCTCAAAATGAATTATTTTTAATATTTAGAAAGATACACATCGGTCATTTATTTTTGGCCCGTTGCGGCGGTTTAAATGATCGCCATCTCTGTTCTTGACCACACACAACATACCCGTCAACACTCCCGATCTTATTAGAAGTTAGATTGAATTATCATTTTTATTATTAATTTTTTTCAAACGTAAGGTAAAACAAAATATATATCGGGAGACTCCCGACGAGAAGGGGGTGTTTACAGTCTGTTCAAGAAGTGTCTTCTTCAATGTAAAAAAATTAGAATTTGAATCTAAGTGCAGAGGAGCAAGACAGGCACAAAAATGCGGAAAGAATAGTAAAATTGGGGAAAAATAATGAATAATAAAGATGATAATTCAATCTAACTTAAAATCTAATTTAGAGATCTGGAGTGTTGACAGGTATGCTTTGTATGTTGTTGTCGGGGACAAAATCTGAACCTATATGATCCGAGATAGCAATCATTTGAACCGTAGCAGAAAAGTAAAAAAATGATCGATGCGTAACTTTCTAAAGATTTAAGATAATTCATTTTGAGATCAAAAGAAACAGATTTGACGGGTGTGTCCTTCTCCAGGACTATATATGCTGCCCTCAGCTGGAATATTATCAACACAGGTTTTGCTTCAACCCTGTGCCCTTCTCTCGCTCACTACTTGATGACAGTGCATGCACATAGAGCAACAGATATGAAAAAGCTGGTCGTTTTAAGCATTTTTTTCACGCTGAGTTCCGGGTTCAATTTGACTATTTTACACACCAACGATGTCCACGCACGTTTCGAGCAGTTTGATGGAAGAGGCAAGCGATGCTCGGACAACGAAGCTCAAGCGGGAGTATGCTTTGGAGGAATCGCGCGTCAATGGACCAAAATTCAAGAAATTCGCAACTCTGAAGGGAACGTAATTTTGCTGGACGCCGGAGACCAGTTCCAAGGCACTTTATGGTATACGTTGTACAAGGGCAATGTCACGGCATACTTCATGAATCTGTTAAGATATGACGCAATGGTAAGTGATGTTTCAATCTTCTTAATCAGGGGCGTATTGATAAATTGTAAATTGATTTCTTTTTATCATTTAAGCGATTTGTGTTTGGTGCTTGAAATTCAAAGTTGCATAATGATTCATATTGATTTCTGAGACATTTTGCCAAGCTCTCTGGTGCATTTTACTTGTCAAGTACGCTTGACAAGTAAAGGTAATGCACCATGATATACCGAATAAGATTGTCAAATCAGTAATGCGTCTTCCAGAAAAAAGGCATTCATGCATTCATATGTCGGCAGATCACATGTATACAATGTAAAGTGCTCTTCTAAACTTTACACTTGCATCCAAGCTGGCACGGCAAAAGTGGCATCAGGTGGCAAGCCCCCTTCCTCCCTCACACACGCAAAAGTATAATAAGCAAACCAAGACAAAGTCAAGCGAGATTTTTTCATTTTCATGAGTCTCTGTATCCTACAAATTACTATTTTACTATACAGTTCTCGTTGATGGACCATAGCACAGGGTTCAGTCAGGGGCGGATTAAGTCCGTCTTCTGGGTCTTCCCGAAGACGGTCAGATTTTCAAATTTGCATTGACAAGTATCTAATTACTTCTGTCGAAAGACGGTCAAAAATGGGGGATGGATCAACGAGATAATTTGGAAGAATGTCAGAAAATATCTCTGGATCCGCCCCTGAACTTCACGCGCCCGTTGATCGTCAAATAATTGCACCCACACTCTCAAAATTCAAGTCGCGAACGCGGCGAGGCATAAACATAAAGATCTTTCTTCGGCACTCCTCCCCCATCCGTAGGCGAAATCTCTTATTATCTGATTTTTACCGTTACGAACGTATTTCACCACTTCCATCTCCATTACGAGAATGGCTCAAAGATTAGAAACTTCGAACTCAAAAACGGGTATACGTTATAGATCGTCGTTTTGTCCATGGTTATTATTTTGAAGATTCATATCAAATCATGGATCGTTTTGATCTTTAAGAAATAAATAAGTAATTATAATGATCTATACGGTTCTTACTTTGAAGATTCATATCAAATCATGAACCGTATAGATCTTTAAGAAATAAATAAGTAATTATAATGATGCATCTATGAAGATATACTATAAAGATATAACATCTAATCTAAGCTTTCGGCCCCTAGCCCCCTAGGTCTTCTTCAGGGCTTTGGGTCAAAACCAAGGGTCAAAAGATATGGGCCTAAATCTTGTATTAGATATTATATCTTTTATAGTAGTTCTTCATAGATTCATCATAATAATAACTTATTTATGTCAACGGTTCTGGAAATGGTAACCTTCATGTTGAAATTTCCAGTTTAATTGAATTTTAGCCATATAAAGGTTCAACGCTTATTGTGTGATTTCCAATAAATAAATAAATAAATAAATAAATAAACAAATAAATAAATATGCTCATAATAACCCTCCTAAGAACACTTTAAACCCCTTTATCACGGCTACTTTTCTGGGTCTGTCACTAGGCTGACATGAACCAATTATCCAACATGTATCACTCGAACGTATTTTAGTCTCCATCCTCCTCAATACTTTTTTGTAACCTAGGATGTTATACTCCATTTCTCATATCACGTACTATTCTGTATCTCATACCACTACTCTGTACGTAATAGCACTGTTGTTATCCATTATTTATGAATCTTTGGGAAATGTTTGGTGACAGTGACCGTAAAATGCAATAGAAGCTTTTACTATTACTTTCTACTAATTGGAGAACGTGAATCTTTGTCAATAATGCAAAACAAGCACTATGCGGAATAAATGGAATTTTTTTCAAAAACAGCAAATCCAAAGGAAAGAAAGTTATATGAAATCCCAATATATTTTGTTTAATTTCAATAATTCAGCAATCTTTGATTTTAGGCTTTCGGTAACCACGAGTTTGACAGCGGCATAGACAGCTTATTGTATTTTCTTCGAAGCGTCACTTTTCCCGTTTTGAGTGCTAACATCGACGCCCAAAACGTCCCAGAAATGCAAGGGACGTATCAAAAGTCCACAGTGCTGAACGTGAATGGGGAACAGATAGGAATTGTGGGTTACGCGTTCAGATACACGCCTCTAGTTTCAAACCCAGGTTAAATTAATTTTTGATCTTCTAGAAACAATGCACATATCGTATTATATATAATTATTATATAATTAATTTAATTATATATAATTATATTCTGACACCACTTTTCAAACTGTATTAAGTTGATTAATTTTGATATTGTTATGGTCAGATTGTTATTATTATTGTGATGGTTTATACATCCTGCAATTTTGAAAAATACATGTTTAAGGTCACACACAAGTATAGTTTTAAGTTGTTTTTTTTCAGGCGCTTTAATTTTCACCGAAGAAGTGGCTGCAGTACAGGCAGAGGTTAATTATCTGACGTCACAGGGCATTAATAAAATTATTGCACTGGGTCACTCCGGCTTTCCTGTCGATAGAAAGATTGCTGAAGAAGTTGATGGGGTGGACATTGTTATTGGTGGCCGGACGAACACATTTCTTTATACTGGTAAATGCTTTTGATAACAGCTTTTATTTTATTAACAGTGAATTTTTAATAAAAGAGAAGATGGCATATTATAGCTATACAACCCGTATAAGGGTATAATTGATATAATGTTGAACGCATGTCAAAGGTAGAATTATAGAATTATCTCCCTAACTTTGATATCTTCAGAACTTTGTTATTGGTGGCCAGACTAACACGTTTCTTTTTACTGGTAAAATGCTATACATCTATACATCTATACCAGTAGATCTTTTTTGTCTTGAGTTTTCTTTGATATGTTGATATGTCTTAAAAGAATAATTGCTCATTAAAAAAAATACTAAATGTTAAAGGTACTTTTTTTAGAATTGCATTTTCTCTCACCTCTCTCTCTCTCTCTCTCTCTCTCTCTCTCACCATTGCAATGTTTGCAATATGACATTTTAAAGGTCCAATTATATTCCAAGGCACTCCTCCTTCCACGGAGCAACCCGATGGTGTGTATCCTACTGTGTTGAGAAGAGGAGGAAGCAACGTGTTGATAGTCACAGATTTCAAGTTTGCCAAATATCTAGGTTACCTACAAGTAACTTTTGATGACGCAGGGGAACTGACGTCATGGAATGGCAATCCAATCTTATTGGATGAAAGTGTTCTACAAGGTAAAGTTATCATTGTTTTACTTTGTATTGTTTAAAATTAAAACAATCGAAGTTTTTTTCATAATAATAGATTGAATGTAGTTGTATATTTATCACAATAGTTTACCCTGTAGTGAATCCTTTTATCTTTTTCATTCTGAATATAAGAATGCCTTAAATCAACACTTACCGTCAAGCTTCATAAATCAATGTCAAATTAAATCATTTGAAATGAGTAAAGTTTATAATAATAGCTTTCGTTGTTTATTTTCACAATAGTTTAATAATCTTTCAATCATTTTAGTTTTGGTCAAATTATACTGAATACAAAAATGCCCTTTATCCACACTTACTATCGAACTTCATGTCTCCAATGACCATTTTGTCATAATAAGTCCATAAACTGATGTCAAATTACGTCTTTTAAAAACTTTCGCCCGTTTGCTTCAACCTTTGCAATTTGTTGACACTGTTTCTACAAATTCCTGTTTCAGACAGTGGAATATTAACTGAGATGCAACCATGGAAACAACCTGTGATCGAATTAGGTCAAACAAAGATCGGAACCACTTTGGTCGAGTTAAACGATGTTATATCTTGTCGTAGAAATGAGTGTAGTTTAGGTAGGTGGCGTTCTGTTCTCTCTTTCTTTTTCATGACCTCTCCTAAGAAGCTTTCAGTTTTGAGGGATCTATAAATGAGGAATGCGTCACTGAGTCGTGTGGAGTTCGACATTCGTGTTGTCTATGTCTCCGATGGCCATGCAGGAGAGTTTTTAATAATTCAAAGGCACTATTACCTGATTCTGTTTTACAGAGCGATAGATAATATATAAGGTCGATAGCTGTGACGGGGAGGAAATTCCATCATGTATGGTGGATGGCGAGGTGACAGATACTTTGCAAATCTTGCCAAATTGTCTTAAGCGAGTTTTTACACCCGAACAGAAACACCTGGACTGAAATTTAGATACAAAAGACCGAAAAAGTCTTTTGTACCTGAACTCTTATGTTTTTGCCTTTAAAATAAAATTTTAGTTATTTGCCACAGTGTAATTATGATGATAAAATTTTTCATCATTTTAAAGGGAACCTCATAGCAGATGCAATTGTGTACAAGTATCTGAAATCCAATGACGGAACAAGGTGGACCAATGCCTCTATTGGAATGTGGAATAGCGGCGCAATGCGTGAGCCAATTGACATAGGTAGATTCCTACATGTACATGTACCTATATATTATAGATAGACGTCTTAGTCCTCTTTGCCATTACACTTTCCTTTTCCTTTTCCTGTGCATTTGGGTTTCTCTAAAACAATGCTGAATCGTGAAAGGTGATTTTTCTATTAGAGTACGGTTTATGAACTGTTCGTGATACTGGGGTACCATCTGAAACATCCGCTGCAACCATGTTTTCTTGGGATGAATATTCCTATTTTGATATTTCAGGTGACATATTAGTGTCAAACGTCCTGAGAACTATCCCATTCGAAAATGCAGTTGACATTGTCAGAATTAACGGCAGCACTTTGTGGGCAGTCATGGAACATTCCGTTTCCTTACAAGAGAGTAATACGGGTCGTTTCCTGCAAGTCTCGGGTAATTGTTTCATCTCAGTTAAATATATTTGTTTTTATTTAGTTTCCATTTAGAAAACTAAACATTTCCCTCATCTTAATAAATACCCAAATTTTATAATTCAAAGCATTGTATAATTGTATAATTTGTCTGTTTTTTTATTCCGTTTACCTATACCAAGGTCTTCGAGTTGTGTATGACCTGTCTAAGCCAGTGGGCAGTCGAGTGGCCAGCATTGACGTCAGGTGCGCTGACTGTACAGTCCCTGAGTTCCAGCCCCTCGTTCAGACAAAATCATACGATGTGGTCACTAGCACCTATATACTTGAGGGAGGGGATGGTTATTCTATTTTCGAAGGCAACATATTGTACCGATATGGGATAGGTATTATTGTTTTTTCTGTTTCAAATGATTTTAAGTGAAGTATGCTTCCCATGTTTGGCCAAACAAGAATGTGCTTATATCTTATAATGATACCACTGATATCCGTTGTGTCCAAAGAATATATGAACATATTTATGAATAGTGAACTGCATACGTTTTAGGTGGCATTAATTTAAGCGTCATTTCAGACTTACTTTAAATGCTTGTCTTAAATAACGAATTCCTGACTTTTTCAGAGGACTTGGATGCAGATGTTGTGATGTCCTACATCACACAGTACTCGCCGATAATTCACGGGTTAGAAGGTAGAATTCGGTATGTCAGCGATATCAACTGCAATTTTCAGGAAACACCGCCGAGTGAACCTATAGGGGGACCTGTAAGCCTACAACCACCGCCATTGGGCTTTTTAGGAAACTTCTTAATAAATTTTCTTGGCTGAATGAGGTGTTTTACCTTTGGCAGTGTTATGAAATTTTGAGAGATTACTGTGAAGAATTATTGGGCTTGACTTGGCTGTTAAACTGCTCAAAGGTACCTTGATTAGCACCACACCCGTTAATTCTTTTAGCCCAATCATTATTTTATGCATTACTCATTGGAAGTCGTTAAGATGAATGGAGTAATATACTTTGAATGGAGTGTATATCGATTGCTGTAATATACATGTATAATCCAGTAAGGCAAGTACCTACTCTTTGGACTTCTAAAGATTTGCATGTCTTAAAAACTGTATATTCAGCAATTTCTGCCTCCAATACTACGTGAATCAAGACAGAATTTATCAATATTTTTTTTTTCAAAATTAATTGCAGCTTTGGATGCATGGGTAATCCTCTATATTGTCTGTGTTTCCTGTATTTGATTCATTAATACTTTTTAAAACTTCAATTAAGATTAACATTTAGTCATTTTAAGCATAAGTGCACTTAAGCACGCATCTTGGAGGATGCAATTATAGTATATTTGACCTATCTACTTTTACTTGTACCTACATATATCTCTTACTTGAAGAATAACGTGACAAAGACCCACATGGTATGCAATTGCATCGAGCGGGCTTCCTTTGTCACATACTCGAAGCATCGAAGAGTTTCTCTTGAAACATTATAACTTCTTAGACTTGTTAATAAACTTTTCTGTCCAATAATTAATCCGCTGCTGGTGTTTCTACCTTTTTCACTCTGAAAACATTTGATCATACTTTTTTTAAAGTACTTAAGGATTCTGTAAGAGTTTATTATCATCAAGATACTGACAATGAAGTTTTTCCTGCATTTAATAATTCAATAATGCATCTACTTTTGTGTTGATTTCAAAACAATAAAAAAACCTCGAAAATGTAAGATATTGGCGTTTATATTTTTCGCTGTATAAGCATAGGCAACACAAATCTTTTCTCATCAATTTAACTCCAATCAGTACAGGGCGCAAAGTCATCCCTGAAGAGGATTTAATCCCGCAAATTGGCATAGTTGACCAAAAGTGTATGGGCTACAATCTAATGCTGTCATTTTGGTTTAAATGTTTTTAGTATTGAGTTATGAGCCCCTAATCACATATCTCCACTAAACAAAGGCATTATTTTGCTTTATCCGTGATAAAATCCGTAACAAGCCTCTTAGAAAAAAAACGCTTGCAGGATTTTGGGGATCTAAAGGACGTCATTAATGGGCGTTAAAACGGTACTCGTGGGTGCTCAGATGAAGGAGAAATTTGAGAAACCATTTTTCTCCATTTAACCGCCCAAATCACAATTATGGCGTCACTCGTCAAATGACATACAAATGTATATTTAGTCACTGACGACTTAAAGATTTCTCAGTTATCCAAAAGAATGTATGTATGGCAGTAAATATGGAAGTTTTGGCAAAAGCTGACAGTTTCCTTAAAAGTTTAAGATGTGACCATAATATAATATAATATAATATAATATAATATAATATAATAAAGGTCAATTTACTAAACTGCTGTGATATTTTGGGTATATAAATTTGCGTGTGTAAAGCAACACAACAGCTACATATACCAATACAAATAATTGCAATTCAGACTATGTCGATTTACTGACAAAGTGCAAATACTTATAATGGCAATTACAATTTTACGTTCTTCTCTCAATAGCAAGCTGAGAAAAACAACGCATGGTCAAGTCTTTTTTTT